>OY288281.1:64682489-65066556 GCA_958450335.1 Hibiscus tridactylites | reverse complement strand
TGTGTGGGTTCATTTGAGATGCTCGTACAATTATTTAATTGATTGATAAAGTTGTGATGCCTTGTGTGTTTGTTTGAATTTATTTGTGGAAATTATGCTTACGGGATAATACCGATAAATACTCAATTAAATGATTATGAAGTTGACAATTAATATTAATTGATTGAATGTGCTAGTAAACAAACTCTAATGACTTTCATAAGCTTTAGAGAGCGAGTAAGGCCTCGTGAATCTCGAATTATGCTAAGACGTTTTAAGTTAGTGATTAGGGTATCGATATGGGCTTCGACTGTACTAGTACACTATTCAACGATGTATTGGTATGGGTCGACTCGTATCGATATTCTAGGAAATGTGAGATTTCAATAAGTAATTTCTGTATCAGTACGTGTGTGAGTATCGGTACCCAAGGGTACCATATCGATACTTGTGTTCGTGTACTGGTACCCAATACGCTAAATTATCTATAAATGCAAATTAAGGATAGAAATCGATGTGTATATTAATAATTGAATTATGCCTTGATAAATGAGATAATCTGGATTTATGGAGACAATAAATGATATTAATTAAATACTTCTCCATAATGTACTAACAACTCGGTAATGTAAAAGTAATGATATTTTGACGATTAGTAACAATAAGGAGATCCTTTGGATCACGTTGCTTGTATGTTAGGTAGGCAATTGTTTGGTTGGGCCGATGATTGATGGGATTCAATTACCCAAAAATTGTATTACGTTACTTGTTCCCCTCTTTACGTGCACTAGATGTCTAGGTGGTCCCGAGTGGCACTCGCTACTCGATTGCTAGGTGTTTCTGAGTAGGTGATATTCACTACCTAATGTCTTAGTGCTATCGGGTATTTGGCATTCACCGCCTAATGTCTTTGTGGTCCCGGGTGGGTGGCATGGTATGGTATTCGATGCCTGTGTGGTCCCGAGTATGTATGCGGCTAGCCTGATGTCTTAGTGGTCTTGGGCTAAATAGGTTTGACTACCACTAGTTGTGGTTAAAACTTTGTATGTTTTTCCCTAGATAGTCTTGTAACATCATCGACTCGGATGTCACAATTGGGCCTCAAGCCCAACCCAAAAAACATAAAATTCTCAAACTGGGTTTAACTCAAACAAGTTATTTCCAAAACATTTAAAGCTCAAAAGTGAAAATATAGTCAAATAATCAAAACGATACAAAGAAGCTCCAAATTTAATTTAAAACATTTGAACATTTGATTTGTTTAATACAGTTTCAAAATAAAAATTACAAACTCCAACATGTAAGGTCCTATGAATACATAGACCACTAAACCCAAGTATCATACTCTAGAAGACACCACGTGCTGGAATCTCGAACTGATAGTGCTCCTCGATTCTACAATCCAATTATCAACCTATGCACGGAAACAACAATTCCGAGCGCTAAGCTTACAAAGCTCAGTGGTACACATCTACTCTAATATACTTCATGTTAATCATAAACATAAGCATGCAAGCTAGTACGAGCAATAAGGATAGATAAATAAACATGTGGAGCTACCACTAGTCGCCTAAACACATGCTCTCAATAACAATACACCATACATGACACACAAGGCCCAACCATACTTGGGATCCCACCAGATCCTCCGAGCGAAACACACAATGTCATCATCACAAACCTGCAGTGAGTCCCGGTGTCACATAGCCTCAGGAACGTACACTCTAAGTGGGGCACGATGTCACACAACCTTGGGAACGTACACCCATACTCGATATCTCTCCTCGAGTATCACTGAATGAGGCTCGGTGTCATATAGTGTCGAGAACGTACATTCGACACCTCTAACCATGGTCTTGCAACACCCTTTCTCTAGATATCCAGATCACATCAATCAAAGGTGACTCAACCACACAAGTGCTCATACTTCGCATATAACAACACACGATCCACCAATGATCCCTATGGTTTGCTATTACAAACAAGCCACTCAACATTACCATGTTATTACTCATTATGGAAGTGTACATTAATCATACTCATTAATTATCTCTATTAATCTGCATTATCTTATTAATATCCCATGTCAAATTCTCACTTTTTATTATTGTTATTAATTATTCCATTCGGTGGGTACCAGTACTCAAATTTGAGTATCGTATGGTAACCCTAGGTATCTATACTTACACGCGTACCGATATTATTATAGCATACTAGAAATCCTTGATTTCCACAAATACCGGTACAACCAAAGGTCGTACCAATGCCTTATCCACATGTTTGCACCTTTCCCTTGAATTACAATTTACAACACTTTATTCGATCCCTAAAACTTATGAAAGTCGTTGTGCTTTGTTTACTAACACATTCATTCAATTATTATTAATTATCGACTTCATAATCATTTAATATCAATTCCTGACTTTATGATCAATTATTCGAATATTACCAATTATTAGTCCATTTAGTATAATTTCCACTCAATCTCACCAATCTATTCGAACAAGCATACATGCCATCACAATTATTTCAATCATTCAAACAATCATCAAATAATTATATGAGCATCTCAAACGACCCTACATGGTCTCTAAAGCCTCTACAAGTCACATCATATTCACAACATCATCATGCATTTCATAATTATCGAGTCTCATACTACCGGTCTCTACACATGCATATTCAACATCTACCTAATTTGAAGGTACAAACACGGAAAGCAATTACATTTATGATGATCATGAAGCAAAAGAAGTTTGAGGTGTACTAACCTTAAGTCGATGTCTCTAAAATCCTCATCCGAGCTCCCTAAATATTCCACTTGACTCGATATTCGATCCCGAATAATCCTCGCATATCAACGAATACGAAACTACATTAATTTATGCATCCCCTATTCAATTCACAAGGTCAAACGCGTAAAAATAGCTTAACATGTTTGAATTTGGCAAAACATATTGCGTCAATAGATCCGGAAGTCGAGAAATCCCCGGGTAGAGTCCCCTAGAAAAATTCAACGGCCGGTCAACAGCTGGTCAGCAGTCTGGTCAACTCTTTGGTGATCCGGTGCGGCGCAGGTGTATGGGAAGCCCGGTGCACCCTATGTATATGATCCAGTTCGCACATATGTATCGTAGCCTCGGTGCACCAGCGGGGCATGCTCCCGTGCGGGCGAGTGCACGTGTACTCGGGTGTGCCCAATTCGGTGTGGCGCGGTGCATGGGATCTCTGTGCACTCAACTGCTGCCACATGCCCACCCTCGACGACAACACATGAGGTTCCCTCTAATGGTCAAACGGCGACGACGACCTCTTGTCCCGCTGTCCCGACGCTGGTGGCCTCAAAATCTAGTTTTGACCACCGGAACCACCGTTTCTCAACGACCCGCAACTTGTTTCCCTTCACCCTGGCGAACGACAGTGGTAACAGTGACAAGGTGACCACCAGTCGACTTATCTCGGCGCACTCTTTCCAACGGTGCCGACAGTGTCACGAATGGAGGCTAGGACAGCGATAGATCGAGATTCAAATCTCTCTCCCGTATTTCTATTTTCTCTCTCTACATCGTATCATCTTCCCTTTTTCCCACCTATCACCCACTTTCTTCTTTCTCACCTATTTTTAAATTTCAAACCTTTCTCAAACTAAAATATGATAATCATTTAATAAAAACCCAACACCACATTCTTCCCTTTTACCACTAGGCCCAACTTAATTACTTAATTTAAACTCTAAACAAAATGGCCAATACTCGGGTCCGAGACCTGATTTGCTAACCCAAAATCTTGATTCGTTACAAGTCTGGTGAGATCTCGTGTATGGTTGGGCCTTGTGTGCCATGTATGATGACTTGCATGATGAGAGCACGTGTTTAGGCGACTAGTGGCAGCGCCAAGTGTTTATGCATCTCTCCTTATTGCTCTTACTAGCTTGCATGCTTATATTTATGATTAGTATGAAGTATAGTAGAGTAGATGTATACCACTAAGCTTTGTAAGCTCAACGCTCGGAATCGTTGTTTCCGTGCGTAGGTTGATCATTGGATCGAAGAGCACTATCAGTACGAGATTCTAGCATGTGGTGATTTTTAGAGTAGGATACTTATGTTTAGTGGGTTGTGTGTTCATAGGACCTTACGTGATGGTGTCTGTAATCCTTATTTTTGAAATTATATTAATCAAATCGAATGTTCAAGTGTTCTAAATTAAATTAGAGCTCCTCTGTAACATTTTGATTATTTATCTATATTTTCAATTGTTGGATTTAAATGTTTTTGAGATATACTTTGTTAGGCTAAAGCTAGTTTGAGAAATTTTATGGCAACAAGTTTGGGCTTAAGGTCTAAATTTGACATCCGGTTTTATGATGTTACATTTAGTGATATGACTTAGGTTTAACCGGTTATAGGAAACTTCGGGGTGGTATAGGTGTTTTAGTAAGGTGTCTAGTGAATACAAGCCTTTAAATTAAGTTCGTACTCCTAAAGACTGGAATCCTAATGGTGCGTTCAATGTTGCGATGCTAAGATGGTTACGATCGTGGCCAAGAGGGTCAAGTTAAGTGTTGAAGCGCTCATGGGAGTGATTTCGGGGGCGAGGTCGCCCCGGACTGTTGTGATGTAAGTTAGTTGAATGATGTCGGAGTCGATGATGTGTCCTCCTCTCGCCACCTGAACGGTGTCTTCTTTGTGTGTTGTAGTCATTCTGAAGCCTTCAAATTCGTCATGAGAGTTTGTGGCAAAGAATTTTTCATCGTTATGCGTAAATAACGTTTGTGTTGTAGGTATGAATAACCTACTTTTGAAATCGATCAATGGATTCATGTTGGTTAGAGGACCCTTTGTTCACTTAACAGGAGTATTGCTGGTACTTTGGAAGTATCATCGCCCTTCTCAAGAGCATTTCTCAGAGATTGTGGATTCAGGATCTACCAGTTTGTTAGAGTGTGACCGAAGTTAGATGTTCTACATGTTTGACCGTTTGGCATATGTCAATGCGTGTAGTTCAATGGGTCTTCCTTGAGTAATGGTATATTACTTAGTAAGTATTGTTCGTTGTTTTTTTAGCAAGGGCGAGATCCAGATGGAAAGTTTACTTGTTTTATTTGTAGGTTGGGTTGTACGACACTACGATGTGTACATACTACCTTTTGGCACAAAATTTGAGGTTCGTGATGAAACCTTATCCTTTGGGGAGATTTCTTGCGATGTCAGATCCTAATGAGGGTACATATGACACGTTTTCCAGGCACGTTATAGTTTGGAGTGTGAGACTCCATTGTGTGGGCCGAGTTTGTGAGAGCTGCATTAGTTGGCAATATGGGTTATCATGCCGAGTTTAAGGTAAGTTCTTGAGACGAGTTAAGACATCCTTCGCTTTCAGAAGTCTTTCACCAGGCAAGTAATGATATTATTAAGGTTTGCCATCATAGTTAGAGTCTCTTCAGGGAGTCACCAAGAGAGGGATCGTTTTGTTTTGGTTGCAACGGCTGTTTAACCTCCTGTTATTTTAGATCATATAGAGTTGTGGAAAGATTTTGTTGTGCAACAGCCTTTTTGGGTTATACACTATAAGTTAAGTTTCTTTTATGACGTATTTGTGTGACGCTTTTGTCAATGTATCATTGGGTTAGTTCCATAGCTTAGGTTATGCGCCAAATATTGATGGATCTCTTTAAAAGAAATGGTCAGCTGAATTAGGTTTGTACCGTTAGAAGACAAGGGTCATTATTGGTAAGTGTTGTGAGAGACCAGAGTAGCGCAGCGGGGAAAATTTTAAGGACGTCGAAGAGTTATAAGGGTTGGAGCATCTTTATTGATTTATGGATACAAATTTCGAGGACAGAATTTTCTTGAAGGATGAAAGAGTTGTAACGACCCAATTTTTCGGATTAGTAACCGGGTCTCGAATTTATATTTTGGATCTTTAAAGTGGGAATTAAAGAATAAAGTAATTATTGTAACAACGGAGGAGTCGCCACCAATCTATTTTTTACTTTAGGCGTGATTGGAACACCTGAAAAACCTGGTTATTTTAATAGAAACCAATTTTCATGATTTTATTAAAATTCGAGTTTTGGATCTGCGAAACCAGAAAACAGGTTCGGGAGTCGGTTACGTATAGAGAAAGGTGAGCACCCCCACACGCCCAAAAAATTGGTACCTAGTCGGTTACAAATTGTTTTAATGACGGAACTTAAAAAATTGAATTTTTTTTAATGATGTGATCCCAAAATAATTAGAATAATTTTTAGAAGTAAAAATTTAAAGAAAGTGATATACACTCCTACACCCGGAGTATGGTCTCCCCTATAAAATCATTATTCAAAAAGGTGATATTAAATAATAATATAATAAAGGAATTAACGGAAAATGACACTCCAACGCCCGGAGTGTGATTTTCACGATAACTCCTAAAAATCTGTAAATGAACTTTAACAAGAATTATTGTTGGTAAAATAATAATAATAATAATGATAATAATAATATATGAGGAAAATAGTAATAATGAAAATAATAATAATGATAATAATAATAATAATAATAATAATAATAATAATAATAAAATAATAAAGGTAATAATAATAATAATAAAAGGTAGTGGCGGAATTGAAAGAAAACATAAATTAAAGGACAGAAATTAAAAGAAAACGATGACTAAAATGAAACTAAAACAAAACTGAAATGTTAAACCGCAAGGATACAGGAAGATGGATGGCTTGGACCATAATTTTCCCTTTCGGCTAAAAAAACGCGCGAGTCCCTCAGCGGGTCGGGTCGCGTATCTGGGTAGATGCTTGAAACGACGTCGTTTTGGCCTGCCTATATATACCTAAAGTTTTCCCCTAAGTCCAGCTTTGATACTTCATTTGAACCAAAAAAAAGAAGGCAGTTGAGAGCCCTCTCCCCTCTCACGTTCGGCCCGGTCACCGGCGGTCAGGGGACTCGCCGTCGGTCGCCGGCGAGAATCCGACATGCAAACATAGGTTCTGGCTCGTTTTCATGTGTTGAGTCCAGATCCGAGGTGAGATTTTCCGAACTCCCTCTCTATTTTTCTAGATCTAAAAAAAACTTTCGGATTCTTAAAAAATATTTTACCTTTTATTTTTGTTTTTGATCTCTAGATTTTGCTTCGAATGTTTTCTTTTTGCTTCGAATATTTTTTGCTTTGTTTGCTTCGAATAGTTTCTTTTTTTTATTTCTAATCCCCTCATTTTTTTTACTTTTACAACCGAATCCGATATATATAGCCGAACTTAAAACCTAAAATAATATACATATTCGGGATTTTATCCCCTTTTGATTTTTACAGAGTAATAATTCTCTGACTACTTTTTCTTTCTTGCAGGGGGATGTAACACGTGTGGGGGTGACGCGGATAAAGCTGGTGACGTGGTCCGGCTTCGTGGCGGCGGCTCAGCTTCATGGCGGCGGCGGCGGCGACAGATCAAGCTGGCGGCGGCGGCTAGGGTTAAATAATATTAGGTTTAGGTTTTTTAGTAATGGGTTCTATTGTTGGGCCGGGTAAATGGGTTTAATGTATAAAAGGGGTATTGGGTTCAAAAGGGTTTGGGTCATGGGTTGTAAATGGGTTATGGGTTATGATAATAAGGGTTTTTTATTTATTTGTGTTTAAATATTAAAATGGGTTACTACAGCTGCCCCTCTTTGCTTATTGTTGTATAACGACAATGAAGCAAAGACAAAAAGGAACCCATTTTAATTTGGTCTAGTTTGGCTCTTTTTTTCTTGGCACATTCTTTTCTGCTTCACTGATCCGCTCAGCCGCCCTAATAAACAAAATCTTCAAGAGGAGGAGATCTGTTGTAGGAGCTCATAACTTTGGCTTGCCACGACTCTGATGGTGAAGCAACACTTGCAGAAAACTTGACCTAGCTGCAACACTAACAGAGCGGCGAGGTCTACAAAACTTGATCCATTTGTAACATAGAACACTTAACAAGGTAACTTGATCTGGAGGAGAAAGATTGATCCACTGCAACTCTATAGATGCGAGAGAAGATCTGAAGAAGGCTCGATCATCTGCAACTCCATTGATGCGAGAAGATCCGAGAAAGGGTCGATCATCTGCAACTCTATCGATGCGAGAAGATCTGAAGAAGGGTCGATCATCTGCAACTCCATTGATGCAAGAAGATCTGAAGAAGGCTCGATCATCTGCAACTCTATTGATGCGAGAAGATCTGATGAAGGGTCGATCTACTGCAACTCTATTGATGCGAGAAGATCTAAAGAAGGGTCGATCTACTGCAACTCCATTGATGCGAGAAGATCTGAAGAAGGATCGATCTACTACAACTCCATTGATGCGAGAAGATCTGAAGACAAGGTGATCTACTGCAACTCCATTGATGCGAGAAGATCTGAAGAAGGGTCGATCTACTGCAACTCCATAGATACGAGAAGATCTGAAGAAGGGTCGATCTACTGCAACTCCATTGATGCGAGAAGATCTGAAAAGGGACGATCTACTACAACTCCATTGAAGCGAGAAGATCTGAAGAAGGGGTCGATCTACTGCAACTCCATTGATGCGAGAAGATCTGAAAAGGGGCGATCTACTGCAACTCCATTGATGCAAGAAGATCTAAAGAAGGGTCGATCTACTGCAACTCTATTGATGCGAGAAGATCTGAAAAGGGGCGATATACTGCAACTCCATTGATGCGAGAAGATCTAAAGAAGGGTCGATCATCTGCAACTCCATTGATGTGAGAAGATCTGATTAGTACTAGAATCCCTTCAACGAGACAAGGAAGAGTGTCCTTGGTTTACACTTCTTTTGCATTTTCCCAAATGCACAGGGATGAACGGATTTGATTTGCCTTTACCTGTAGCCGTTTGCTCCGGGCTAGTTGTGTCATTCCCCTGGGTACAATCAGTTTGGACCAATCATGAGATTAGATTTTTCCCAAGGATTTATTTTCCTTGGACCATTCGTGACAATGGATTTTCGATGGACATCTGAATTGTCCATTCTCTTAAACTTAACCGTGTTTAAGCACGTTATGCCTACATTTCTGTCGGCTTTTGGATTTGCATTTTTCCCAAATGCACAGGGATCAACGATTTTGATTTGCCTTTACCGGTAGCCGTTTGCTCCGGGCTAGTTGTATCATTCCCCTGGGTACAATCAGTTTGGACCAATCATGAGATTGGATTTTTCCCAAGGATTTATTTTCCTTGGACCATTCGTGACAATGGATTTTGATGGACATTTGAATTGCCCATTTGTCTTAAACTTAACCGTGTTTAAGAACGTTGTGCTGACATTTCTGTCAGACTTACCAAACAACTTAAGTTCAGCTGTGATTGTCGTGAAGGGATAAGATCCGATGAATATCATTTTTTCTCTTTTTGAAGGCTCAATAATTTTGATTGAAAAGACATAGTCAGTGGTTTTGAAAGCATGGAATCCAAGTGGGTGTTTATGCCCCAGATTGGCATTGATCACCCTATCTTTCGCTGAAAGAGGAAACCAGGACCACATATCTGGTTGCATTTTTTGTTGCAAATTTGAGAAGACGACATGGCTTATTGCGCTTCTGGCACGGACCTGTTCCGATACTGGAGAGTGAAACCTGCAAAATTGGTAAATGTATTCATGATGCCATGGTTAGCAAGAGTCTATCTTAGATGAGTGCATGAATGACTCTGATGCGGATGCAAAATGCTTCTTGATTCTAAAGTATTTTCTTAAGCATCTGTATCTGCTCTAAAACTAACGTTGTTAGCGGTTCATACTTTGTCCAGCTTGATCACTAGGCTTCTTCTTCTTGTCCCAGGATTGTTTGCCCCATTTTGCCTCAGCTCTCTTTTTTATGATATTCTCTCTTTCCTTAGGGCTACCCTTCATCCGGGTACTTTAGAAGTTTTTCAAAGTAATGCAAAGATGTCAATAAAATATTTATATAACAAGAACGCAAGATGAAAAGTCAAGTTTATTGAAAATAAAGTTTGGAACACTTAAGTGGGGAAACATTAAAAAGGAGCAATACAAAACACATGACAAAATTAGGTGCCCCCTAATATCATATAAGCGGCTTTAGCCAGATTCATGGGTCGTGAGCCTTGATGTGTCTAAGAGACCTCGGGTACTTTGTTGGCAGAGTCTCCTGGTTGTCTCTTCAAGCAAAGTATCTTTTGACTGAGTCCGAGTTCACAGGGTTAGGTAGATCCTTGCCATCCATTTCAGTCAGGATTAAAGCTCCTCCGGAAAAGGCCTTTTTCACGACGTACGGGCCTTCCCAGTTTGGCATCCATTTTCCTCGGGCATCTCTATGAATTGGCAATATCTTTTTTAGTACCAAGTCTCCCTCCTGGAATTCTCTTGGACGAACCTTCTTATCGTAGGCTCGCATCATCCTTTTCTGATACATTTGACCATGTCGAATGGCCTTCAGCCTTTTTTCTTCGACCAAAGCTAGTTGGTCGTATCTGGCTCGAATCTATTATGCTTCATCTAATTTCAATTCTGACAAGACCCGGAGGGAAGGGATTTCAACCTCAATGGGCAGTACAGCTTCTATCCCATAAACTAGCGAGAAAGGGGTTGCCCCGGTAGAGGTTCTGACCGATGTACGATAGGCATACAAGGCAAATGGCAACTTTTCATGCCAATCTCTATAAGTTTCTACCATTTTCCCAACAATCTTCTTGATATTCTTATTGGCTGCCTCCACCGCTCCATTCATTTGGGGGCGATATGGTGAGGAATTGTGGTGTCGTATCTTAAACTGCTTGCACACCTCTTCGATGGCCTTGTTGTTTAAATTCAATGCGTTGTCAGATATGATACTTTCTGGCATTCCATATCGACATATGATCTTTTTCTTCAAGAATCTGCATACTGCCGATTTGGTGACATTCGCATAGGTGGCCGCTTCTACCCATTTAGTGAAGTAATCAATGACCACAAAGATGAATCGATGCCCGTTCGAAGCCTTTGGCGATATGGGGCCAATGACATCCATGCCCCACATAGAGAACGACCATGGGGAGGTCATAACATGTAGTGGTGATGGAAGAACATGAATCTTATCAGCGTAGATCTGGCATTTGTGGCATTTCTTGGCATAGCTGATGCAGTCTTCTTCCATTGTCGACCAGTAGTAGCCAAATCGCATAATTTGCCTAGCCACAGTAAACCCATTGGCGTGGGTCCCACATACGCCTTCGTGGACCTCTTCAAGGATTTTTCTAGCCTCCACATCATCCACACAGTGCAATAAGACTTGATCCTTCCTTCTTTTGTAAAGAATCTCCCCGTCCAGGACATATTCGCTTGCCAACCTCCGCAATGTCTTTTTTTCATTCTCAGTGGCCTGTTCCGGATATTCACGGCTTTTCAAGTATTGCAACAGGTCATAATACCAAGGTTGTTCATCTTTCTTACCTTCCTCGATATCATAGCAGTAGGCCGGTGTCTGGTATATACTCATCTGTATAGGTCTCAAATCAGACTGCTTGTTAACTTTAATCAATGAAGATAACGTAGCCAAGGCGTCCGCCATCTGGTTTTCCTCCCGGGGAAGATAATGAAAGGTAATCTCGTAAAATTCCTTGATCAAGTCCAAGACTAGGTTTCGATAGTCCAATAGTTTGGAATCTCTGGTGCCCCATTCTCCCCGAAGCTGATAAATCACAAGCGTGGAGTCTCCATATACTTTTAATGACCTAACCTTTCGTTCAATGGCCGCTCGAATCCCCGTGACACATGCTTCATATTCTGCTATGTTATTCGTACAATCGAAGTCAAGCTTACTGGCAAAGGGGTAGTGGTCACCGTCCGGGGAGACTAATACTGCACCGATCCCCTTTCTTGTGGCATTTGAGGCACCATCAAAATTCAACTTCCAACATTTATCTTCTGAAGTATTTTCCTCCACGGTCATAATGTTCATCAAATCTTCATTCAGGAAGTCAAAGTTTAGAGGCTCAAAATCCTCTAGCGCTCGGCTGGCTAAGAAGTCGGCTATTGCACTTTCTTTTATGGCTTTTTGGTTTACATAAACCAAATCGAATTCAGATAGCAAAATCTGCCATTTGGCCATTCTTCCTGTTAGTGCAGTTGACTCCATTAAGTATTTAAGAAGATCGAGTTTTGAGATCAACCATGTCGTATGATACAACATGTATTGTCTTAGCCTCTTAGTGGTCCAAATCATGGCACATCACAACTTTTCAATTGGTGAATATCTCACTTCACCTTCTGTAAATTTCTTACTGAGGTAATAAATTGCCCTTTCCTTCTTCCCTGACTCATCATGTTGGCCGAGCACGCACCCCATAGAGTTTTCAGAGACGGTCAAGTATAGAATCAGTGGTTTGTTTGGGACAGGCGGCATCAAGACGGGCGGATTTGACAAGTAATGCTTGATCTTGTCAAAAGCTTTCTGACACTCATCGTCCCAATTTCCAGGATTATACTTTTTGAGGAGGCGAAAGATGGGGTCACATTTTTCAGTTAACTGTGAAATGAACCGAGCAATGTAATTTAATCTTCTTAAAAAGCCTCTTACTTCTTTCTGAGTGCGCGGGGATGAAAGCTCTTGAATGGTTTTAACCTTATCAGGATCAACTTCGATACCCCTTTCGCTGACTATGAAGCCCAACAATTTTCCTGATCTAACCCGAAAGGTACATTTGGCAGGATTCAGCTTTAACTGGTATTTTCTTAGTCTCGAAAATAGTTTTCTGAGGACTATGACATGCTCTTCTTCTGCTCGTGACTTGGCAATCATGTCGTCGGCATATACTTCAATTTCTTTGTGCATCATATCATGAAACAAGGTGACCATAGTTCGTTGGTATGTTGCCCTGCATTTTTAAGCCCAAAAGGCATCACCTTGTAACAAAAGGTTCCCCATTGTGTTATAAACGTAGTCTTGTGCATATCATCCGGATGCATCTTTATCTGGTTGTAGCCTGAGAAACCGTCCATAAAGGAGAACAGAGAGTGTTTTGCGGTATTGTCAACCAGGGTGTCGATATGAGGCAATGGAAAGTTATCTTTAGGGCTGGCTTTGTTCAAGTCCTGATAATCAACGCACATGCGGACCTTGCTGTCTTTCTTTGGAACAGGAACTATATTAGCTACCCATTCCAAATACTTGATTTCCTGGAGAAAGCCAGCATCATACTATTTCTTGACTTCCTCTTTTATTTTCAAAAGTGTATCAGTCCTCATTCTTCGAAGTTTCTGCTGAACTGGCTTGTAGCCCTTCTTTATAGGCAGTTTATGCACGACCACATTCGTGTTTAATCCTGGCATGTCTTGGTAGGACCATGCGAAGATATCCATGAATTCTAGCAGCAGCTCAACAAGATCATGCAGTGTCTTCGTGGTAATGTGTGTCCCGATCTTCACTTCTCTATTTTCATTTTCATCTCCGAGATTGATCGTCTCTAACGCCTCTTTGTAAGGTAAAATAAATTTTTTCCTCGTGTTCAACCATCTTTAATAGATCTGGGTATAAGTCATAATCTTGGTCTTCTTCAAAGTCCTGAGGTCCATCTAGACACACGTATCGTTCAAAAATTAGTTTTGAATCCATTTCGGTGCTGCTTGATATATTGATATCAGGGGACCTGACATAAAATAATGATGACAATTGGAAAAACGTGATTTGAAAATGGTCACTACGTATGGATAAGAGTAAAAACAAAAGAAATGTTTTTTTTAAAGTTACACGCAAAAAGGGTACGTATTATTTTATTAACATAAGGACCATATAAGATCATAAGCATATGCCCTTTTACAAAAAAACCTTGTTGCTCCTGGGCAAGAGTAACAAGTGTGTTCTGAGCATTACTCTGAAGTACTCCTAAACACTGCGGAGAGTTCTTCGGCAGTCCAATTATTCAGAACACTTCCAGGGGCATAAGGACGGATTCCTCTCAGATACACCCCTTCATTTCCTTCATCAACTATAACATTTATATCTAAAGTTTCCAGCTTTTTCCTCAAATCTGCTTCTTCCTTGGCTAGCTTAGGGTAGAGAAACCCTCATGAGATGAAATTTTTAGACAAAGGAGGAAAAGCCAAGGGCTCCCAGCTAACCTCTACTCCTTCCAAGCGGGCTCTTCTTCTTTCTTGCTTCTTCAAAATTTCACTCCTTGTTTGATTTGCATTTGGCCTATACCCGAGGCCAAAGCGATCTTGCTTGTTGACTACAGACGGCGCATTGACCCGTCCCTGCAGATACTTTCCAAGTCCGCGACCAACCCGGGCTCCTCTCCCCATTGTCAGCTTGACTTCAACCCCTGTGGCGTTAGACAATCTAGGAGTAGGAATGCGACTCCCTTCGGGTATGAAGGTCGCATTAACAAACTCAAACGATCTAAAGGAACATCCGTCGGCCTTTTCATCAGTCTCGATGTAAGGGGCTTCACTAGTGATAGAAGCTATAATATTCTCTTCAGCGTTCACAGTGACCATTCGCCCATCGAAGATAAATTTCAGCTTCTGATGAAGTGAAGATGGGACTGCCCCAGCCGAGTGGATCCAAGGTCTTCCCAATAGACAATTGTACGTGGGTTTGATATCCATTACTATGAAATCTACATCATATATATTTGGGCCCACCAATAGAGGTACCTCGATCCTTCCCATTACTTTTCTTTCAGTACCGTCGAAGGCTCGAACCAGAGTGTTACATGTCTTCATGTGAGAACTGTCTATTGGGAGCCGGCTTAAAGTGACTAATGGCAAGACATTCAGGGCGGATCCATTATCAATCAAAACTCCCGGCAAGGTATAGTCTTTGCACCGAGTAGTGATGTGTAAGGCCTTAGTGGATCCTGTACCTTCTGCTGGTATTTCATCATCGTGAAAGTAGATGAAATTATCAGCATTAATATTATTGACCAATCTATCCAATTTGTTCACCGACGTGTCATTGGGAACAAATATCTCATTCAACACCTTCAACAACGTGTTCCGGTGTGCTTCAGAGCTTAGCAACAGGGATAGTAATGATATGTGAGAAGGCATCTTGCGCAGATGTTCAACAACATTGTACTCGCTATGTTTCAAAAATTTCAAGAATTCTTTCACCTCTTCCTCTTTAACTGGCTCGTTGATGGGTGATTCAGGTTCAGCATTTACGGGAGCTTTCTCTTTCGGGTCTTCTGCTTCTTTGGGAACATATCGTCTCTCGCTTCTAGTAAAGAAGCCTACATCTTTTACGTCCTCTGAAGTTGTTTTTGAGGCCACGTCTCCTTGGATTGAGACTTCACAATTGTATTTCCACGGGACCTTCCTACTATCATGGTACGGGAAGGGCACTGGTTTCTGGATCGTAACTTTGGCTTGTGAGCTCTCACCTTTTCCACTTCTCCCTGGTCCCGAAATAACAATGACTGGGTAATTGCCCTCTAGGTTCGTGTTTTTGTATTCTGAGGTACATATATATGCTTCCTCCACAGGCCTTTCTTCGAAAAATTCTAACTCTTTGTTATCAATCAATCGTTGGATGAGGGTCTTGAACTCTGTACAGTTCTGGATATCGTGATCCTTTTTGCCATGGTATGGGAAACAATCATTCGAGATTTTCTTAACGTCCCCTGCGACTTTCTGTAGCATACCCATCCCGATCATCTTTTTCCAGACCCATCTTAATGGTGTTTTTACATCTTCGACAGTGGTCTTGATTTTTCTATTACCTTCAACGATTGCATTTGCCCCAGACTCAGCATGGTCGGGTAACGGACTTCCAGATGTGTTTGATCCAGCAGAGTCATCGAACCTTACAACCCCCATTTTTATGAATTTTTCAACAAGTCTCTTAAAAGCGACACAATTTTCAATGGAGTGCCATGTTATTCCAGCATGATAATCACAATGAGCATCAGCATCATACCATTTTGGATAAGGGGGTTGAATCGGCTTAATGTAGAATGGAGACACCACGTGTGCATCGTACAAGTTCTTATATAACTCACCATAGGACATGGGGATGGGAGTGAATTCCATATCTTCTACCTTCGTCCTTTGGTTCGATCCTTGTCTAGAGGGATTTTAAACATTTGAGGTTGCAGCTTTGGGTTGTCCGACTGTCAGCTGCTTGGTATAGCCGAAATTATAGACACCTGTATTGCTGACCTCATTGTCCCTTCTTCTATAATTCAATTTCTTCGTGTGTTCTCCATCTTCGATTTTTCCGGTTCTGATTGCGTTTTCAATCATTTCTCCATTCATTATTATGTCGGAAAAATCCTTTGTGGCACTCCCTATTATACGTCCTAGAAAGGGTTTTTTTCAGTGTTCCGACAAAAAGCATCACCGTTTCTTTTTCTAATAAAGGAGGTTGTACTTGGGCTGCAACGTCCCTCCACCGTTGCGCGTATTGCCTAAAACTCTCATCAGGCATTTTCTTCATATTTTGTAGTGTAACACGATCTGGTGTTATATCAATGACATGATTATATTGTTTGACAAATGCCTGAGCTAAGTCTTTCCAAGAGGTGATCCTGTCACGGCTTAACTGGTTGTACCATTTGGCGGCAGACCTAGTTAAACTGTCCTGAAAGCAGTGGATTAGGAGAGGATCATTATCAATGTATCCTGTCATCCTTCTAATGAACATCGTAAGGTGCGCTTCAGGACAAGTAGTCCCATTGTATTTTTCAAAATCTGGCATCTTAAATTTTGGAGGAAGCATCAGATCAGGGACCAGACTTAGCTCCCTTGCGTGTCCATCTTTGGAATATGGTCTATACTTTCCATGACCTTGAATTTTTCTTCCAGCTGCTTACATCAATCTTCAAGCTGTTTGGGTAACTCGACTTTAAGCTTGTCCATTTCATTAAAGTCAGGAACGACATACTCACTAGGATCATTATGAATTATTGCCCCCCCCCCCCCCCCCCCGTGTGTAGAAGACTCAGCATGAACCACCGGTTGTTTTGCTGCAGGGGTTTCGACTGACAACTGGGTCTTGAGAGGGAGGCCCGAATCATTGGTCAGCGCACTAGGATCTATGAAGACTCCCTTCCTCTTTTTCGAGCTCTGTCCACCCAGCATTGCAGCTATCTTAGCTAACAGGTCTTCTTGTGCTTGTGAGATGTGATCACGAGTTTCCCGCTGTGTCTTCTCTAACTTACTTTCAATATCCTTCCTGATGTCTTCATATGCTTGTTCGACTTTTGCCAACCTTTATTCCATGTTTTTAGCTTTGCTTCTAGTGAAATGCGGATGTTGAGTTTGTAACTCTGCCAGCCCCAAAGTTGTTGCGATAATAATTCCTCGAGAATTAAAACTCAATAAAATAATGTAATGAGATGCAATGTGATGCATATGCGGACAAAAGACTAAGATATGCAAAGCAGTCATTATATTAGTACCACAACATATTTTACACAAAAAGGTGTTGATTTCGGTACAACTTTCAAAAGGAAACTCGCATCAGAATAAGTTTCTTTACATAAGGTAGGTCTATTTCACATATATTGCTTGGCTTTAACGCCGAGGATCTTGATCTTCCTGAAAAGCCAGGCCAACTTCTTGCCCCTATCGGACTGTGATTCAGTTTGTAGGCTTAGGACGTCAGCTTGGACAACTAGAGTCTGTAAGTGCTCCGCAACCTCTCGTACTTGAACCAGGGTTTCAGCCATTACACAGTCTCTATCCCGGACTCTGTCTTGAGATTGATCTAACCGTGCCTGCCACTGTTGGTTGTTCCATGACTGAACTTCTTCAAAACTATTAATCTGGCCTCGACAGGTTTCCAGAGCCGCTTCTAAATCTTCAACCTGTCTCTCCATATTCTCATTCTCTTGTCTACTTGCCTTTAACTCAGCTGTATGGTTCCGGCTGCGGTACCTTTGTAGAGAGCCTTTCAATTCACCAACTCGGCCTCTCAGGCTTAGATTCTCGGCTCTGTTTCGAAACAACTCTTCCTCCATAGTTGTTTGTTGTCCTTGAATGTCATTAAACCTCCTCTCCCAACGGTCGGCTCTCTCCTTTTCCTCTTGGATTTCATGCTTCCATTCGGCCGAAGTTTTTCCGAGGCCGGCATATTTTGCTGATGCGTGCAACTTCTTATAATCATTTCGTAGATTGTTCAGATCTTCCTCGGCTTTACCTTTTCCTTTCCTTAGCCTTTCGATTTCTCGCTTTTGGGACTGCATACCAAACTTCAGCTGGTTCTTTTCATTTTCTAACCCTGACAGGTGGCTTTCCATCATCAAGTACTTTTTCTTAAAGTCATGCTTCGCGATCTCCATCTCCGAGGGATCCACTCGTAACTGTTCCTCCACCGGTACATTATTTTCTGGGTCTGGTAAGGGGATATCAACGTTGATTCTCATACTTCTCCATCGTCGTTACTTCGGCGTAACTCTAGGTTTTTCGTCGAATGGTTCCATCTTGTAAATACGCTTCCATGCCTCAACAATCTTGGAAACGTTTTTCTTATATCATCTTCCCTCGTATGGAAATTCACAAGTAGCAAGCCCTCTTGTCGCTGGGATGAACTGTCTCGACCTGTATTGCCTAGATACTAGTAACGGCGCATATCCAGTTGCTCCCCATATTCCAAGAAGAGGGACCCAGTCATAGTCTCCACATTTGTAGACAATATTAGTAGGGAAGAACCAGCGTGCTTTCCAGATGACGTCTTTTTCTTGAAGGTTTCAGAAAATAGTCTTCCACTTATCACAAGATAGGTTTTCAGGCCTTGGCGTAGTCGCGAGGTCCTGCAGCGGCGAGTAACTCTCGAAGCATGCTTGATAAGAAACTTTCTTCGGCTTCCAAAAATGACTATGAAACCAGACCAATAAAAGCTGAGCACAACAAATGAACCTCCCTTCACCGTTTTTTTACAAGCACTGAGAGACCTGAAGGTTTCGGCTAGAATGGCTGGAACCGGAGTAATTCCTTTATCAAGGTGATCGAACAGCTCCATAACAGCGTCATCGATGTATCCTAACGATTTGGGAAAGATAACCAAACCGTAAATGGCCAAGGAAAACATTTTAACTTGTTTTTCGCGCTTAGACTCGGCTTGGATCAGGTCCCGTATGAATCTCCATGCGATACACCTGGTTTCCCCTTTTATCTTAATCTTGGCTTTAGCCCACTGTTCGTCCATACCAGTCATCGTTAACAGCTTCTTCTGAAACTCCGGAGGATTAGGAGACTTGAAGTATGCTCTATTAACTTGGATTTTTGGGCAGCGGATCAAGGTGGTATATTCTTCAACAATTGGTACCAAATCAACATCACCTAGAGTAAAACAATTGTAGGCGGGATTCCAGAACTGGGCAAGGGCTCTGAACAAAGCTTTATCAATGTTGACATCTAGTAGGTAAGGCAAATCATCATAGCTATAGTAGAACAACTGTTTATTTGTTTCGTCCCACTGGTTCCAGATTTCCTTTAATTCTTGCAACTGGTTCTGAGTTGACCTGATATTGGTAGAATCCCCAAACTCTGGCTTTTCACCTTCTAGCAAGCTATCCCCTTTCTGGCGTTGAGTCTCTTCTGACCATTTTCGTACGCCCAGATTGCCTTCCACCTTATCAAGAAATTGGTTATGCATAGCTGGTCCTTTATAACGGTTGAACTTGCCTCAACACCTTTTATTTTTAAAAAATAAAAAATAAAGTGCAATGCAAAAACAACAAAAAGAAACAAAACAAAGCAAACATGTTAGTATCGATATAGAAGAATAATATACATAAAAGAAATAAATAAAGTAAACATAACTGAAATTAAAGAGCATAATAAAAAAAATCGAAACCCCCCGCTCTCTTTCTAATGCACTTATTAGGTGGTTCTCTAAACGGGCAGAGGCTCGGTATGACTCTAAAGGGTAGGCTTTTATGGTTCACTACATGGGGTTCGGTTCTACGAATGGTACCCGAATCGCAATGCTATCGCCCACTAAGGCTAGCAAAGCTCAATTCAGGGGGATACAGGTCTCTAGGTCTGCACGGAGACGAAAGTCTCACGAAGACAAAAGGACCAATATCCCGAAAGTGATTCACCATCCTACACGGAGGCGGTACCTCACGAAGGCGTGGTTTCTCGCTTCCACTTAAAGGACGGAGCTCGGGTTGAGAGCTCATGATATGAACCTAGAAAATATATTTTATGAAAGATTTATATATATATATATATATATATATATATATATATATATATGGGATCACAAAATTAAATTAAACCAAGTTAATATTTTCCGATCAATAAAACAAAGGGTAACCAACTTGTGGCTTGACTCTCGAAAAAAAGGTCCCCAGCGGAGTCGCCAAGCTGTAACAACGGAGGAGTCGCCACCAATCTATTTTTTACTTTAGGCGCGATTGGAACACCTGAAAAACCCGGTTATTTTAATAGAAACCAATTTTCATGATTTTATTAAAATTCGAGTTTTGGATCTGCGAAACCAGAAAACAGGTTCGGGAGTCGGTTACGTATAGGGAAAGGTGAGCACCCCCACACGCCCAAAAAATTGGTACCTAGTCAGTTACAAATAGTTTTAATGATGGAACTTAAAAAATTGAATTTTATTTAATGATGTGATCCCAAAATAATTAGAATAATTTTTAGAAGTAAAAATTTAAAGAAAGGGATATACACTCCTACACCCGGAGTATGGTCTCCCCTATAAAATCATTATTCAAAAAGGTGATATTAAATAATAATATAATAAAGGAATTAACAGAAAATGACACTCCAACGCCCGGAGTGTGATTTTCACGATAACTCCTAAAAATCTGTAAATGAACTTTAACAAGAATTATTGTTGGTAAAATAATAATAATAATAATGATAATAATAATATATGAGGAAAATAGTAATAATGAAAATAATAATAATAATAATAATAATAATAATAATAATAATAAAATAATAAAAGTATTAATAATAATAATAAAAGGCAGTGGCGGAATTGAAAGAAAACAGAAATTAAAGGACAGAAATTAAAAGAAAAGGGTGACTAAAATGAAACTAAAACAAAACTGAAATGCTAAACTGCAAGGATACATGAAGATGGATGGCTTGGACCGTAATTTTCCCTTTCGGCTAAAAAAATGTACGGGTCCCTCGGCGGGTCGGGTCGCGTATCTGGGTAGATGCTTGAAACGACGTCGTTTTGGCTTGCCTATATATACCTAAAGTTTTCCCCTAAGTCCAGCTTTGATACTTCATTTGAACCAAAAAAAAGAAGGCAGTTGAGAGCCCTCTCCCCTCTCCCGTTCGGCCCGGTCATCGGCGGTTAGGGGACTCGCCGTCGGTCGCCGGAATTCCCGCCACCGGCGAGAATCTGACTTGCAAACATAGGTTCCGGCTCGTTTTCACACGTTGAGTCCAGATCCGAAGTGAGATTTTCCGAACTCCCTCTCTATTTTTCTAGATCTAAAAAAAACTTTCGGATTCTTAAAAAATATTTTACCTTTTATTTTTGTTTTTGATCTCTGGATTTTGCTTCGAATGTTTTCTTTTTGCTTCGAATATTTTTTGCTTTGTTTGCTTCGAATACTTTCTTTTTTTTTTATTTCGAATCCCCTCCTTTTTTTTACTTTTACAACCGAATTCGGTATATATAGCCGGACTTAAAACCTAAAATAATATACATATTCGGGATTTTATCCCCTTTTGATTTTTACAGAGTAATAATTCTCTGACTACTTTTTCTTTCTTGCAGGGGGATGTAACACGTGTGGGGGTGACGCGGATGAAGCTGGTGACGTGGTCCGGCTTCGTGGCGGCGGCTCGGCTTCATGGCGGCGGCGGCTAGGGTTAAATAATATTAGGTTTAGGTTTTTTAGTAATGGGTTCTATTGTTGGGCCGGGTAAATGGGTTTAATGTATAAAAGGGGTATTGGGTTCAAAAGGGTTTGGGTCATGGGTTGTAAATGGGTTATGGGTTATGATAATAAAGGTTTTTTATTTATTTGAGTTTAAATATTAAAATGGGTTACTACAATTATTTTAGGAAAGGTTATTTGAAAGAGAGTGGGATGGGAGACGAGGGAAATTTTAGATTTTCTTCTCTCTCTCACTCACTTTTTCCTTTTATCATTCTTCCCCATTTTTCTCTTTTTCCTCTCCATCCATCAATGTTTCATTTTCGATCTATCGTCATCGGAGTGTTCATGGTTGGCACCTTCTACGCCATTTCGTTCATCTCGCCGAGATGAGTCAATCGGCGGTCATGGCATCATCGTCGGAGCCGCCGTCGGAAGAGGTAAGGTAAAATAAGATTTGTTCATTTTGAAATGAAGTGATTCTGATGGTCAAACCCAAAATATGAGGGCACCACCATGTTCACCGGCATCGGAGGAGCCGGACTGGATCTTGTCGCCACCGTCCAACCACTGGAGCATGCCTCACGCGCCGCCCGTGAGAGTGGGCATGCATCTGCACAATGCTTTAGTGCACAGCGCTGCACTTGATCATACTCGGCCAGACGCACATGCTTCATGCTGCACCGGATCACTGCTCGCGGGTGCACCGTAGCTACCCTACATCGCGTCGTACCAGATTGTTAGACCTTGACCAACCGTTGGCCAAGCTTTGACCAGCGTTGATTGGCTGTTGACTTTTTCGAGAAACTATTACCCGAGGTTTTTCGACGTTCTGAGTCCGTTGGCATAGTCCGTTTTGCCAAATTCAAACCCAGTAAGTTGTTTTTACGCATTTGCCCATATGAATTAGTCAAAGTATGTGATTAATTAATACGTATCGTATTAATTGTTATACAAGGAATATTCGGGATCGAATATCGGGACAAATGGAATAATCTGGAAGCATGCATGAGGATTTATCACTAGTGCTTGAGGTTACACCTCGAACTCCTATTGGTTCATGAACATCATAAATGTGATTGTTTTGCGTGTTAGTGTCTGCAAAATAGGTAGACATAAATAAGCATGTTTATAGACCAATATCATGAGACTTGATATATGTGTGATACAAGATGATGTTGTGAATATGTGAGACTCATTGATACTTTAAAGACCGTGTAGGGTCATTTGAGATGCCTGTATAATTATTTGATTGATTGATAAAGTTGTGATGCCTTGTTTTGTTTGTTCGAATGAATTGATGGAAATTATGCTTACGAGATAATACTGATAAATACTTGATTAAATGATTATGAAGCTGGTAATTAATATTAATTAATTTATTGCGTTAGTAAACAAACCGTAATGACTTTCGTAAGCTTTAGAGAACGATTAAGGCCTCATGAATTTCTAATTATGCTAAGACGTTTTAAGCTAGTGGTTAAGGTATCGGTACGAGCTTTGGTTGTATCGGTACGGGTCGACCCGTATCAGTACTCAAGGAAATGTGAGATTTTTACCGTAAGTAATTTCTGTATCGATACATATGTAAGTACCGGTACCCAAGGGTACCGTATCGATACTCGTGTTTGAACACTAGTACCTGATACGCTAAATAATATATAAATGCAAATTAAGGATGAAAATCGATGTGTATATTAATAATTGAATTATGCCTTGATAAATGAGATAACGTGGATTTATAGAGACAATAGATGAGAATTAAATACTTCTCCATAATGTACTAACAATTCGGTAATGTAAAAGTAATGATGTGTTGATGATTAACAACAATAGGGAGATCCTTGAGATCACGTTGCTTGTATACTAGGTAGGCATTTGTTTGGTTGGGCCGATGATTAATGGGATCCGATTACCCAAGAATTGTACTACAGTACTTGTTCCCTTCTTTACGTGCACTCGATGTCTAGATGGTCCCGAGTGGCACTCGTTACTCGATATCTAGGTGTTTCCAAGTAGGCGATATTCACTACTCGATGTCTTAGTGGTCCCGGTATATAGCATGCACCGCCTGATGTCTTTGTGGTCCCAGGTGGGTGACATGGTATGGTATTCAATGTCTGTGTGTTCCCAAGTACCGTGCAAGATACTCGATGTCTATGTGGTCCCGAGTATGTATGTGGCTAGCCTGATGTCTTACTGGCCTCGGGCTAAACATGTTTGACTACCACTGTTTGTGGTTAAAACTTTGTGTATTTTTGCTCGGATAGTCTGGTGAGATCTCGAGTATGGTTGGGCCTTGTATGTCATGTATAATGACTTGCATGATGAGAGCATGTGTTTAGGCGACTAGTGATAACGCCAAGTTTTTTATGTATCTCTTCTTATTGCTCGTACTAGCTTGCATGCTTATGTTTATGATTAACATGAAATATACTAGAGTAAATGTGTACTACCGAGCTTTGCAAGCTCAGCACTCGGAATCATTGTTTCAGTATGTAGGTTGACCGTTGGATCATGGGATCGGGGAGCACTATCAGTATAGGATTCCAGCATATGATGATTTCAGAGTACAATATTTGTGTTTAATGGGTTGTGTATTCATAAAACCTTACGTGATGGAGTCTATAATCCTTATTTTTGAAATTGTATTAATCAAATCGAATGTTCAAATATTTTAAATTAAATTAGAGCTTCTTTATAACATTTTGATTATTTATCTATATTTTAAATTGTTGGCTTTAAATGAAACAATTATCCCTAAGTTTTAAACCCCTACACCTATACCCCTAAACCTTATACCATAAACTAACTCCCTATACCTTAAAACTAAGGTGCTTGTGGAAACTTTTAGTTTCCACCGCTAGTGTATAGGATATTAATCTATTAAAAAAAATCATGGATCCGTAAAATAAATCATATATTTGTAAAATAGATATATAAAATATAGGTCGTTCGTGGTCAAATCACCTACCAGGATCGATTAAATAAACATGAGTGATGATTGAATGTAAAAATAAACATAAACGTAGAAAAGTGAAGGAAGGAAAAAGGTGAAATAGAGGAGTTTATGACGACATGAGGTTGTTGACGGTACAATTAATTAGAGTTATTGTCTAAAAATTTAAGAGAACAAAAATAATATCCTAAATTTTCATTAATCTTTATTTTAAATTTTGTCGAGTTAGAATTATTATGTTATATTTTTTTATATTTATTTTAACCTCATTCTACTATATGACCATTCCTTTAAAATGAATATAATCATATAGAATAGTATACTTGTGTCAATTTTGAGTTCATGGTGACTCGATCCCCTCTAGTTTACAGTGATTTGGTAAATTTAATCTTTCAAGTCAGAACTGTTTTGTATACTCACGTATGGTTTGATAAATTTAGTAGTTATTGAGTTTTTACAGGTTTCGAAGACGAATTAATTCGACGTTAGTGATTCAATTCACCAAATTCTTTTGGATATAATGAATGATACTTCATTGTGACAGGAGTCTATGGGCTTGTATCTAGGGGTAAGTAAAACTCGACTCGAAAAAATTGAAATTTTCGACTCGATTTGAGGCGAAAAAACTCAACTCGTCTTGACTCCACTCGACTTCAAATAAAGTTTAAGTTGTAAAATGGAAATTCAAATAACTCAAAATTTTTAGTAATTGGTGGATTGAGTTTTAAGTTTAAGTCGAGTCCCTTATTTTTTCCTAATATATTTATACGTATATAAAAAAATATGAAAAAATATATGTCACATATGAAAAAATATATATGCATATATTATATGATTAGAGAAAGTCGTTTAAATTGGAATCAAACTATACTATAACATGATAAATAATTACAATTGAATTTGTATAGGAACTCGAAAACTTGACTCGACTCGAATTTCATAAACTCGACTCGAATCAAAAAATTTCAAATAAAATTTGAGTTGTAAAATATGACGTGTCAACTCGAATATCTCAATTTTTTTACTCGACTCGATCGAACGCTAACCCCTACTTGTACCTTGCGGCATAAATGGCATAAATAAGACATCTATGGTCGCAAACTATTCAAGTTCAACTAAAATAACTTTGAGCTTGATTCAGTAATTATTAAGGTGAACTCAAGCTTGAGAAGCTCGAGCTATCCACCAAGCCGAGTTCAAGAACCATACTATTCGACTAGAATAATTTGCGAGCCTAATCAAGCTTTTCAATTTCAATATATATTATCATATTATTAAATCATATTTCTACTCCTACTATATACTATTGAATATGAATAAGTTTAATCGAACACAAACTCGATTTCTAATACAATAGTTAGTAAATCGGTTTAATCAAAGAGTTCGCATAGCTTAATTGTATCTCATTAGCTTCTTTATTTTCTCGTATTATCTGTTTTTACCAATAGACACTAATCTATTATATTCAAAGACAAAACCACTCTGATTATATGGAACAGATGGATTTTAAGTGTTTTATTCTTTAGGGTAAACTTAATTTTATTCTCATTAGCTTGATTATTCTCGCATTAGTAAAGGATTCTAGAGTATATACAGATAGATTTTAAGTGTTTTATCGATGATTTTTTGTTCATCGGTATATGTCGTTTCTTTTATAGTGTGTAATCGTACTTACTAGTTACTACACCAGAAAGGAATCGTGTCAATTTCAAACCCTCAACATTTTACATTTCACATAAATTTTGGCTAAATAATTTTACAGCAAACAAATATATAAATATATATACAATTCATTTTAAAAAATTTACACTTTTGAATTATTGGATGAGTGTAAATTAATTATTGAAATTAAAAATTTAAATATAAAGAGATATTTCAAAAGAAAAGTGAATAATTTTATTCAAAATTTACCCTTTAACCGATTGTTCAAAATTACACAGTATAATATTTTTTAAATTTTTAAACCGTGTAAATAAATTTTATATTATATATTATTTTTTTCAAAAATATTATAATTGATGTCATAAATTAAAAAGGAAATTTCCAACATCCATCACTTCAATAATTTTGATACTTTTCACAAAAATAAAGCCTAGAAAGTGATATTATCACAACCTAAGCGTGAAAATATGAAACGTGGATTATATTATCATTGATAAGACATATTATCATCCACCCAACGTGCAATGTTCGGTCTCCAATGGTGGAAACTACTGTTGCGTCCTCCATTTTCACAGGTCAATTTCTATAAAAATGTTATCTTTTATAGTGAATTAAGTTAGTATGTGTTTAATTACGTTTAAATTCACAATTGTTCATATATTATAATAGTAGTGGGGTCATTTAAATTTTCAAGATATTACACGGTAAAAGTCTCAGCTAAACGAATTCAACACGTAAGTTTAATGGAAAAGACGATGATGTTTATTGTAAAATATTCGAGTTTAAATACTTGTTTGTGCAAAGTGTATAGATATATAAATAAACTGAACGAATATAAACGAGTGTATGTTCATGTTCATTCATTTGATTTAACCGATAAAATAAACAGACACAAACAACTAAAATATGGAATTTTTTTTATAAAAAAAAAAATTCTTAAGAAGTCTGAACCATACATTGAGTATTGTTTAATTTTTTTTCTTTTTTATTCATATTTTAAACATATGTTTTTAAAAATTGTTAAATACAATACTTTTGTTATAGAAAATAATAAATATAAATAGACATTGTGAATAAACGAACGATTATAAATGAACGGATTATCAAACGTTCTTGAACAAATGAGCTTTTGTTCGTGTTCATTCATTTAATTAAATGAACAAAAAAATCTTATTTATGTTCGTTCATTTAATAAATAAACGAACATAAACAAACTTCTCAGCTAAACAGTTCACTGAACGTTCAGTTCGTTTATAGATATTAACAGATACTATTATGTAATGACCAATATCTTGTAAAATTCTCATCCAACTTTTAAATTCTTATCATTTTAATCAGAATATCTCCTATTTTTATTTATATATCAGTTTAACAATTTTTTTCTACATATAATAATTATTAAAATTTATTAAAATGACCAATTAAATAAGTGTCATGAGGTAACCGAAAATAATTCAGTTAGTGAATTGTTTCAAAAGTTATCTAATCTTAAGGACATTTCTATATGAAAAAAAAATGTACAAACTCGAATTTGACTTAATTATATTTTAAAATTAATATTTTATAATTATTTTTTAGAAAAATATTATTTAATTTTAAATTCAAAACAATTTTTCATGCGCGTTGTTTTCACCAACCATTTGTATTTGTAGTGTGGATGTGGTATTATCTAATATAAAATAATGGATCTTTGGCCCTGTTTGGTAAATAGCGGTTTGGGCAAAAAAGAGAGGTTTGAGGTATAATTAGAGGTTTGACTAGTCAAATCCGCTAATATTGATGTTTGGTAAATAGCGGATTGAAAGAGCGGATTGGGGTGAAAAAGCTAATTTTGAAAAAGCTCCTAATATGAGCTTTTTGAGATTAGAGGTTTGATATTAGAGTTGTAATGACTCTTTTACCCTTAACAATTACCAAAAATCTCAAAAAACCTAAATTAAATATTTGACTTATTTGTTGTTACTATTAATTTATATGGTAACATTTGTAAGTTAATTTTATTTTTTTATTATCACATATTTATATGTGCATATAAAAAATTTAATAATTATATAAATAATAAATTAATATATAAATCTTTCAAATATGTTTAGGAAATTTATATTAAAAAATATTTTTTATAAATCTAATTAATATTTATTAGATACAAAATATTAATAAATGATAAATTATTCAAACAAGTATTAAATATAATCATGTCCTTATATGTCATTTTGCTTGTTTAAATAATCAAACATCTATCAGCTATTAGTTAATTTTACCAAACACTTTTATACAATCAGCTAATACAATCCGCTAGTCAAATCAGCTAATGCAATCAGCTATCAGCTAATGTAATCCGCTATCAGCTATCAGCTATCCGCTAATTGCCAAACAGGGCCAATATCTTTGATACTTTTGAATTTTTATCTTAGCTTTTATTTAATATAATTATTTATTTAGATTTAAATATATATTTGGTACCTAACCTAGACATATTCTCTCAAGTTGGTACCTAAAGAATCTTTGCTTTCAAATTAGTACCTGAACTAGGCACATTCTCCCAAGTCGGTACCTAAAGAATTTTTGCTTCTAAGTTGGTATTTGAACTAGACACCTTCTCCCAAATCGTTACCAAAAATTCATACATTCTATTAGTCTGGTCCTAATTCGAAACAAATCAATAAATTTAACTTTCTATAGTTAAAAATTCTATCAATTTATTTTTTATTATTCTTATAAATTATGTGTTCTTCTCCCAGAAATGTTATATTGCTTTTATGATATAATAAAAGTTCAACATTAAATTGTTGTTTTTATTGTAGAATGTAGTTATTCAACTATTATTTTGATCTGATAGACTCGGTTGGTTTGAAAGTTTCGTAAAAAATGACTAAATTGATGTAATATTTAAATATAAAAAAGTTAATTTACTAAATTATTTTTAATTAGGATCAAATCGATAGAATGTATACGTTTTGGGGACTAAACTGTTAATAAAAGTATCAAATAGTGAATGAAATTAAAGTTCAAGTACCAATTCGAGAGCAAAAATTCTTTAGATACAATTTGGGAGAATGTGCCTAGTTCAGGTACCAACTTGGGAGCAAAAAATTTTTAGATACCAATTTGAGAGAAGATACCTAGTTCAAGTACCAAATGTATATTTAAATCTTTATTTATTTATTAGTTGATTGATTGATTATATAGTTAAACCTGTTTGATTAAAAATGACTTAATGCTTCTGGAAATGAGCTTCCCCGATTGTGTTAAATGTAAATTATATTTTAATAGATTAAATACAATCTTTTATATTAAAAATTGGCATACGATGATGGACAAAGTTGGATCAAAAGTAAAGGAGATAGGTCCCTTTACCTAACATTTAAATTAAATGCGTGAGGAGGGATGGTATAATGTGCGAAAGGAATCCGGTAGTTTAAGCACTGTAATTTGTATTTATAAAATATATAATTACTCTGTTTGGTAAAGAGAGGTTTGGATAAAAATTAAAGGTTTGACTAGTCAAATCTGCTAATATTGTTGTTTGGTGAATAGCGGATTGAAAGAGCGGATTAGGGTGAAACCGCTAATTTTGAAAAAGCATTAGAGGTTTGATATTAGAGTTGTAAAGACTCTTTTACCTTTACCAATTATCAAAAATCTCAAAATAACCTAAATTTAATATCTTCTCACGCTATTTATAAGCTAATCCTACTTACTTTTTTTCTTTTTATTATCACATATTTATATGTGTATTTAAATTTATTAATTAATTAAATTATATTAAAATAATTATATCAATAATAAATTAAAATATAAATCATTCGAATATGTTTAAAAAAGTTATATTAAAAATAATTTTATAGATCTAATTAATATTAATTAGATACAAAATACTGATAACTAATAAACTATTTAAACAAGTATTGAATATAATTATTAAAGAGCATATTTTATTACATCATCCTCGTGATAAGTTTTTTTTTGTTTAACAAGATCAACTACCAACATCAAATTGGAAGATATTGGTATGAAAGTTGATAGAATTATTTCTATGGTAGTCTATCTAAATTTTACATTTTACATTAATTCTACGAGAATATCATTCTAAAATCTTAGATATATTACTTGAATCAAACACATCCTAAATGTTTATAAACGTGAGTTATATAAGAGAATGAATCAAGAATTATTTAATTAAATTGTAAAAACATATCAGACTTAAAATCTCAACCTTTATAATTTTCTTCTCTCCTTCGAATAACATATATTTTTCTAGAAAATAATTCTCTGTATGCATGTAAAGAGTCAACATCGTGGTGGATACAAAGTCATAAAGGAACCAGAAACCAAATGTCAGTATGTCATAATCTCAAGATAAGAGATAGATCCCACGGCCACGGGTGACGGGTCCATATTATTACTATTAATATTTAATAAAACCAAAGAGGAAAAAAAAAGAAAAAAAAAACGAGAAATTGAAAGCAAGGCAGCAGATGATCATGCAATCATGTTGGATAAGCCCTTATCTCAACCACTAGATGGATGAAAAGAGATGGACAATTGGGATAATGTTGTTAGACTCCATCAAATCTACGTTAAAAAGTCTTGTCGCAAAGTTGAAAACAATGTACTTAGTCCAGCTTCTGTAATATTAATGCAGTGGACCTGCAACTTGGAAGGAATCAAAACTATTACACCAATATGTCGGAAAGTTCTTATAACTCTTTAGAATATATATAATCTGTGCTTAAGAATTTTATCAATGGCATGCATATATGTATTATATAGAATATTAGGTTTAAATAGTGAAAGCCTTCCCCAGAAGTGCTTCCACCTTTGTATTTTTGTCCAAAAAAAAAAAACAAATAATTTGACCACTGACTTGTAATTCTTGACTGAGTTTTCAAGTGCCCAACTACGTGTTTATTGAGTTGAGCAATTCGTAAATAATTCGAGTTCAATTTGGTCAAAACTCGGTTAGCATTCGACTCGAAATCGAGTTTGACTCAAGATCGTAGCGAGTCAAGTCGAGCAAGGCTCAACTCGACTCGATAAGTTCGTGAGCAGCTCGTTATTTTTTAATAAATTCTTTTATATTTTTTTGGTGGTTATCTTAAAAAATTATGTTCCAAGAAATTTAAATATTAGTTGAAAACTCTAGAAAAATTCAGCGAATTGCTAAGTAATTTACCCATAAAATTTTAGTTCAAATTTTCAAAATGTTTTGTATTTCTCGAGAATTTAAAAATTAATTTGTATTAATAAAAAAATTAATTATAATAATGCATTTTTTATTAAAGTCTTTGCCTTTTTCTTTTGTTATTACTTTACGTATAAAATTAAAAAAAAAGAGAGGAAAAGACTTCAATTTCTGCTTCCCATATAAAAAAGGGTTATATGTTGATACACAAGTTGTCTAAAAAATTTCTAGTCATAATATCCTAAACTTTAAACCCTAAACTCTAAATGCTAATTATAAACCTTAAATTCTACACCATACAACTTAAATCCCAAACCCTAAACCATAACCTAAATCTTTGAATCCTAAAACTGAAATCCACAACTAAAATTTACACAAGCTTGTGTATCAAAGTATTTTTCATAGAAAATACGATTGAAAGTTAAAACTCCAAAATTTTTAAGGCTTTTTCTCCTTTGTTGTTCATCGAAGATTGTTGAAAAACTAAAAAGAGTCTCACACTCGAATCGACTTCATCTCTAACTCGGTCATGACAGGTTCATTCATTTGTCTCCTCAGTTCTCAAGTTTCCCCCCTGAATTTCTATGTTTAATTAATCTCTAATAGTATCACTAGATTTTAGTGAGCATAACAAGCAACGAGTTGAGTAGAGCAACGGATTTTTAACGAGCATGAGTCGAGCAAAATTTTATCGAACTTAACGAGTAACGAGTCGAGTCGAGTCGAACAACTACTCAACTCGCGATCGACTCACTCAATAAGCACCCCTATGCCCAACTGTCTTGTTACGTATATAGTTAGAAAATTTTCACGATTAGGGTTTTTGACGTCTTCTAGAAATGTAAACGGATTGTTTACGGGTTCTGGATTTGATTTTCGAGATGTGTTTCAATACTCCCGTCAGTAGGTTCGTTTTTTTTACGTTTGAAATTACTGAATGTATAATTAAAAAAAAATTCTATAGGTGAAATATCAGATTTTTTCAACGAAAATTCGCATCTGTGATTTTCCCAAGAAAATTATGGCTCCCAAAGGAGTACATGTAGATGATTTGTATGAACATTGTTTTGAAAGCAATGTTTTGAGCCCTTTCCACGTGAAAGGTTAACAGCCTGTCGTCAATGGTGTTGGTGATGTATGGTGTGATCGATGCATGAATATAATGGAATTTAAAATAATAATAAAAATTATAAGTGCATTGACATTAATTCGATATATTATACTATTTGATCATCATCGTCTTCAAGTTTATATATAAATACGACGAAAATGTCATTTCAATTAAACGTATTACATGACACATTTGGAAACCCAGATTTGAAAATGACATCCCAAGATCCCACGATCCTTAAAATAGGGGTCTAAATTCCTATGTATATATGATTTTTATATGAGTATGAACATCACGACACATTTGGAATCTCATGTTTGAAAATAGCATTCAAAGATGCCATGAATGTCTAAAAGAGAAGTCCAAATGTCTCGTTTACGTGAATTATTAGCAAAAATAATTTGGATAAACAAATATTAAGTCGAAATCAAAATGTGTAAATATTTAAGGATTAATATCTTATATACTGGCGGTGGAAACTGAAAGTTTTCACAAGCGTCTTAGTTTTAGGGTATAGGGAGTTAGTTTAGGGGTTTAGGTGTAGGGGTTTAGAATTTAAGGATAGTTATTTCAACTTAAGGTTCAGGGTTATAATTTAGAATTTATAGGTTAGGGTTTAGTTTTTAGGGTAATATGGTGAGGATTTAGGTTTTAACCTATAAACCCTAAACCTTAAATTTAAACAACTATCCCTAAATTCTAACCCTCTACACCTAAACCCCTAAACCATATACCTTAAACTAACTCTCTATACCCTAAAACTAAGACGCTTTGTTTCCACCGCTTGTGTATAAAATATTTAGCCTATATTTAATTGTATTATTAAAAACAGAAAACAATTATAGCAAGAGTGGTGGTTAGTTAACGCGTGACACCAATTTACTAGAGATTTTAATAATAATATGGATATATAAATTAATTATCAAAAAATATTGTTTATGTTACTTTTTGTTGGCTATAATGCGTTTTGATTCAATAAATATTGGTGCATTTCTTTAATCACAGAGTTTTGTTTCTCAATTTTACAACCTTATTGATATACACATGTATTTTAAATAATACAAGTCATCAATTTACTATCATTTAACAGTCTAAGAAATATAAATAAAATGAGTTTTACATAGCGTAAGTGGATATATATACCGGTTATACAATTTACTATCATTCAACAGTCTAAGAAATATAAATAAAATGAGTTTTACATAGCGTAAGTGGATATATATACCGGTTATACAATTTAAAAGTTTTTAAGTTTTACACGTTTTTTGGCTGAGATTGACAATAAAATATGTGAAAATTATCACTTGAAAAAAATAACGAGTTATTCTCAGTCATCTATTTCACTTATATATATATATATAAAGAGAACATAGAGAAGCAGACGTGCGAGAGTATTGAGATTAATGTATTAGGTTGATGATTTTTTAAACAAAATTAATTGTTATTTTTTTATTGAGTATTTAGTTTTGAATACATAAATCATAAACACTGAATTTTTGTTAGAACAACCATTTTTATGTATTGTGTAAAATCGTTTCATATAATCATATAGTTTGATAACTATAAATCTTGAATTTTAACAATTATTCATTCATCAAATTTATTTCTATTAAAATTATATTTACAAGATTTTGAATAGTCTCGTGATATAATAAAATTTAAAAAGATAAATTAGTTCTCGAGTCTTAATAGATTCAAGATAATTTATTGCTCATTTAACCGAACACTTTTTTTTTATAATCATTGGTATTTAGTTCATTAGTCGACTAGTCCGAATCAGATATTATAGATGTTGATTATAAATCGACTCTACTACTCTAACTTGTTTCATTCACAAGTCAACTTTAGTATTTAAAGTTTGAATGTTGTTTAATAGATTCATCTCGTTAGACTAACCAATAGTTAATTTAATTATCCTACAATGTTAATATTAATCATTGGAAAATACTTTGATCCACAAGTTTGTGTAAATTCTAGTTTACACAAGCCTTTAAATTTTAGGGTTTAGAAGTTTAGGTTATGGTTTAGGGGTTTAGTGTGTAGGGTGTAGAATTTAATGTTTATGATTATAATTAAGAATTTAGGGTTTAGAGTTTAAGTTTTAGGGTCTTAAGGTTAGGGATTTAAGTTTTAGATTTTATAGCTTAAATATGAAGGGTTGTGTAAATTTTTTTATACAACTTGTGTATCAAAATATAACCCTTAATCATTAAGCACATTCAGAAAAATAATTGTCATTTTTTTTAATATTTTATTTAAAACACACTAAATTAAATTATGTCAAACAAGCTGGGGGATTCAAGGGACTTCAGAGGAAAATATAAAATATTAGGCAAAAGAAAATGAAAGTTTGAACCAAATTACAGAGGCATAAAAGATGGACCAAAAAGGAAAATAAAAAATTTGTCTATTGAATATAGCTCATAATACAAAAAAGATTCATTTTTGATTGCCAAATTCAGATATGGGGAAGCTTTACCTTCTATAGAATAATTCTTATTCAAAAGTCATGGGCCGGTCTATTAAATTACAAAAATAAATAAATAATGGAATAAAACTAATTTGACTGATATTGTTTATTTAATATTTTCTAGATGTCTTAGTTGGAACTGATGCAGTTCAGTTTCTATTCGGGGGAATGTTTCATATGCCCCATAAGGGTTAAATTATAGATTTAAGCATTAAATAATCAACATTACTCTGAATTATTAAAAAAATCAGTTATGTTTCTATTTTCACTCAATTGAGTACTCGTACCAGTAAAATGAATAAAATAAATTCTTTGATCGATGCGAATGTTATTGTATTGATGTGGTCGTTAACGGTGTTGACATAACAGTTAATTTTGTTGACGTCGCTGTCAACATAGAATAATAATGCGACAAAAATCTACTTAAAATATATAATTGAAGTGTATATAATTCTTAAAAATATATATTTTTGAAATATTTAATTAAATATTACTAATTTTTATTTTTTTTTATAATTTTTCTTAGGATTACAATAAGATTTCGATTTTTTAAAAATAAAAATAAAATTCTTACGTTATTATTTCACATTAATTGTCATATTAATAAAAGTAACAACCATATAAGTATAATAACAATCAAGCTCGACTAATAACAGTAGCACTCTAAGCGCATGCTCAGGCCCCGCTTTCATGGGGCCCCATTTGTAGTTGTGCTAACAAAGGCTTAAATTGATAATGAGCACATGTTTTAGCCATTTTTATGTGTCTCACTCCACTTTGTCATTTTATACTTTGTATGATATAGGCCTCGCTTTATTATTAGCTAACATCATCATCCTCAATGCTTCTACTATTTCTTTAATTGGGAGGCCATTCAAACCCTTCAAAGTTCAAACAATAATATAAAATTTTACACATTAAGGGTGCGTTTGGTTCACGGAATGTAAGATTGTCATTGTGAATAAGATTTTCAGAATATAACATTACCTGAGATATTACTGGGAATGTTAAATTACCTTGTTTGGTTTATTTAATAAGAATGTAAGATTACATTGTTTGGTCGAGGGAATATAAGCAGGGACGAAGCCAGGATTAAACGAGGAGGGGGCAGACCGATTAATTTTGAAATAATAGGGTTCTAAAAAGTAATTAAATCATAAAAATTAAAGGAGTTTAGGTTTAATTTTATAAGTTTTAAAATTGAAAGGTCTTAAAATGTAATTAAACCATAAAAAGAGGGGGTTCAAAGTTAAATTTTATTCATTTTAGATTACATGACTTTGAAAAATAATAAACCATGAAAATTTTAGGAGGGGCAAGGAAGAAAAAAAGACTTAATTGCAATGGTTTCAAAATTTTAAGGACCTAAAATATAATTAACCCATATATTTTGGGTGGGGCAATTGCCCCTCCCACCATAAACATAGATCCGTCCCTGAATATAAGAGTACTTAGAAGTAAATTTTATTATATTATCCTTGTGATATATTTTTTTTAACAAGTTAAGCTTTCAATGTTAATTTAAAAATATTTGCTTAAAGAATCATACAATTATACTTAGCATATTACTAATATAATTAGTGTAAACAATATGAAATATATATTTTTATTAATATTAAATTTCTTATAACTAAATTTAAATAAATAAATATTTCATGGGTAAAAACGTTTAAATATTAAATTAATATAAAATAATTTTTAAATAAATATACTCCTCAAATATTAAAGCATGATTAAAATAATAAAATGAATAATAAATTTGCATAAAGTCAAGAAAAATGATAAATATGAGATGATGATCGTATCAAGAAACATTAAGTTACGAGGATTTCTACGAAAATAAAACATAAAACCAATAAACTCAAAGTTTCTCCTTATAATATGTTATGTGTTTATTTTATTTTCTTACCAAAATTTTATAAATTTTTTTAGATATTTTATCGAAAATTTTCATAGCCATGATTTTTTTTAAATTCCAAGACATTTCATTTTTATTTAATCTATACTAATTGAATATCTGAAAGAATGTTAAGAGTATTTATATTTAAAAAATAATATATCCACACTAGAATTTTTAAGAGAAGGAGAAAAAATTTCTTTTAAAATTTGAACCGTTGTTTCCTGGCACTTACTGCGAATAAACTCTTCAAAATTATTCAAGTGACAATCTTGTAATGTATTGGTTGCCCTTTCTTATTTTAATGTATTTAAGTTGATTTCTTAACAAAAACAATGAAAAATAATGAATTAAAAGAGTTTAATAGTATTTCTATGATTAATTAATGAAATTTTAAATTAATAGTTCAAATAGATAGAATATATTTTCGTTCTATAGATGCCTACTTTTCAGTTTTCTTTTAGGGCCTCAAAAATATCCGAGACGGCCTAGGTAACAATTAACATCAGTCAAAGATATATTTAATTACCAACTATTAAGTGGATCAATCGAATCGAAAATGGCCAAAAGGAGGTGAATTGGCTTTTTAAAATTAAAGGGAGTGAATTGAAAATGTAGAAATTGAAGACAAGACAATTTATAGTGGTTCAAGCTCTACATCCACTACCTTAGCTCCCACTAAGGATTTTCAACCGATTTCACTAGAAATTCGTCCCCTTTTCTCGGATTAGGAGGAAACCTTACAATCGATTAATCTTTCTACCCAAAGATTAACCAAGACTCTCTCAAATACAAAGACTGTTGGCAAATTGAAAAATAAACCTCACAAGGTAGAATATTTGCCCCAAATTACAAGTTCTCTCAACCTAAATTGATAAAAGATGAATACAATAGAAATCACTCAATTGGGTACAAGGGTTTGACTCTAATAACTTAAGAATGGATTGCATTTTTTGCTTTGTTGCTGTTCACTTGTTCATTAGTTGGTATTGTAATTTTAATGGCTTGCTTTTTTACCCCTTCATTGAATTCTAGCCGTTTGGGTGGTTGACATCATCAATAGAGTCGTTGAGCTCCATTTTTCCCACCATAAATGCAGTTCTGCAACATCCTGTTTTGAAATACTCAGGCCCCTATTGATACCTGTCTCAAAATAGAAAGAACCGTTGTGTCTAATAAAGTGGATGTTTCGAAATGCTCGAAGGCGTATTGAAACTGTTAGAGGCCGTATCGAAATGGCTATAGATTGTATTGAAACGATGTTGCTCACAAATGAATCTACCAAAACCTGTATCGAAACACCCAATGGGTGTATCGAAACGGGTAAAAAAATTCAAATATATTTTAGATTCTAATAATTGACAAGTAACAGCTATATCATTAAATGCTTAGATTTGAAAAATCTTAACCCATGTATCGATACATGTAAAGTTGTATTGGAACACAATTTAAAATATTAAAGCCCAGATGAAGGCCATATCGCAACGGACAAGGCCGTATCGAAATGTCAGTCCCGAATTGGGAACTTTCGTATCGAAATGAAATTTTCCAGTAAACTCTTAAGATCAAGCCGTATCAAAACGCTTGAGAGCGTATCGAAACGCTTAGACAATTTTGTGTAATTTGACTTTAAAAGCACTTAAAATTTTTTATAGGGTTTAAGTTTGGTGAACTTTATACTGTCTTTGATTTGTTCGATGAACCAACCTCTTAATATAGGAATCAATTCGAAAATTTGGGTATAGACCTCGAATGTTTGAAAGGTAGGGACAAGGAGAAATATTACAAGACCTTGGACCAATCGGTGGAGTCTTATCACCAATGTGGAATGGTAGATATTTTCTCTATTTTTTTGGTATATCTTTTTTCTTATTGATGTGGGGTGTTTTAAGACATGGAATCCTCAAAAAATTTCATTTCACTACTACTGCATGATATTAACAAGTTTAGGTATTGATGCAGATATTAAATTAGATTCTGCAATAGGACTATAACCTTCTTCCTGCCATTTAATTAGCAAGAAGATGATAAATAGCAGGGAACAATTTTTTTTATTTTAAGGAGGTGTTTAGAGTTGAATAGAATGGATTGAGGGATAAGATCATTTGCTAGTTGCAAAATTACTTCATTATGTGATTGTCTTTTAGTTTGTACATGATGATAATTAGGCAATAAGAAACTATGACGATAGGTTTCATTAAGGTATCTGGTACTTTGCCTTATAATAAAATGTTAGTGCTTTTTATTATTTAAAAAATGCAAGGATGTTGAAGACCTGTATCTGTTCTGAAATTGAAAGTTTTTTTACTTTAAAAATTGAAATTTTTTCGTTGGATTTATGTTCTGATCAATTGTTGTTTTGATTGACAGAGACATAAAAGATTGAAGAAAATATTTCTTGTGCTTCATCAAGAACTGAAAGTTATTGCTAGCAGTATCATTTAATCTCTTTTTTTATTCTTTTTCCTTATGATTGGTAACTCGAGAGTTTCTTCCTTATTCCAAAACCTTAAGCAAAGGCTTATAGAGTAAGCCGAGTCACACTCAAGTGATTGATATTGAATTATTCAGAAGGCAACTCTTGTAGTGTGAGCAACGGGAAGTTTCTTGCCAAAGCTTGTTCAACTATTATTATTTTGGGATGAATTTGTTCTTTGGCGCGAAGGATCATCGGAATCTTCGGTGAAGCTATCTGAACACTCTGCAATTGTCGTAGGAATATCCAACATTGAACCAGTTTACCAAGACTCTTAGGGAAATGAATTTGTAATGTTGGAAGCTATTTTAAATGTATACTTCTAATCGTTCCCACGATTAATTGTTTATTTGAGAAAAAGAATGTGGATTGAAATTGTGGAAATTGACATTTTAAATTATTATATATGCTTTTTATTTGAGTTTTTTTTGAAAACATGGTGTTTTTCGCGGCGTTTGTATATTCAAACGCCACTATAGAACAACTATTTGCGGCGTTTTAAAATAAAAACGCCACTAAAGAACATAATTTCTCGCGGCGTTTGTAATTACAGAACAACTATTTGTAGCGTTTTAAATAAAAATGCCACTACAGAATATAATTTTTCGCGGCGTTTGTATTTACAAACGCCACTAAATAACGGTTTTCCGCGGCGTTTGTAAATACAAACGCCACTAAAGAACATGATTTCTTGCGGCGTTTTCTTCACACAAACGCCGCAAACTATTGTGGCGCTGATTTTAGCGGCACTTCTTGTGGCGTTTCTCTTAGCGCCGGGAGAGTTTTTAGCGGCGCTTTAAAACGCCGCTATAGAACTAAAAGAACGCCGCTAAAGACATGTTTTGATGTAGTGAATGTGAGTCTTGTGAGTACTTAAGAATTTATTTACTTTGCAATTAGACCCTTAGACTATTTTTTATATCAAAATCAAACATTGGTTTTACAATCTTCCCCTTTTTGATATAACAAAACCAAAGTAAATTTTTAAGTAAACCCCCTAAGTTTAAGCTAGGTTTTGAAAAGATTTTAAAAAATTAGCTTAACCCCTTCTCCCCTTTTTAATAGATCAAAATCATAATAAGCAATATAAAGGGAATAACATAATTCAATGAGGAAATAAGCAATATAAAGCAAACAACTTAAATTTTATTAAGCATTAAAGCATAAGAGTTCAAAGCAAATAGAAATCCAAACTTAAATCCTAAAAGCATAATTCAAAAAACAAGAAATCAAAGCATAGGTCCAAAAAGGGAATAACATAGATATGTGCATAAAAGGGAAAATCCTAAATGAGATGATATGCAATGAGATGCAAAGGGCTATGGCTCGTCGTCATCTTCATCTTCGTCATTAGCATTGCTCCTTTGAAATTGCCTCCACTCTCCATAAAAGTCGATAAAGGAGATGTCCATCGATGTTTGTTGAGTTTCAACCGAAGTAAGTCGATTCTCAACATTTTGAACTCGTCCCTCCAATGATGTGAAACGAGTATCAATAGCGGCAAAAACGGAGGTCATGGAAGTATCCAAAGAAGCAATGTTGGTTTGCAAGCTATTGAATTGCTCAATGAGAAAAGTCATGAGAGCTTCATTATTGGTTGGAGCAACTTGAGCTTGAGGTTCGGGGGCCGCAACTTGAGGAGGATTCTCAACATGAACCCAATCTCCATCAATGTAGTGAAATTTGCAACAGATAAGAATTCTCTCAATAATGGGATCCTCGAAAGATTCTAGAAAATCAAGAGAGCAATCGATCCCCAAATTTCGAGAACAAATAACTCAATGTGGTTCCATATGTGAATAAAGTGACAAGATCCGAGTTACGATTTTGCACAAGATACATCATCTTGGCAAACGCGACTTTACAAAGATTCGGTTGACGTTTCTTACAAAAGCAACAAAGCCAAAAGTCGTCGACTTGGAGGATGTGTGAGAACTTTCCTCCGGATGGACGAAACCACCAAGAGACCATGAAGTGAAAATGTGATCATGAGCATCAAGGACCGTAACGGAGCCACCAAGAGTATGTCCCAAGGAGTTTTCATCCGAAATACCCTCATCTTCAAACCCAAAAGTATTGACTAAAGTTTGAGGATCAATCCGAAACTTCTTCCCCATAAGGTAGAATTCAATGAAAATCACTTGAGAAAGATCACCATTGGAAATACACCGGGCATTGACATAAAAGAGAAGAACCATGTTACGGTACAAAGTACCGGGTAAGCTCAAAAAGGGCATGAAACACCAACGCCTCAATAAAAGAAGATAACGAAATTTAAAACGTTCAGAATCCAAAAAGGGTATAGAAGTAACACGCTCACATTGGATATGATGATCTTGAAAAATTTTGAAGTTGTTGTGGGCTTCATTGGTTCGAAGACTCTTTTGATAGAGTAAAGTGAGGTTGGGACGAGAGGATTCGTCATCGTTGTTTGTGCTTCCCCAGCCTCATCAGTTCTTAATCTCTTTCTAGAACCCATATTCAAAATCTAAAAACAAATCAAGATACAAAATACATGTATGCATAAATCAACCAAATTCAATACAATAGTTAATCTAATATTCAAGGTATTTATAAAAATCTATACAATATAGTCTAAAAACATATATAAATATAAAACAATTTTTTAGTAAAAAGAATTTCGAAAAATAGTGTAGAAAAATATACGATATATTTATATATTGGAATAAAAAAATTTCAGTTTTGAAAGAATTTTTGCAAAATCTTCAAAACCCATAGTATATATATGTTTTATATACAAGTATTATTTAAAAACAATATAGAATTTGAAAGGAAATTGGAAAGAAAAAGAAAAAAAAGTTTTATACCTTGAAATGAGATTATGGATGAATGGATGGATGATAATGCACCAAATGGTGAATTTGCTTAGACTTGAGTTGATAGTCAAAAGCCCTCAAAGATTTATGTGAAAAAAGAGATTGATGGGTATTTATAGGAGAAAAATCTAGGGTTAGGGTTTTGAAAGAGTTTGTATTTAATAAAAAGTGGTTGAAAGTTGGGAAACTCTTTTTAATGCTCTTTTTACACTGTTGCGGCTACATGTATCGATACGACATCTGACGTATCAAAAAAGGTGTATCGAAATGCTTCAAAGCCGTATCGAAACACACGTCTGTATCGGTACAGGTATAAGCCGTACCGAAAAATGATCGATGCTCGTATCGAAACGCTTTCTAGTCGTTTCGATACAGATTTACCAGAAATGAATTTGGGTATCTTTCCAAGAGACCGTATCGAAACACCTTTACTTGTTTCCATACACCCTAGCTAGAAAATGCAATCTGGGCTAGAAATACAGAGCCCGTATCGAAACACTTGCTTCTATTTCGATACACTTGTGCCAGAAAATGCATTTTTGAACCGAGTGAAGTTCAAAAATTAAATTTTAATCGATTCTAAATGCATGTGAATGATAAATGAGCAACATTTATGGACTAAAACAGATACATACTCCTCTAGCAACAAGCATAGGTGCATCAAGAGGCAAAATTGCATAAACAAGATCATCATTCAAATTCAAGCAAATTTTTGACATTTAAGGGCTCTAAAAGGTCAAAATAAGCTAGTTAGACCTAACTCTCTCCTATGAGTCCGAAAAAGCTCTTTGTCTAATGGCTTTGTAAAGATATCCGCTAGTTGGTTTGAGGTGTCAACATATTCTAGAACAATATCATTCTTTAAGACATGGTCCCTAATGAAATGTTGTCTTATCTCTATGTGCTTGGTTCTAGAATGTTAGATGGGATTCTTAGTGAGACATATGGCACTAGTGTTGTCACACTTAAGGGGTATGGTACCTACACCAATTCCATAGTCTAGGAGTTGTTGCTTCATCCAAAGGATTTGAGCACAACAACTTCCGATCGATATATATTCCATTTCGGTGGTAGATAAGGCTACACTATTTTGTTTCTTAGAGAACCAATATATGATCATACTACCTAGGAATTTGTAAGTGCTGGAGGTACTTTTCTCTATCTATCTTACAACCCCCATAATCCATATCCGAATAAGAATATAGGCTAAAGGAAGAGTCTCTAGGATACCAAAGGCCTAAACAAGGTTTGCCTTTAAGGTATCTAAAGATTCTCTTAATGGCTACAAGGTGTGATTCTCTATGGCTAGCTCGAAACCTTGCACATAGGCAAACACTAAACATGATATCAGGTCTACTTGCGGTAAAGTAAAGCAAAGAGCCAATCATAGAATGAGAAAGCTTAGAATCAACAAACTTACCTCTTTCATCTTTGTCAAGCTTAATTGATGAGCTCATTGGAGTGACTTGAGGCTTAACATTCTCCAAGCCAAACTTCTTAAGCATATCCTTGATGTACTTAGCTTAATTGATAAAGATTCCATCCTTCCTTTGCTTGATTTGGAGCCCTAAGAAGAATGAGAGCTCCTTCATCATGCTCATCTCAAACTCACCTTGCATTAACTTAGAAAATTATTGGCAATAAAACTCATGAGTAGAACCAAATATAATATCATCAACATAAACTTGTACTACTAAGATTTCATTGCCATTTCTTTTAATGAAAAGTGTAGTATTCACCTTGCCTTTTTCAAAACTTTTTTCAACCAAAAAGTTTGAAAGCCTTTCATACCAAGCTCTAGAAGCTTGTTTCAAACCATATAAAGCTTTAGTTAGTTTAAAAACATGGTTTGGGTAAATTGTATCTTCAAAACCGGGTGGTTGTTCAACATACACTTCCTCATTAATAAAACTATTTAAAAATGCACTTTTAACATCCATTTGAAAAAGCTTGAATTCATGATAATATGCAAATGCAAGAAGCATCCTAATTGTTTCCATTCTAGCTACGAGTGCATAAGTTTCATCAAAATCGATTCCCTCTTCTTGAGTATAACCTTGAGCAACAAGTCTAACCTTGTTCTTCACTATGTTACCACTCTTATCTAGTTTGTTTCTAAAGACTCATTTAGTTCCTATAGTAGACTTATTACTAGGCCTATCAACTAATGTCCAAATTTTACTCCTCTCAAATTGATTAAGTTCTTCTTGCATGACCAATATCCAAAAATCAACTTTTAATGCTTCTTTGATATTTTTAGACTCAATGCATAAAATAAATGCAAAATTATTAAGCAATCTAAGAGAGGATCTAGAGGTTACCCCCTTAGATGGATCACCCAAGATTTCACCATCTTTGACATAGTTGAGTTCCTTTGGGTAGCTCACTTCCTTTTCTCCAAGATTCATGTCCTTCAAGGCTTCTATGAGAGGATATTGTGCTTCTTCTTCTTTGGTTGGAACCTCATCTACTTTTGATGATTGTCCCCCATGATTGGCTTCAATGATTCCTACACCATCATCATTACAAGAAACCTTCCTCAAAAGGAAGTTATCATCGAAAACCACATGAATAGATTCTTCTACAACTAAGGTTCCTTTCTTAAACACTCGATAGGCTTTAGAGTTTAAAGAATATCCTAAGAAAATATCTTCACCAATTTTTGCATCAAATTTACCTAAATGATATTTTCCATTGTTTAAAACAAAACACTTGCATCCAAAAGGATGAAAATAGCTAATGTTAGACTTCTTTGACTTTAAAATCTCATAAGGAGTTTTCTTTAAAATTGGCCTAATAATTACACGATTTATGATATAACAAGTGGTGTTTGTGGCTTTCGCCCAAAAATACTTAGGTAAATTGTTTTCACAAAGCATGGTTCTAGCCATTTCTTCTAAAGTACGATTTTCCTCTCAACTACCCCATTTTGTTGAGGAGTGCGAGGTACGGAAAAATTGTGGCTAATACCATTCGAGTTAGAAAAATTCTCTAAACCTAGATTTTGAAAATTTGTTCCATGGTCACTTCTAATATGAGTTATGTTTTGACCAAGGTCATTTTGAGTACAAGGGTTTGACTCTAATAACTCAAGAATATATTGGATTTTTGCTATGTTGTTGTTCACTTGTTCATAAGTTGGTATTGTAGCTTTAATGACTTGCTTTTATACCCCTTCATTGAATTCTAGCCGTTTGGGTGATTGACTTCATCAATAGAGCCATTAGGCTCTCCTTTTCCCACCATAAATGCAGTTATGCAACATCCTGTTTCGAAACACTCAGGCCCATATCGTTACCTATCTCAAAATAGAAAGAGTCTTGTGTAATAAAGAGGGTGTATCGAAACGCTCGAAGGCGTATCGAAACCGTTAAGGGTAGTATCGAAACGACTATAGGCCGTATCAAAACGATGTTGATTATTGCGTGTAAAAGAGTCATATTAAATTGGAGCGCAAGTGTACACCCGTGTCAAGTTATAGTATAAAAGATATCGTCTCCACAAGGATTGAGACAACTTCAGAATTAATTTTCCTGTACAAGAAAAATAAAAAAACACAGATAATTGAAAATTGGTTGGATTGAAGTAAAACTAAAGTGGACAAGGGAAATAGATGAAGGAATCAGATTGAGAAAACATGCTGGTATTGAATTGTTCAGTAGTGCAGATGTTGCACTGTTCAGAGGATTTATGTTGTGTATGTCGTCGAGCCTGTCGCGGCAGCACTTGTCGCGCCAGAGGTCTGTTGATGTCGCGGCAGGGAACAACAACTCTGTACTTCAAGTTCGGCAAGAACCCCTGTTGTGACTCGTCCTATCCCTAGGTCCAAGTTCTGTCGATGAACACGTCTTGGATGATACCTCCCGGTGTGAATCGAAGGATGAACACCGATGTTTGTGGATTCTTCTTTAGCCGCTTAACTTTGTACCTATTCCTAGGCCAAGATAGTTTAACCATAAATTGGAAAACTTGTATTCACTCCTTTCGTATACTTAACTCTCCCGATATTAAGTAAATGAATAACCTCACAATGCTCTCCCGATACTCTTATGAGATATTGAAACCAGAGTAAATAAACTTGAAGTATTTTTTTTAACTGAATAGAAAAATTCCTAAGAAATAGTACAACCCTTACAACTACTTTACAAGATCAACCCTTGGCCCTAGGAGAAGTTTAGAACATGTTGGAGAGAGAGAAACGATTAGGGTTTGGGGGAAGACGGCTAGGAGCTAGATTCTCTTTCTCTAGGTCGAATTACAAGCATATATATAGGCCTTGGGTACAAGTTTTCTTAATGGCCAAGAATACTAGTTCGAATTAAAATACAATTCATTAAAGACTAAATCTCTGAATAAACATCCTTTAGTTCGCCCTATCTTCTTGCTTTGACTTTCTCCTCAAACTTTAGGCAAAGCCTTCCTTGTGCTTTTGGGCTCCAAAAATTATGCGAGTGGTCTCTAAAAATTAGGCTTGAAATCCTCTATCAGTCGAACTCCACTTAGCATTTTCCATCTCTTCTTCTTCACTGTCGCCACCTCTGTCACGACATATGTCACGACAGCGAGTTATAAGGCAGTTTGCTTCAACACTTCATTCCTGCTCTGCAGTTATCTTTTGTTCTTTTGCTGCCCTGGATTCTGCCACGATAGTTATCTTCCGTTCCTCTGTTGCCCTGGATTCTGCCATGACAATTATCTTCCGTTCCTCTACTGCCCTGGATTCTACCATGACAGTTATCTTATGTTCCTCTGCTGCCCTGGATTCTGCCACGACAGTTATCTTCTATTTCTCTACTGCCTTGGATTCTGCCATGACAGTTATCTTCTGTTCCTTTGCTGCCATGGATTCTGCCACGACAGTTACCTGCAAGAATTGACCAAAATCAGCAGCTTCTGTGCAAAATTATCCATCTATGATGTTTATGCAAATTCTATCCTAAAATGCAACTAAACATGCATGAGTGCTTCAATAATATGGACAAATGAGGGTTAAAATATAGAACATTTATTCACTCAACACACCCCCAAACTCAAATTATTTCTTGTCCTCAAGCAAATGCAATCTAACTAAATTTTTTTTTGCTTAACTCAATGAACAACCATTACCTACAACATCTTCACCATCAAGATCAATACCTCTTCGAATGTTTATGGATTTATCCGGAGCAATACTATAATTCTTGTGTGAGTGTGTGCGGGTTTTGTGAATAAATATGAGCTTAGACTTCTTAGCAACTAGAATAGTTACTATACTTACTTGAGTTTTACTTCAAAAATAATTTTTAACTAGAGCCAATTTTGGGCACCTCTAGTTTTCTTCTAAAGTTTTTCTATTTTTACTAGAGCCGGTTTTGGGCACCTCTAGTTTAATTTCCTAGAGCTAGTGTTAGGAACCTCTAGGAGTACTTCTAGTTTTTTGCCTAGAGCCAATGTTAGGCACCTCTAGGACTAAACTGAATCTAAGTTTTCTTTCTAACTCAAGTGGCTAAGCTTCCTATTCTAAGTTTGCTAACAGAGTCTTAACAGCATATAAGTCACAGAAGTGTTTTAAGAGTTCAGAATTATAGTAAGGCTCTAGATACTTCCTAAAACATTCTAAAGCTACTGTCACGACAGTTAAGGCCGCGACAGGTAAGAGAAATTCAAAAACTTAAGCTAATTTTTTTAGACACAAAAATAAATAGTTATAAACACATAATAATAATAATAATAATAATAATAATAATAATAATAATAATAATAATAATAATAATAATAATAATAATAATAATAATAAGAGGACTGTCTACCCCCAAGCTCGAGGGTTGCATTGTCCTCAATGCATGACAAATAAAAAAAACAGAAAGATAAAAACATCAGAAATAGAGAATAGAAACATAGAAGATAGAAGAAGCAAGAAACTTAATTTGAGGTGCCATCATTGCTGTCGTCACTACTGTCGTCTATACGAAGCTATCGACGGGCGCAGGGCGGCAACATCAGTACTACCGGGTGGAGGGTGTCTGGGTTGCCGATCTTTCAAAGGATGCCTCCTCTACGGTCAGGGCAACGAAACTAGATACTGCCGAGGCAGAGAACACCATGTCTTGATGGCCTTGGGTTTTTAGGTTGATGTGGGTTCTTTATTGGAAAGGACAAGAAAACAAATAAAATAAAAACTTAAGAGTTCAAGAGGGAATTAATCCTTGAAACTCTTATCCTAAAATAATGAAATTAAAAAATGAAACTAAATAAAATTTAAGGAGCGTCGTTTCCGATATTTCTTATGGTCCATCTGCACCCTCCATCGAGTTATAATTTTTCCCAAAAAGGGTTGGGCCAATGTGCTCGTGGCTACTCCTTTTTGTTTTATCATGGTGGAGGTGACTTTCTTTCTGGTTCCTTTGTACTCCATAAAGTCCTCACATCTTGGCATTGTTCCTGAACACATGAATATATGTTTAGGAAAAATTATATCTATATCTAACCATGTACTTACCTCATTCTTATCGAAGTTCATTATGGTGGAAAGTAGCCTTTGCTGTTGTGTTTGCTGCTGCAACAGCCAGTTATTTTGACAGTCTTTGTCAGGTTGCTTTGCAGGTCAAGGGGACATTGGAAAGTGCCATGACTCCCCATGTCAATTTCTGTTAGCCACTCGTAGGTCTCCATCAGTAGAGATCTCGATGATTCTAAATCCACCGGTGTTGGTTCCTCAAATACATGCGATGGAATTGGTGAGTTTTCAAAGAATTCAAAAGGTTCATTTATTACCTGCTCATATTCCATTGGCGAGGCATTATGACCGGGTTGCTCTTTCACGTGGTTGTGCGAGTGCCATGGCAAAGGTGGATTTATGCAATCTTTGTCGGGCATAGCTGAGGCAGTGGGTTGAGGTTTTGCCTCGGTAGTGGTTGCTACTTTAGCATCAGTCGTTGCCGAGGCGGCAGTTTCTGCTTCGATTGGGGTTTTTGCTTCAGAGGTGGTTACTGCCGTGACATTTTTCTCAACTTCACTAGGTGTTGTTGCGGCGTTGTTCCGTTCAGACTCCTCGATCATTACCAAGGCAAGTTGCTGCTCAGGATCATCATTTGTTGGGCAATCTCTTTCACTGGCATCCTTGTCATCTTGCCTCGGGATTTCAGGTTCATCCGTGGCATGAATGAAGACCGGTGTGCTCAAGATTGCATCCACCTTGGCGATTCTTTTGTCCATAGAAGCCAACAATTCTTGAGTGATTGCCATGAAGGCTTGCAGTGTGTCTTCTAAGGATTTTGACTGCTCTTAAGGATGATGACATTGTCAGGGTATGTCGGGTTCTGCAGTAAAACTGTTATGGTGCCAAAAATTTTACGGGTTTTAATCATACCATAAAAAATTTTGCTGCTGCGGCAGCGACATCTGTTGTCCCTGTTGCTGCTGTGGTGGCATATCTTGTTCTTGTTGGTTCCATCGTTGGTTGTCCATATATTCACCGAAAAAATGGGGACAACTTTCAAGTGCAAGATTACCTTTACGGTAATTGCAAGAACTTTCCCACATCAGCTCTCGAATGGTTTTTCCTGACATGTTGATGCCCTTGAACCTGTATTGCACCTGAGTTTTTTTTACAAAAAAACGAATAAAATAAGGCAAGAAAATAAATATAAGTGCAGAAAAAAACACACGAAGTTGTGCGCCAATCCCCGGCAATGGCGCCAAAAACTTGTTGCGTGTAAAAGAGTCCTATTAAATTGGAGCGCAAGTGTACACCAGTGTCAAGTTATAGTATAAAAGATATCGTCTCCACAGGGATTGGGACAACTTCAGAATTAATTTTCCTGCATAAGAAAAATAAAAAAAACACAGATATTTGAGAATTGGTTGGGTTGAAGTAAAACTAAAGTAGACAAGGGAAATAGATGAAGGAATCAGATTGAGAAAACAAGTTGGTATTGAATTGTTCAGTAGTGCAGGTGTTGCACTGTTCAGAGGATTTCTGTTGTGTATGTCGTTGAGCCTGTCGCGACAACACCTGTTGCGACAGAGGTCTATTGATGTCGCGGCAGCAAACAACAACTCTGTACTTCAAGTTCGGCAAGAACCCCTGTTGTGACTCGTCCTATCCCTAGGTCCAAGTTCTGTCGATGAACACGTCTTGGATGATACCTCCCGGCGTGAATCAAAGGATGAACGCTGATGTTTGTGGGTTCTTCTTTAGCCGCTTAACCTTGTACCTATCCCTAGGCCAAGATAGTTTAACCATAAATTGGAAAACTCGTATTCAGTCCTTTCGTATACTTAACTCTCTTGATATTAAGTAAATGAATAACCTCACAATGCTTTCCCAATACTCTTATGAGATGTTGAAACTAGAGTAAATAAACTTGAAGTTTTTTATTAACTGAATAGAAAATTTCCTAAGAAATAGTACAACCTTTACAACTACTTTACAAGATCAACCCTTGGCCTAGAGGGAAGTTTAGAACATGGTAGAGAGAGAGAAACGATTAGGGTTTGGGGGAAGACGACTAGGAGCTAGGTTCTCTTTCTCTAGGTCGAATTACAAGTTTTATTGGGTACAAGAAGACTAAATCTCTGAATAAACGTCCTTTAGTTCGGCCTATCTTCTTGCTTTGACTTTCTCCTCAAACTTTAGGCAAGGCCTTCCTTGTGCTTTGGGGCTCCAAAAATTATACGAGTGGTCTCTAAAAATTAGGCTTGAAATCCTCTATCAGTCGAACTCCACTTCGCATTTTCCATCTCTTCTTCTTCACTATTGCCACCTCTGTCACGACATATGTCACGACAACGAGTTATAAGGCAGTTTGCTTCAACACTTCACTCCTGCTCTGCAGTTATCTTCTGTTCTTTTGCTGCCCTGGATTCTGCCACGACATTTATCTTCTGTTCCTCTGTTGCCCTGGATTCTACCACAACAATTATCTTCTGTTTCTCTACTGCCCTGGATTCTGCCATGACAATTATCTTTTGTTCCTCTGCTACCCTGGATTCTGCCACGATAGTTATCTTATGTTCCTCTACTGCCCTGGATTCTGCCACGACAGTTATTTTATGTTCCTTTGCTGCCCTGGATTCTGCCACGACAGTTACCTGCAAGAATTGACTGAAATCAGCAGCTTCTGTGCAAAATTATCCATCTGTGATGTTATGCAAATTCTATCCTAAAATGCAACTAAACATGTCTGAGTGCTTCAATAATGTGGATAAATGAGGGTTAAAATATAGAACATTTATTCACTCAGCATTGATCACAAATGAATCTACCAAAATGTGTATCGAAACACCTAATGGGTGTATCGAAACGGGTAACAAAAATTCAAATATTTTTCAGATTCTAATAATTGACAAGTAACAGCTATATCATTAAATGCTCATATTTGAAAAATCTTAACCACGTATCGATACGGGTAAGGCCGTATCGAAATGCTATTTAAAATATTAAAGCCTAGATGAAGGCCAAATCAAAACGTCAGTCTCGAAACGAGAACTTCTGTATCGAAACGAAATTTTCCAATAAGCTCTTAAGATCAAGCCGTATCGAAACACATCGGGGTGTATCGAAACACCGAGGCAATTTTGTGCAATTTGACTTTAAAAACACTTAGAAAATTATATGGGGTTTAAGTTTTGACTTTAAAACATTTTAAGACTAAAATCTACTTTTCAAATGTGAGTCTTGTGAGTAATTAAAAATTTATTTACTTTGCAATTGGGTCCTTAGACTATTTGTTATATCAAAATCAAATATTGATTTTACACCAACAAGGATTGGGTGCATGGGCGGAGCCACATGCACAATTGAGGTGTCTGTTGACATTCCAAATTTTTTAAAAATTGTATTTTTCTATATAGTTTGTATATAAAAATTAAAAATATATAATTGACACCCCTTTATAAATAAAATGAAACCTCTTTATAATAATTAACACCTCTTAAATATTGTTTTAAAAAAACTGACACCTTTTAGATGAATTCCTGGCTCCACCATTGGTTGAGTGCAATGACAAGGCATATTATTCTCCCAATGAGAGATTTTTGAGTTTGAACTTTGGAGACAATATTGTTGAGAGGGATAACCACAAATCCCAAACATGAAATCATAAAATAGACATGTACTATACCAAAAATATCTACTTAATTCATTTTATCGATTAGAGTATTCGATAAAGCATAAAAATATAGACAATTAGGGTCCGTTTGGCTTTAGAAAAATTTTGTATTTTCATTTTTAGTTTTCTAAAAATTAGAAAACATGCTTGGTTAATAGGGATGAAAACTTGTTTTCAAAAATAAAAATAGTGAATATGTGTTTGGCATCTAGCATTTTCAAAATAGAAATGAAAAAAATAATTATTAAATAATTAAAATAAAATATAGTTAGGAAAATATTATTATTATAATAATCAATAAAATATGAGTAAATAAACCAAACAGACCCTTAATTTTTTTAAAATATGAGTAAATACAATATAGTGAAAACGAACTTCATTCTCTAGAACTAAACAAACCCTTAATTTTCTAAAAATAGTTCGAGAAATTTTGATTCATTTAAGAATAATTAATGCATCAAATGTTTGAATTTATTATCTTTAATCTATCGACATAATCTAATATTTTTTACTTGTTTTTTGTTAAATAGAGAGGTATTATATTCCTATATCGAGATATGAACTCATACAAGATAAGACAAATGAGCATCCTTAGCCACTAGGTCAATTAGTGGATCTCTTCTTACTTGTTTTTTAGCTGATAATCTTTAACCAATATGGAAATTTGAGAAGGAAAAAAAATCCAAAAAAAAGTAAATGTCTGTTTGATTCACCGAGAACATATTACGGAAAATGATTTTCGTAAAATGAATTACATTTTTTAGAAAAACCAATTTTAGAATCTATTTTTTGTATTTGGATTGTTGTGTAAATTATTTTTCGTTGTTTGGTGAATTTCCTAAAAATATTCATTATAAATATCAAATACAATATATAATATTATTCATTAAAATTAATATTATTATTTAGGGTAAACTATGCCAGGTACCACCAAACTATTGGGGGTGACCCGTTTAAACCTCCAACCTTTTAATTGGTCTAGATTTTTTTACCAAACTTGATTTTTCGTCTCGTATATACCACCACGTTAACTTTTTAATGGCGTGATGACTTGGATGCTCGACCAAAATGACATCGTTTTTGTGCCACTATTTTGATTCTAAATTGCCCAAAATAGTGTTGTTTTGCTGGAGGAAAATATGAAAAATTATGCACTTAATAAGATTTGAACTTGGAAGATTTAGAATCAAAGGTAACCTCTTAACCGCTAAGCCAACTTGACATCTTTATTTTGTTTCCATCACAAATAATATATATTTCAATCTGCAGTTTATCATATAAATAATATTACTCTATATAAATAATGGATTTATATGCAATACATTGGTGGTGGAAACTTTTAGTTTCCCAAAATTCTCCTCAGGAGGATAGATGGGGCGATTCAGTTGAGATCCAATGTAGATTCAACTTTCTATTCACTCGTGGGATCTGGGCGGTCCGGGGGGGGGGGACCACCACGACTCCTCTCTTCTTGATAATCCAAACAAGCACCTTAGTTTTAAGGTTTATGGACTTAGTTTAGGGTTTAGGGGTTTAGGAGTTTATAATTTAAGGGCAATGGTTAAAATTTAGGGGTTATGATTAGGATTTAGGGTTTAGAGGTTAGGGTTTAGGTTTTAGTGTAGTTGAATATTTAAGTTAAAACCTATAAACCCTAAACCCTAAATTCTATTCACAATCCATAAATTCTAAACTACTAAACCTAAACCCTTAAACCTTACACCCTAAATTGAGTCCCTATACCCTAAAATTAAGGCGCTTGTGAAAACTTTTAGTTTCCACCGCCAGTGTATAAAGTAATTATCTATAAATAATATAAATATATTATTTCTAATATAAATATATTAGAAATATATTAGTATACATATATTAACATATAAATAATAAATAATATATAAATATTTTTTATAATATAAATAATATTAAATAGATAAATATATTACTATAAAAACTAAAAGATTAATTTTCAAAATCCTAAAATTTCTAAAAAGCTCAAAATCCAACAAAACTTTAAACCTTAAACCCATAAACCCTAAACATAAACTATAAACCCTAAACCCTAAAATTTTATTCATAAAAAGTAATATTCATATGTATAAACAAATAATATATTATTATAGAAAACTTTTAAAATGATTTTAAAAAATTTGAAAATTCTAAAATTTACAAAAAAACTCAAAAATTCACCAAAATCCTAAAGCTTAAACCCCAAATCCATCTATTTTAGCTGCTAATGGGTTTATGGTTTTATGGTTTAAAATGTATGATTTAGGGTTTTAAGATTTATAGGTTAGATTTTAATGTTTTGGTGGATTTGTGGTTTTCTTTTGTAAATTTTGGAAATTTGGGGGGTTCGAAAATTAGTTTTTTAGTTCTTATAATAATATATTATTTATTTATATATTAAATAATATTGATAATATAAATATTTTATTTATTAGTTATATATATTAATATAGTATTATATGTATATTAATATTATTTATAATATATTTATATAGAATAATATTATTTATATAATAATAAATTGAATTAATCTCAATTGTAGTTTGGAATATATATTATTTGTACTAGAAACAAAACAAAGATGTTAAGTTGGTTTAGTGGTTGAGAGGTTGCATTTGATTTAAAAGGTTCTAGGTTTAAATCCCATTGAGTGCATAATTTTTCATATTTTCCTCCAACAAAACGATGTCGTTTTTGGCAATTTAGTATCAAAATAGAGGCACCAAAACGAAGTCGTTTTAGTCTAGCATCTAAGATATCACGCCGTTAAAGAGTTAACGGCTCGGTGGTATAAAAGAGTCGAAAAATAAAGTTTGGTGGTAAATTTAGACCAATTGAATCGTTGGTGGTATAAATGAGTCATCGCCAATAGTTTGGTGGTATCTAGCATAGTTTACCATATTATTTAAATATTTTAATAATTTAATCTATATTTTTATTAAAAAATATTGTTTTAAAATTTTAAAATAAAAATATAAAGATTGATATATTTTGTAACAACCTAATTTTCGGGTCGATCTCGCAGATCTTGAATTTGGGTCGGATATTTTAATTCGAGTAACAAATTAAAGAAATGTGATTTTCGAAAATTAATTTAAAAAAAGGATGACCATTTTGTGTGAGGATTGAAGATGGAGGACCTCGAGTGTAATTGACCCATCTATGTATGAAAGACAATAGTTTGAAATAAAGTTGTGAAAAATGGGAGGGAAAATCAGATTTTTATCTTCTCTCTCTTATTTTCTCCCCCTTTCCTTTTCTCTCTTTTTCCTTTTCATCCACCAAGCTTCTTTGTCCGATATACCGCCATCAGAGTGTTCATGTTCGACACCTCCTACACCATTTTATTTACCTCGTCGAGACGAGTCGGCCAATGACCGTGGATCATCGTCAGAGCCATTTTTGGAGGGAGTGAGAGAGAGAAAGTTTTAGATTTTCGAGTTGATGAGGTTCGAGTGCCCAAAACAAAAAATCGTCGCCACCATCAAGCTTAGGAGGTGCCAAAATGTCGAAATGGAGCTCGCTGGTTGATTCCTGCTGCCAGAAGCCGCTGCACGAGTCGCTGCATATGCATTGGCGTGCTCTAGTAGCGGTTAGAGCTATAGTCGGTTTGGCCAAGCCATTGGGCCAGCTGCCAAGCTGTCCTGTTAAGCTGGTCCAGATCGATCCATGAAGCCGAGCTACCGCTGACTCGAGTTGAGTCGCAAACTACTGCCAACCACCGTTGACCCGAGTTGAGTCACCGTTGACCGTCGATGTCTCTGGTGTTGACCAGCGTTGACCGTTGACTGACGTTGATTTTTTTTTAGGGACCCTACTTGGTGGGGTTTTCGATGTTCTGAGTCCGTTGGTGCAGTCTGTTTCGCCAAAATTGAACCTAGTAAGCTGTTTTTAAGTGTTTTATTCTCTAGATTCGATCGATAATACGAAATTCTTATGTATTCGAAATTCTTATTATCCGAGTGTAAAACCAAAAATGATTTTGATATAATAACATAGACTTATTTGCGAAATGAAATAAATTTTTAAATACTCAAAAGACTCACAAAATGACAAGGATTCGAGCTTTAAGTATGTTTAAATCAAAAGCCAAGTATCTAAAATATTTTCTAAGTATTTTTGAACATAAATTTTTGAAACTTGTCCAGGCGTACCGATACGGTCACACCCATATCGATATGGTTTTGGCTATTGGAAATGAGTCAAGAAAAGTGTACCGATACGCTCCCTGTCATATCGGTACGGTTTTCAGACTTGATGTAATCCTGGATTCTAAAAACTACTTACCCTATCGATACACTCATTTGCGTATTGATACGAGTTGGTAAAATTTGAAAATTCTTGGTATTTAATTTTTGACCGTTGCCTTGTCAGATTATTAGAACCAAACACATTGAAAGTTGGAACCAAACACTTTGAAAGTTGGTTAACAGTACCGATACGCCTAATTACTATACCGATACACTTTTTAGTTAACAAACTCTCTAGATTCCAGTCAGCAAAATCGGTACCGGTACGCACTATGCTATACCGATCCTCTTTATAAAACATGGCTTCCGTATCGATACACTTCTTTACGTATCAATACACTATTTGTATACAACGATTCTTTCTTCTTTTGACAGGTACCGATACGGTGACGCGAGTACCGGTACGGTAGGTTGCAGAACTACATTTATGGTGGGAAAAAGAGAGCCCAACGGCTCTATTGATGATGCCAACAACCCAAATGGTTAGAATTCAATGAAGATGTATAAAAGCAAGCCATTAAAGCTACAACAAAAACTATTCATCAAGTTAAGCACATTCAAGAAAAAATTCAATCTAATTTGAGCAAAATAGGGTCAAACCCTTGTACCCAATTGAGTGATTTTTATTGTATTCATCTTTTGTCAATTTGGGATGAGAGAACTTGTAATTTGGGGCAAATATCCTACCTTGTGAGGATTATTTTTCATTTGCCAACAATCTTTGTTTTTGAGAGAGTATTGGTTAATATTTGGGCAGAAAGATTAACTAGTTTGTAAGGTTTCCTCCTAATCCGAGAAAAGGGGACGAATTTCTGGTGGAATTGGTTGAAAATCCTTAGTGGGAGCTAAGGTAGTTGATGTAGAGCTTGTTCTAAGCTTGAATCACTATAAATTGCCTTGTCTTCATTTTCCAATCTTTTGATTTGCTCCCTTCAATTTTAAAAAGTCAATTCACCCCCTCTTTGCCATTTTCGATTCGATTGATCCACTCAACAATTGGTATCAGAGCCTAACTCTTTGATGGACTCACATCCACAAGAGAAGATCCTAGAAGAATATCAATCAATCTTCAAATCAAGCCATGGCATCTACCTCCGGCCAAAACATCTTTGAGTCACAATCGATCACCAAGCCGCCATTTTTCAATGGGGATAACTACCCCTATTAGAAAAATAGAATGTGGCTCTTCATCAAGTCAAATGACTGCCTTTTGGGATTTAGTGGAAGTGGACCAACTATTATGTTGAAAAGAAATGAAGAAGGAAGACTGGTTCCGAAAACAAGAGCGGAAATGACAGATGAAGATCGAAGAAGGCTTCAAGTGAATGAAAATGCTCTTCACATTATCTTTTGTGCACTTGGACCCGATAGGTATGCAAAGATATCATATTGAACAAGTACAAAGGAAGTGTGGGACACACTAGAGACCACCTACGAGGGCACCAACGATGTAAAGAAAACAAAGATTGGGATCCTTAATTTGAGTTATGAGAATTTCAAGATGGAGCCGGATGTGAGGGTCTCCAAGATGTTTGATCGACTCTCCTTCATTGTAAATGGTCTCAAGGGCTTCAATGAGATCATTCCCGAAGACAGGCTAGTTCGGAAGCTTCTTTACTCTCTTCCCGAATCATGGGATGGAAAGAGAACCGCAATTATCGAAGCCAAGAATTTGAAGACTTTGAAGCTCGATGAGTTGATGGGATCTCTCCTTACTCATGAGATCATGAAGCAAGGAAGGGAAGAAGAAAAGAGAAAAGAATGGAGAAGTAAGAGGTAGAGAAGAAGAAGCAAGGAATTTCTCTCAAGGCATCTCAAGAGGAAAGCAATTCTAGTGAGGATGAGTTTGAGGAATTGGCTATGATAGCCAAGAGATTCTCTCGGTTCATGAAGTCCAACCAATGTAGAAAGTTCCAAAGAAGAAAAGACTTCAAGAAAAATAACAAAGAAGAAGAAAATGATCAACTCATTTGTTATGAGTGCAAAAAGCTGGGGTACATAAGATTGGAATGTCCCCAACTCAAAAAGAAGGGATTCAATAAGAAGAAAAAGCACAAAGCCCACGTTGCTACTTGGAGCGATGAAGAGGAGCTCGAAGTGGCTAATCTTTGCCTCATGGCTATTGATGATGATCCTAAGGTAAACAATAACTCATCTACTTTCAATTTTACATATGATGAACTTAAAGATGCATATGACGAGTTGTAAGAGGTTTACCATGAGTTGGTAAAAAATATAAGGAATTGGTTTTGAGAAACAAGAAAATAATTTTCGATTTGAAAAACTAAAACGGTTCCATTTCTACGACCAATTCGGAACTTGAAAAGAAGATTGTAGATTTACAAGATGATTTAAAGTATTTTCAAAATGAAAATGTGGATTTGAACAATATTCTTTCAAAATTTCATGATGATCACTACAAAGTGGTGAATGAGCTTAAGGCTTCTCTAAACATAGTTGGGAAACAAGATTTTGGAAAAACAAGCTCTTCAAAACCCAACTATGTGAAGAGGAACTTTAATGGCTACAAACTAAGAGGCTCTCAAAGGCATCCTAAAGGTAAAAGGTTTAGAACTGTATGGGTTCCTAGGGAACTAGTAGTTTTAATAATATTAATGTTATTGCTTCTTGGATTCCTAAGGGAACCAAGTATTTGGGAGCTAACTCACATGGACCCAAAATGATTTGGGTACCAAAAATCAAGAACTAATCTTTATTTGTAGGGAGAGCATTGCTACAAGGCCAAAGCTTCAAGTCAAAACACTTGGTACCTTGATAGTGGATGCTCAGGACACATGACCAGCGGTAAGAGTAGATTCATAGAGCTAAAGCCAAAGAGTGGTGGAGTGGTGACATTTGGTGACAACTCTAAAGGCCATATTGAGGGTATAGGTTCCATTTGTAATCTCTCTTCCATTCTTATTGAAGATGTGTTATATGTCAATGGTCTAAAGCATAACTTGTTGAGCATTAGTCAATTATGTGATAAAGGTTTTAATGTTCTTTTTAATGTTAATGGTTGTAAAACTGTGAACATTAAAACAAATAAGATAATGCTCATTGGTCATCGCATAGGTGACATATACATGGTGCATATGGATGACATTCATACATCCCATGCTTGTTTGGTTGCTCAAAATGAAAATGATGCATGGTTGTGGCATAGGAAACTAAGACATGGTAGCATAAGTGTTTTAGAGAAATTGGTTTCTCAAAATCTAGTTAGAGGTTTACCTAAGCTAAAATTCTCATTCGATAAAATTTGTGATGCTTGTGCTAAAGGTAAACAAAAATGAAATTCATTTAAATCCATTAATGAAGTTTCAACTAGTAGGGTTTTACAATTGATCCATATGGATCTCTTTGGGCCTATTAGGACAACTAGCTTGGGTGGAAAATCGTTTGCCTATATTTTAGTTGATTTTATGCTTTATCGTTCAATGATTGGCTCTTTGTTTTACCTTATCACAAGTAGACCTGATATCATGTTTAGTGTTTTCTTGTGTGCTAGATTTCAAGCTAGCCCTAGAGAATCACACCTTGTAGCCATTATGAAAATCTTTAGATACCTTAGAGATACACCTTCTTTAGGCCTTTGGTACCCTAGAGACTCTTCCTTTAACCTACATACTTATTCCGATGTGGATTATAGGGGATGTAAAATAGATAGAAAAAGTACCACCAGAACTTGCCAATTCCTAGGTTATATGCTCATATCTTGGTTCTCTAAGAAACAAAATAGTGTAGCATTTTCTACCACCGAAGATGAATATATATCGACCGAAAGTTGTTGTGCTCAAGTCCTTTGGATGAAACAACAACTTCTAGATTATGGAATTGATGTAGGTACCATACCCCTTAAGTGTGACAACACTAGTGTCATATGTCTTACTAAGAATCTCATCTAACATTCTAGAACCAATCAAATAGAGATAAGACACCATTTCATTAGGGACCATGTCCTAAAGAATGATGTTGTTCTAGAGTATGTTGATACCTCAAACCAACTAGTGGGTATCTTTACAAAATCATTAGACAAAGAACGTTTTTGGACTCTTAGGAGAGAGTTAGGTCTAACTAGCCTATCTTGACCTTTTAGAGCTCTTAAGTCTCAAAAATTTGCTTGAATCATGTTTATGTAATTTTACTTCTTGATGCATCTACGCTTGTTCTAGGGGAGTATGTATCTATTTTAGCCTCTAAACGTTGCTCATTTATCATATACACGCATTTAGGATTGATTAAAATCCACTTTTTTAAACTCAAGTCTGTTTAAAAATGCATTTCTAGAAAAGGGGGTACCGATATTGGTAACCGCGTATCGGTACGTGTTCATGAGAGTTTCGGTACAGGTAACATTGTACCGGTACGGGTGTTCATGAAAGAATCGGTGTAAGTAAAATTGTACCAGTATAATTTATCGAATTGGTATCGATACGGCTTTTAGCGTACCAGTACGCGTTGACGCTGAAGTGTTTAAATGTCATTAAATAAGAGTTTCCAACTTTAATTAAAACTCAACCACTTTTTATTCAAAAACCCTAGTCGAACTTGGCTATAAAAATCCACCAAACCCCTTTGATTTCTCACACAATTCTTCAAATCTTTTGAGGGTTTTTGCTTTTCAAATCAAGCATGAGCTTTGTCATCAATTTTGTGCATCATCATCTCCTCATTTATTCCAAATTCCATATTCAAGGTATAAAATCTGTTTCTTATCTTTTTCAATTTTGTTTTAAATTCTATACTGTTTTTTTTAGAAATTCTTGTATATAAAACATATATATCATATGAGTTTTTAAAGTTTTCCAAAAATTCTTTCAAAACTGAAATTTTTTATTCGAATATAAAAATATATTGTATATTTTCTACACTGCTTTTCGAATTTTTTTACCGATTTTTTTTTATATTTGTATATGTTTTAAAACTATATTGTATAGCCTTTTATCAATACCTTGAATTTTGGATTATTTATTGGATTGAATATGATGATTTATGCACACATTATTTTCCTTGATTTTAATCTCAGGTTATGGCTCCTAAGAAACGTATGAGAAAGGATATTGCATCCTCCTCTAACTCCGAGTCCAATGGTACTAAACCAAATTTTTCTACATCTTGCAACATAGTACTAATGAGCCCGGTTTCACTCGAGCGATGGATCGTTTCAAAGTTTTCCAAAACTAAAAAATTCATCGTGAACGCAAGGTTTCTATCCCCTTCTTGACTTCCCCTGAATTTAACTCCCGTTATCTTAAATTACTTACCCAATGGAAGTTCATGACTTTTCTTAGTATACTAGGGATCTTTTATAAAAACCTTGTTTTGATCTTTTATTCTAATGCTCGATGTGTTGTGGACAAAGCCAAAAATGAAGTTATATCCATTGAGTCTTACCTTATGGGCAAAATTTTTCGAATTGACTCTAAGGTTATAGCTAATTGTTTGGGGGTTGGGGATATTGGTATAGATGATGAACACTCCTTAGACAGCATTCAACTCGGCTCTGTCTCCACCCTTGATGCTCGTGACCGCTTCCTTTACTTGGTGGTTTCGTCCATCTGGTGGTAAATGATCCACCATTTGTCAAGTTGATAGTTTTTGGATATGATGCTTTCGGGAAGGCAAGCACCCAAACTTTGCTCAGATAATGTTTGTGGAAATCGTCTACCTTGTTCAGAATCGCCATTCGACCTTTGTCTCATCCTTCACCTATGAAACGACCTTGAGTTTCATCTTTGACAAGCTTGGGATTAATTGCTCGTATGATCTTGAAGTGTTTATAACCGATCCTATTGATGAAAAATCCTTTTGCAAGGCTAAATTCACTTAGTATAACAATCAATGGGTTCGAAATGCGGATCTTCCTCAACATGTTTAGCTAGAAAAAGAAGGGAATGCTCCAGTAGTACTTCCTCTGGTTGCTCCTCAACCGCCTTCCTTTGATGCTCTTATGGCCTACCTTGATGGGAAGTTTACTTCTTTGAGCATGAACATGAATGTCAGTTTCTTTTCTATAGACACTCGTCTCACGACTATGGATGCTAGAATCACCTCTATGGAAGCTAGCCAAGCTCAATAGATATCACTCTTACCGCCTTTCGTGGCAAGTGGCATACCTTTGGTAATGATGCCATGAAATATGAAGATGAAGACGAAGATGAAGGCTAAGATGACACTCCTTAGACCTTTGCATCTCATTGCATATCATCTCATTTAGGTTTTCCCTTTTTATTCACCTATCTATGTTAATTCCCTTTTAGGACATATGCTTTGAATTATGTTTTAGAATTTAAGTTTAGACTTCTATTTGCTTTGAACTTTTATGCTTTAAGAGCTTAATAAAATTTATGTTGCTTAATATTGCTTTGCATTGCTTATATTATTCTTTACATTGATTTTGATCTAACAAAAAGGGGAGAAGTATAAAGAGCCTTGAAAAATTTCAAAATTTTAAAGTATAAAGTAAGGGGGATAAATTTTAAAAATTTATTTGGGTTTTGTTATATCAAAAAGGGGGAGATTGTAAAACCAAAATTGATTTTGATATAACAACATTTTTCAAGGGCTTAATTGCAAAATGAAATAAATTTTTAAATACTCAAAAGACTCACTAAATGAAAAGGATTCGAACTCTAAGTATGTTTAAATCAAAAGCCAAGTATCTAAAATATTTTCTAAGTATTCTTGAACTTAAGTTTTTGAAATTTTTCCAGGCGTACTGATACGGTCAAACCCGTATCGATACATTTTTTGGCTACTGGAAATGAGTCAAGAAAAGTGTACCGATACACTCCATGCCGTATCGATACGGTTTTCAGACTTGATATAATCCTGGATTCTAAAAACTACTTACCGTACCGATATGTTTCTTTGCGTACCGATACGAATTGGTAAAATTTAAAAAATCTTGGCATTTAATTTTTGTCTGTTGCCTTGTCAGATTATTGGAACCAAACACTTTGAAAGTTGGTTAACAGTACCGATACGCTTAATTACCGTACCGATACACTTTTTGGTTAACCAACTCTTTAGATTCCAGTGAGCAAAATCGGTATCGGTACGCACTATGCTGTACCGATCCCCTATATAAAATATGGTTTTCATATCGATACGCCTATTTGCGTATCAATACGCTATTTGTATACAACAACTCTTTCTTCTTTTGAAAGGTACTGATACGGTGACGCGAGTACCAGTATGGTAGGTTGCAGAATTGAATTTATGATGGCAAAAAGAGAGCCCAAAGGCTCTATTGATGATGCCAACAACGCAGACAGTTAGAATTCAATGAAGAGGTATAAAAGCAAGCCATTAAAGCTACAACAACAACTATTCATCAAGTTAAGCCAATTCAAGCAAAAATCCAATCCAATTTGAGCAAAATAGAGTCAAACCCTTGTACCCAATTGAGTGATTTTTCATTTTGGGTTGGGAGAACTTGTAATTTGGGGAAAATATCTTACCTTGTGAGGTTTATTTTTCATTTTCCAACAATCTTTGTATTTGAGAGAGTGTTGGTTAATTTTTGGGTAGAAAGATTAACCGGTTTGTAAGGTTCCTTTCTAACCCGAGAAAAAGGGATGAATTTCTAGTGAAATTGGTTGAAAATCCTTAGTGGGAGCTAAGATAGTGGATGTAGAGCTTGTTATAAGCTTGAACCACTATAAATTGTTTTTTCTTCAATTTCCAATCTTTCAATTTGCTTCCTTCAACTTTAAAAAGCCAATTCACCCCATTTTGGCCATTTTCGAATCCACTTAACACCGAGGATTATGCAGACTTGAAGGACGAGTTCAAAGGGATGAATTGATGAGCTCGATTGAGGATTTTGCGATAATTGCTTAAGATTAGTACACCTCAAACTGTTAATGCTTCATGAATATCATAAATATAATTTCCTTGTCTGTTAGTGGTTGCAAAATAGGTAGATGAGAAATGAGCATGCGTAGTGACCGATATTACGAGACTTGATAATTATGATATGCATGGTGATGATATGAATATATCGAGTCTCATAAGGGCTTTAGAGACCGTGTAGGGTCGTGTGGAATACTTGTATAAGTAATTGATGATTGGTTGATTGGTTTATAAATGGTGATGCCTTGTATGCTAGTTTGAATTGTTAGATGAGATTTAATGGAAATTATGCTTAAGGGAGAACATCGATAAATATATGATTAAACGTTCATAAAGACAATAATTGTTATTAAATACTTTAATGCTCTACCAAACCAATCCTAATGACTTTTATAAGCTGTAGAGATCCAATAAAGCGTTGTAACGTCATATTTCACACGAGTGGTACAAAACAGTATATAGGGTATCAGTACAGGCTTCAATTGTATCGATACGCGATTGAGGGTCGTATCGATACGAGACAACTCGTACTAGTACTCTGGAAATTTAAGATTTCCAGTAAGCTATGTCATTATCGATACACGTGCGAGTACCGATACCTATGAGTACTGTATCGATACCCGTCTTCGTCTACCGGTATCCACTGAATTAAATAATCAATAATGCTAGCTAAGGATGGAATTTGACGCGTACGATTTACAACGCGATTAATGCCTTGATTAATTAGATAATATGGACTAATGGAAACAATTAATGAGAATAATTATGTACTCCCTCACAACATATTAACAACTTGGTAATGTAAAATCAATGATGTGACAATGATTAGCGACAATAGGGAGACCCTTGGGATTGCGTTGCTTGTATGATGGATAAACAATTGTTTGTTTGAGTCGATGATTAATGGGATCTAGATACCCAAGATTTGTGTTGCAGTACTTGTTTCATTCTTCACGTGCACTCGATGGCTAGGTGTTTCCGAGTATGCGACATTCCTTACTCGATGGCTAGGTGTTTCCGATTATGCGATGACCTTTACTCGATGGCTATGTATTTTCGATTATGTGTTTCCCTCTACTCGTTGGCTATGTGTTTTCGATTATGTGTTTCCCTCTACTCGTTGGCTATGTGTTTCCGAGTAGATGACCCATGCTACCATCCGATGGCTAGGTGTTTCCGCGTATGTAGCCAATTGAAGGACTCGATGTTAGGATGTTACATTTAGTGGCATCAAAGCTTAGGTTTAGTCGGTTCTAGAAAACCCCAGGGTGGTATAGGTGTTGTAGTAAGGTGTCTAGTGAATATAAGCCCTTAAATTAAGTTCGTACTCCTTAAGACTGGAATCATGATGGTGCGTCCAATGTTGTGACACTAAGACGGTTACGATCGTGATCGAGAGGTCCGAGATAAGTGTGGAGCCGCTCATGGGAGCAATTTTGGGGGTGAGGTCGCCCTGGACTATTGAGTTGCAAGTTAGTTGAATGATGCCGGAGTCGAGGATGTGTATTCCTCCTGTCACCTGAATGGTGCCTTCATTGTATGTAGTAGTCATTTTGAAGCCTTCAGATACGTTATGAGAAATTGCGATAGAGTCTTCATAATTAGGCATGATTAACATATGTGATGCGAGTACAGATAACCCACTCTCGAAGTTGATCTGTGGATGCACGTCAGTGGGAGGACCCTTTGATCACTTAAAAAGGGTATTGTTGATACTTGGGAAGTATCATCGCCCATCTCAAGGGCATTTCTCGGAGAGTTGTTATACCTTAGACTAGGGATCCACTAGTTCGTATGAGAGTGACCAAGGTGAGACGTTTTTGCAAGTTCGATAAAGATGTCTTCTTAAGAGTTGTTATACCTTAGACATTGATTTGGCCAATCAAATGTGACACTAGCTTATGATGTTGAGGAACGTGCTTGAGGCTTCGAGATCTCGAGAGAACCAAGCTTTTGGTAATAAGAATATTGAGCCATAACCTTCCTATCGTGATCTCCATAATGGTCGTTTTGAGAATGACAACAAGATTGCTAGACATGTTTGAACCGTGCGGTAGATTCCAACGTAGAGAGTTCAACGCTCAAGAGTTTTTAGACAATCAGAATATTCATTTATGCTTTCCAGTGGATTCTTCAAGACTTTCTCCATGTCAAGGATGTAAGCAGATGTTGAGGTAAGGTCGAGTTGGCGTCGGTGCCCATCATTGTTATCAAAGGACACCGACCTAATTGAAAAAGTTAGAGGTTTAGTTGCGAGGGCACAACTCGAACGAGGTTTTTTTTTGTCTCAGTGTTTCACCCAGGGGTGAACCGGATTTTCTCTCTAACAAGAAGTTGGTTCGTTAAAATTATACATGAACTGTCAACAGTTGCTATGTGACAGTGAATGATTGTTATTCACCCTTGAAGAGGATGGCTTGTTAGCTCATTTGTGGAGTACATGTTTGTTTATCGAAGCTAGTTCGAGAATGAGATGCTTATGGTTAAAGTGTTGGAGACTAGTAAGTTCGAAACGATTTTCGGAATGAAGATTTTGGAAATGTGAGTGATGACAATGTAATTAAAAAATGCCCTTATGTGTTGTAAAATCTAACCACTCACGTGATTAGCTTATGATATTTTGAAACCTTCGAGAATGTTTCAATGTGTTTGATGAGGATGTATACGCATGCGAGAGAACGAAGTGTTATGTCTACTGCTACATTGAGGAAATCGAGTTCGGAGATGACAAGTGGGCTGAAATGATTGAGAACGATTGGTCATGTGTTTGATCACCCCACAACTGAAGTGAGCTTGATAAGTGATGGGCTGCGTAACACCCCAAAACTGACCTAGTCGAAATTCGGTTTCCGATGATCGGAAATTTGATTCCAACAATTAAGTTAATTCGTATAAAAGGTTAAAATGACTAATTTGAATAATTAGTAAGTTATAAGCTTTAATCAAAAGATTTAAGATTAAGAATTAAATTATAAGAATTTGAAATCAAGGACCATTAGCTAAAAAAAGAATAAGTAAAATAGTAAGTTATAAAAATAAGGCATGGAAATCATAAGGACTAGGTGTGTAATTAGATCACCTAGTGACTAAATTGAAGGAATTGAAAGTGTGAGTAGTGACTAAAGTGTAAGGATTAAAAGTCAAAGAGATTTAGTGTAAAAGTTAAGAAATTCAAAGACTAAAAGTGTAATTTGACCATGGCCTTTCTTCATGGCAAAGAAAGGTTCTTTGGGGACTTAGAACGTAGTTTTGTCATTTCCTAAACATGGTGAATAAGCATGTTAGGTGGCTATTTCTTGTGAAAAGGGAAAAAATAATAATGATGAAGAAATATGATTATATTAACCTATGTGAAGATAAATGATTTTGGAGTGTAATTTTCTTACTGTAATTATTAATTTTGTTTGGGCCGTGAACCCACTTTAATTTATGTCAATATTAGGCTTAGAAGCATGGACTTGACAAAAAAAGGAAAAAAAAAGAAAAAAAAAACACAAAAAAGTGGAAAAAAAGAGAGAAGAAAAAGAATATATATATATATATATATATATATGTATATATATTTATATGCCTATTAGTATTACTTATGATATTCGTTTTGTTTCATCATTATTATTACATATTTATCATTTCTATTGTTTTTTATACTTATTAACTATTATTATTATTATTATTATCATACATACATTATTACTATTAATAGTATTGTCATTATTATCATACATACATTATTACTATTAATAATATTGTCATTATTATTATCACCATCATTTATTACCTTATTAGTATTGTTTATATTTTTTTTTGATTAAAAGGGAAGATACCATGACGAGCCTCATTAAAAACCTCCCTAATCCTAAATGGAGGAAAAGAGTACTCGCCATAGCATTACATCAAAAACAAGTCATAGAAAACAATAAACATTAACCCAACATCGGTAAATCATCATGTAGCAACCCTAACACCGCATCCGGTGGGGAACCAAAGTACGTCGCTTCATATCCATGCCATGGCCCTAAGTTAGCCAATGTATCAGCAACATGGTTAGCCTCCCGACAAACATGACGAAACTCAATCATCTGGAAGTGAGGAATAAGATCCCATATAGCACACACCATCGTTGAAGGACCACTCCTAGCATTATCATTACCCAACGTACGCAAAGCGTCCAAACAATCCGACTCCACAATAATCTTGTCAATATTGTAGCGCACCGCATATAATAAACCTTCATAAATCGCCCAATATTCCGCCTCTATAGCGCGGCACCTACCAATGAACTTCGTGAAGCCACCACCCCACATTCCCGTGTTGTCGCGTAGGATACCGCCGCATGAAGCCAAGGAAGAGGCACTGTCGCATGCACCATCTACATTCAACTTCCAAGTCCCTTGGGACGGCGGCAGCCACCGTCGTGAAACCGGGTTTTTCGGCGTACCATTCTCTCGCAGAACCCGAGCGCTCGACAAGGTCCTTAGGGTCTCTTGAACCAGCCTCCTGCTGGCCGCAATAATCCCCTCCGATGTGCGGTACTCACTGCGGAAAATCGCATGGTTACGAGCCGTCCACAGCTGCCACAACACGGCCCCAAACATTAAATCCCATCGCTCCATACCACCCCACGTAGTAGCAGCGTCCAACCTCAAGTTCGCCAACACCCACTCCGGAAGCGATCCACTGCTGAATCGACCTATATACGCCGTCGGAATCAGCTTGCTCCACACCGATTGAGCTATCGGGCAGCGACGGAAAATATGTTCAACATCTTCCTCACTTGTCCCACACATAGAACACATCGCCTCTTCCGTCATGTGACGACGAACACGTTCGCAATTGGTTAACAATCGCCCCTTGCAAACCAACCACAGAAAGCACTTAATACGTTGAGGACCTTGAAATTTTTTCAAAGCACGCCACACATCATGCCGTGAAGTCGTATCATACGATTGATTTACCTCATACGCGGATTTAACCGTAAAAGCTAAATTATCCGCCCATCTCCATCCCGGTGAATCAGCTAATCCGCCCTCCACTGGACCTCGAACGGCCATAATTTGATCTAGCACCTCTTCCTCAAAGTAATGTTGAAATTGGTCGATATCCCATCTTCCATCATTCGACCACATCTCTTTAAGGGGTAAAAAATCATCCGGAATCGTTTCCGGTTCCTTTGCGACTAAACCAAGTGGACCAACCTCACGTATCCAATAATCGCGCCAAAAATCAATGGATACACCATCACCAATTCGCCAAATAACTCCTTTCCGAACTTCTTGCCATATTGTCGATATACCGCGCCATAAATGGGAACCATTACTTCGGCTAATGGACTCTGGAATGATCTCCCTACACTTATATTTTGCTCGCAAAAAACGCACCCAAAGCTGTTCCCGCTTCGCAATTAAGTTAAACCCAATCTTCATCAAGAAAGCGTCATTTTGATCGTGTAGTTTCTTGAAACCTAGTCCACCGAATTCAGTTGGTTTACATAATTCAGTCCAGTTAACCAAATGCACACCTTTTCGATCCGCACAATTACCCCAGATAAAATTACGAATCAACTTCTCAATTTCCTCACACACCCCTATAGGTATTTTAGTTGACTGCATCGCATAATAAGGAATAGTCGATAAAACCGCCTTAGCAAGCGTTATTCTCCCAGCAAAGGATAAATATTTCGCCTTCCATCCTGATAACCTATCGCGCACCTTCTGAATAAGGTAGGAATAAGTAGCTCTAGTAACCCGACGATGCAGCATTGGGACTCCAAGATAACGCCCAAGATCATAGACTTCAGAAAAACCAAGCACCCTACTCAAGTCGTACCTGATATCAGCCGGCACATTCCGTGAGAAAAAAAATACTCGATTTCTGAACATTTACTTTGAGCCCCGAAAATTTACAGAACTCAATCAAAACATCCCGGATTTCATCTAACTGATCCCTAGATGCTTCTGCAAACAACACCATATCATCCGCAAACATAAGGTGGGATATAACAGGACTATGCCGCGAGGTACTAAAGCCTCTCCAACGGCCCGAAGCTACGCGCTGATTAATTGCCTGGCTAAGTCTCTCCATACAAAGCACAAATAAATACGGGGAGATAGGATCACCTTGCCGTATTCCTCTCGAAGGCGAAAATGCATCCGTCAAAGACCCATTCCAGCTAATCTGCGTCGAAACGCTGGAAACACACTGCAAGATCACATCGCATAACAACTCAGGAAGACCGACATCATGTAAAGTATCAGCAATAAAGCCCCACTCCAGTCGATCATAAGCCTTCTCTAAATCAATTTTTAGCGCCATCCAACCCTTCTGTCCAGATTTCCTATTCATAGAATGTACAATCTCCTGAGCGATTATAATATTATCAGATATCGCACGCCCAGGCACAAAGCTTGTCTGGCTTTCCGAAATCCAATCTGATAGAAAAGGTTTGATTCGATTAACTATCACCTTAGTAATCACTTTGTAAATCACAGTGCATAGACTGATAGGCCTGAATTGACTCATTGTTTCAGGCGAAACAACCTTAGGAATCAGTACCATAATTGTTCGGTTTATTTCCACCGGGAACGGTCCCCCAGAAAAAATGTTTCTAATGCACCGACAGACACTATCCCCCACAACATCCCAATTGCGCTGATAGAATGCCGCGTGTAAACCATCAATGCCCGGGGCCTTCCAGGGATCCATGTCAAAGATAGCCGCTCGAATTTCCATATCCGTAACATGGCCGCCTAATGTCTGCAAAACATTATCACCAACTCTAGGGAATAAGCCGCGAATATGGTACCTTCCCTGGCAACTCGTATCGGCCGTGAAAAGTTTCCTGTAAAACTCAATCGCTTCAGCCTGCAACAACTTCTGGTCCGTGATCCAAAACCCCGTGCTTGACTTCAACCCCCCAATCATATTAGCTCTCCGGCGTGCCATAGTCGATGCATGAAAGAAACGCGTATTCTTATCGCCCGAAAGAATCCATTGGCTACGCGATTTCTAGAACCACAAGGACTCCTCCTGCTCCAGAATAACATCAAGCTCATTGCGCAATTGACTCCGTAGATCAATCAAGAAATCCGAATGTGTACGCTGCAGTGATTTTTCAATGCCCCGAAGTCTAGCCAGAACCCTTTTTTTCTTCTTCTCAATATGCCCGAAAACATCCATGTTCCACCGCTTAACCGCAACCTGGAAATTCATTGCATTATCAACCACAGAAGATTCACCATTCCAAACAGATTCAAGGAGATTTCGAAACTCAGGATGGTCCTGCCAGGCCGCTAAAAACCGAAACGGCCGTTCCACAGTCGAAGTCAAAACACCTATGGGTTTAAGCAGAAGAGGGCAATGATCGCTGCCAATACGATCCAAGTGGAATACCATTGACAACGGATACTCCCCAAACCAAGCATAATTCGCCAAGCAACGGTCCAAACGCTGATACAGATTACCCCTATTCCAAGTAAAAGCATCTCCTTTATAATCAATTTCAGTCAATTCTGCAGTATCGATAAAATCCTGGAAAAGAGAACTAGTACCCAAAGCCTCACTCGAACCACCACACCGCTCCTCCTTACGAAGGATTGCGTTAAAGTCACCCCCAAGGATCCATGGATTTCCAGAACCCGGACTAAGATTCAACAACTTGTCCCACAAGTGCCGCCTAATACAAGCATTAGGACTTGCATAAACAGCTGTAAAAAAGATCCACTTCGTATCCCTCACTTTCTGAACCTTCCCGTGAACAAACTGATTACCCACAGATAAGATCTCAACCTCCACACTATCCCGCCACAAAATCCAACCCCCCCCACTGAAACCACGAGCTTCAACACGGAAGGAATTCTGAAACCCAAAACTGCGAATAACTCTATCGGCTTCACCATAACTCACCCTTGGCTCGAACAAAGCAACCACCTGCGGACTATTAGCTCTAACAAAATTTCTAAAGTGGCGCCGGAACTCCGCACTTCCAGCGCCCTGAGTATTCCAAAACATGATATTCATTAAAAAATAATAATGAAACGGAATCAAACACAAGAATCTTACTGAGACAGTGGCACATTCTCTTTTCCGCCTTCAATGCCATGCCCAGCAACCTGATTACTCTCAATACTCATATCATGAGGAAGGTCAGTCACCGCAACCTCGCCATGAGTTTGTCCCGTATCTTGTAATTTTTCCAGCTTTGTCGACAGCGAAGACACCCATTCGGTGAGCACCGGCCGTGGCGGAATCCTTGCCTCCGACTTCTTTGACACTTTCAGACTTTTCCTCTGCACAACAGATAAGTTGTTTCCTCCTTTTCCTGAACTTACCCCAGCACGAAGCCTTGACGTGGATTTAAAGTCATTCCTCCCCTCCCTAATCAAAATTGCCCGGTGTGACCCTGAAGCAATCCCCGGATTATGCGATATCGCTTGGGCCTCAACGCCCACGACGGACGGAACCACAACCGGCATCCTCTGCTGCTGCGTATCAATCCCTTCATTCATCTCCCCCTGCAGCGTTTGCTGCTGTGTATTCTCTGTAGTCACCTCTATGTCCACGCCTTCCCCTTTATCTCCATCGCGTATAGTAAGAGTCGAATTTACCCTTCCCGCAACATTCCCTATCTTACTGCCCAACGCTTCACTTTTCTCTCTGCGCGTTGCACTGCTCGACGGATGCTCTTTAGGCGTCGTTTTATTCTTCATTCCAGCAGCAACAGTCAAGTTGTGCTGCACCCCTTTAACACCCCCACGTGCGGTACCAGGCACAGCAATGTTACCATGAGGAATATTACCTCTCGAAACCCCCTGAACAGGGTCTCTCTCCCCAAGTTCCTCATGTTCCTCTCGTAGAATTTCAAATCTAGAACCTCCACCATCCACACGGCTTCCACCTCCCTTATTTCCAACCGCCCTAGGTGCCCGCCGCCGGTTCCTTTCTACGACCATCCATGGGCCAAATAGCTCATCCCTCGAAACCTCAACCGTGGATTGTTGTGCCACAGTGTCACTATCCGAACTTTTCTCCCCCACCACGGTACTATCATTATGCTCACCAACACATAAATCCATTGAATGTCCATACTTTCCGCATTTAAAGCAAATTAAATGAAGTCCCTCATACTCAAGCTTCTGAATAAAACCATCGATCCCAATACAAGACAATAACGGCTTATTCAAATCAACAACCACCGCCAACCGCGCAAAACGGCCTCTTTCACCCAAGGCCGTACTATAGTCAATTTTAATTACCCGACCAATCACTTCCGCAATCCTTGTAAACAGAGCTCTCGTATAATATCTATACAGAAGACCCGGTAAGCGAATCCAAACTACAACTTGAGATGGATGTTTTTCCGCAGTCGAGAAATTCCTGCACCAAGGTTGTACTGTTAAATAGCATCCAAACAAAGTCCATGGCCCTCCGGTTAGAACCTTCGTATAATCCTCGATCGATTCAAACTTCACCAGGAAGTAATTGTTATCCAGATCGATCACCTGAAAGTTCTTCTCAGTTTTCCAAATTGCATGCACTCGATTAACTAAAGTCCGAAACCCTATCGCTCTTCCCAGAGGCCGTAGAATAATAGTTGTTTTCATACTGTCGTCAATTCTTGCATGGATTCGTTCCGAGAACGAGATACGCGGGAAGAGACCGCTGCGATCCACTACAAAGTCAGTTTCCATAACCTCAAGACCCTCGTCGGTTTCACCAACGTTGGCAGTCCCCCCCTTCGCCGATGATGCCGCCACCATAGACGCATAGGTCTTCTTCACACTGTCACCACCAGCATGATCAGTATTTAGGCCGGTTACTGCAGGTTGCGCGCCCCCATCGCCCACCATGTCTACGTCAAAACCTCCTTGCGTTGCAGCAGTATCATCCGTCCCCTGTAATCTCGATTGGGTTTCCACCACCATCGGGGGTTCCTGCTGTTCCTCCATCACCGCAGTAGGAGCGTCAGCGACCGTTCCGGGAGGTTGTCAACTGGAGTCGTTAAAGAGCTGCGCCGCCTTGCCGCCGTCAAGATCCGGAGACTTCGGGGGAATCGTAAGACTCATCCCAGGGTTTTCTCGATATCCGCCGCCTTGCCGCCGTCAAGATCCTAGGGTTTTCTCTGTTGTCGGTTTCGTTAAAAAAAATCACCGTAGTTTATTTTTCTTCACAAGATATCCGCCGCCTTGCCGCCGTCAAGATCCTAGGAGTATTGTTTATATTTTGTTCGCTATTATTATTATTATTATTATTATTATTATTATTATTAACATATCAAATAAAATAAATAAACCCAACATAAAAGAATAATAAGAAGCCCAAGTTTATTTACACAAGCCCAAAACAAATAATACATTGCCTACGGCCCATTTAGAGCCCACATGGACTTAAGTGCTAATTGGATCACTAAAACCCTAATATTTTTTCTCTTGCGCAGCCAATTAATGACCGTTAGATCTAGTGGCGATCTAACGGTCCATATCAAGCCCCCAAAAAACCCTAGCAACCTCGCGTCCATCCAAGCTCCGAACCATCTGGAACCGTTGGATCTGAAAACATCCAATAGTCTAGATCTCTTCGATCTGGAAACCCTAGTTGGCCCTCTGTCATCTAGCGCCGTGCACATCTCTAGTTGTTCGATAAAGATTCATCGAACGGTTTAGATAGAACCAAGGAAGCTTCCAAAGGTCCTACGCGCCCACGCGTGACGTTTGGTGCTCCCAAGCGCGCGCGTCACCAACAAGCAACGGACAATTGACCTTCTCACTCCTGGCACGCCTGACGCGCTCGTACGTCTGCTCCGTTGTCTCCACCAAACGAGCAAAATCCGGCATGCACAAACCCAAATCAGAGAGCCATAACACCAAAAATGGACAGAAAATCAAATCAAAGCAAAAAGTCAACCAAGCAACGAAATCGGAGATTCAGATAGAGAAAACAATCGAATTTTTTTATCATTTCCATGGCATGTAACTTTTCGGTAATATAAGAAACCGAAACAAAAATGTAAACCCCATTCGGGATTTTTGGAATCAATCAATAGAAAGTAAAAAAAAAAAGAAATTTCAGAGGTAATTCGTTTTTATTTTTTAGGCATCAAAAAAGAAAAAAAAAGGAGAAAGCCAAGAAGAAAAGGGGGAATTCTTTTTTACCTTCGATTTTGGGTCTCTGGTTCGCGTCGGTTCGTCCGTTTGACACCAACACACCGTCACGCCCTTGAGAGGCCACATGTGGTGAGGTGACAGAACGACGAATGGCGAAGTGATGCCCGGTCCCCAACAAAAAGGGAGTCGTTAGGAGTTACATTTAGGATTCTAAAAAGTTTCATTTTTTCTCTTTTATCGTCGGTTTCTCAGTGTTTAAAGGCCCACCTAAAAGAAAAAAGAAGGGTTTTATTTTTTGTGACTCAGTCAAGGTTACGCCGATGCCGATTAGTAGCGGACGGCACGAGAGACATTTTGGGTTTTCAAACCCTAACAGGGGAATAAAAATGGGTGATTTTGGGGAGTTTTTATCTCTTAATTTTCGAATGAATTGCCAAAAGAGTTTAAAATCAGTTGAAAGGGAAACTTATACGGTTTGAAGTTTTTAAAAAATGGTTTAATTGCCTTATAACCCCTCTGTGTCTTTAAATTTGCCCCACGAGGACTTTGGTTTTTTAAAATTCCGCCCATGGTCCCTGTTATTTTAAAACTGTTTTTAATTTCCCCATTTCGTATCTTTGTATTTTTTATTTAATTCTATTCTGACCCAAAATTTAGTCCTCATTCTATTTTGGTCCCTATTTCAGTGATAATATAAAAATAAAATTAAAATCACTTTCATATTCGTGCATATTTGAATCTCTACGCTCATTCCTTACTTTGTTTAAGCTTGCTTATGCCCGTATCGAAATTTCCGATTGAAGGACTTTGATTCATACATGTCGTTTATATATGTGATAAAAAAATTTCCTTGCATATACCATGAATCGCCATAGTGTGTTGCTTGTTTCTACATGTGATACTGTTTGAAATGCATTCGATGTATGGGTTGTGTACGTATTCTTTTACAATATGTAATTTTGACATACACATAAAATAAGCATGATTGTTTTCTTTTTTTTCGAAATTGTGCATGTTTGTATATATATCCTTCTGTTTTGCGTACTTACCCATGCATATTGTCACGCCCCTAGAATTCTGACCCGTCGGACGTGCGGCCTTAGGCACCTTGGTGCGTGCGTGGAGCCTAAGTTAAGCCTGACGATCTAGGCGAGAGAGCCTAGATCCGTGCGGAAGACGTTTTAACACAATGGGTGACGGCCAAAGAAAAGTGATGTGGGAATAAGTCGGGCGAATGCCCGGCACCTTTTATTGAACTTAGCGAAAATATGGCTCAAGGCCAGAGAACAACTAAAAGAAAGAAAAGGATGAATAATGAGGTGGGAATAAGCCTCCTTAAATAGCCCCTCTAGTCCTAATCCTACTCTAACTAGGATAAACTAATGTCCTACTCCCTCAAGGAGATGTAATCATTGTCCCAAAAGGATTCGTGGTCCCTAACCTCAAGGAAAGCCTTGTTTGTGCGAAGTCGAGGCCCAAGGCCCCGTGTGCGGACCCTAGGGTGCGTCTGGCCGGCCCTGTCCAGCCCCTCCGTGTGCACTATCATTAGGACCCTAGGGTGCGGCGTGATCGGCTCGCCCAGTCCTGAGTGTCGGCCACTGTCGGGCCCCTCGGGTGTGGCGTGATCGGCTTGCCCGGTCCTGAGTGTCGGCCGCTATCGAGACCCTAGGGTGCGGCGTGACCGGCTTGCCCGGTCGGTCTCTGTCAGGACCCTAGGGTGCGTCGGACTTGGCCTGCTCGGTTCCTCGGCGCGGCTACTGTCGGCACCCTTGTGTGCGTATGCATCGGACCTGATGGTGCGGCCCTAGGCCCCCACGGTGTGCACCCGTGGTGCCGGCTCTTAGGCCCCTCGGTGTGCACCCGTGGTGCCGGCCCGTAGGCCCCTTGGTGTGCACCCATGGTGCCGGCCATTAGGCCCCTCGGTGTGCACCCTTGGTGCGGGACTTTAGGCCCTTTGGTCCGCACACCCAACCCCATGGGTTGCGGATGCTTCTCGTTGGTGTGGTGGAACGTACGCAAGAGGTGTGGCCTTCTCGGTTTTCCCCGTACTACGTCCCTCGGTTGTCGTCCCTTCGCTCCGTCCCTTGGTGAGCACATACTCGGCCCCTTGTTGTGTGGCTTGATCGGGTCAAAAAAATTGGTACGTGACATTCTCCTCCACTGGATTCAGCGACGCCCTCGTCGCTCGGCTAAAATGGTAACGACTCTTTTGTTTCTTGAACTGTCATACGGCCTTGGCTAGTTCCCAACTCCCTTTGCTGTCGGGAAGTCCTTTCCATAGGACAAAGTACTCGTGACTCGGCCGTTGTCCCTGTCGTTGTACGATCCTTTTTGCTTGGATATCTCTAATTTCATCAATGAAGGAGACCTTTACCTTGCTGAGTGCTCAGTGGGATTGTGCTTCACCCATCTTACCCGGACGGTATAGCCTGAGTGAATTGACGCTGAACTCTCGATGCGTCTGGATGGTCGATGGTAGCTCTAATTGGTAGGTGTTCCTTCCTACTTGTTTAGAAACTTTAAATGGACCCTCGTACCTTCACACAAGCCTTTTTTCGGAGGTCGGATGGTGTGATACTCCGGTTAACCTGGCTAGGACCAAGTCTCCTACTTGGAAGTTCTTGTCCCGACGCTTCCTGTTTTCCCGGTTCCTAGCTCGCTCCTTTGTCTTATGTGAACCTGCCCGAGCGGGTGGGTTTGTCATTGGCACAAGCTCGATCTTGGGTTCAACCTCCCGCTTTGGTGGGAAAGTCCTCGGTTGTTCGAGTGAAACTTGTCTCGTTTCTGTAGGAACCTTTTTGGACACGGTCGGTTTCTCATGTGCCCTTGCTTTCTGGGGCGTTGGCACTTTTTTCTGTCCCTCTCCGTGGAACTGAATGGTTGATACCATCTTGGCCCTAACTTCGGGTTTTCGCTTTGTCTTCACCGCGCATGGGCGCTTAGGGTCAAGTATGTACAAGCAATTGCAGAACGGGACAGGGAATACCCTGATTCGGTCAAGGAAATCAATGCTGATTACTACATCAAAGTCATCAAGGGGAATTACTTTGATGGTTTCTTTGCCCGACCAGTCGCCGATGTTGAGTTTGACTCCTTTTGATATCCCGGTGATAGGAGTCGACGGACAATTCACGGTTTTAATAAATCTTTTTGCCTTCTCAATTCGAAGGCCAAGTCCTTCGGCGGTGTGTTCTGACACAAATAACTCTGAGGCGCATGTGTCGATTAGCGCGTTCAGTTCTTGGCCTGCCAAGGTGATGTCCACGAACACCAGTCCCTTCTCCTTGGAACTCTTCATAGTCTTCATGGAACTGATAATGGCATTTATTTTAGAGGGTTCTGGTTCGTCTTCGCTATCATCTCCTTGGATGGCTGCCGCTTTCTCGAGTTTGGGACAATCCTTTTTTATGTGATTGCCTCCGCAATTGTAACAACTAAAGTTGTTGTTGTTTCTTACCCACGGCTTATAGAGTTTGAAATCTCCGTTTGATGGTTTCTTGGGTTTGCCCTTGGGTTGTTCATCCCGATCTTCCTCGTCGTTGTCTTCGTACTTCGACTTTTGCTTTGGCTTGTCTGACTTCTTGTGTTCAAATTCTACAAGGGATTCGGCTGCATCCAATGCTTTGGAAAGATCCCGGATTCCCATTCGGTGTAACTCTATTCTTGCCCAACATTGTAGCCCACTCTTAAAGATAAAGAGTGCGTCGGCTTCACTCATATTGTGAATTTGGAGCCTGAGTTCGGTGAATTTGTTGACGTACTCTCGAATCGAGCCGTCGTGTTTTAATCGATGAAGCTTTTCCCGAGCTTCTTCTTGAGCGTTCTTCGTGTAGAAGTGCTCTTTGAATTCGAAAAGAAATTCTTTCCATGTTTTGACGGGGATCGCCTCTCCTTTGGATTGGTAACACTTGTGACGCCACCATAGAAGAGCCGAATCAACTAAGTAAACGGAAGCAGTGTTTACCTTGGTTTCCTCATCTTCGATGCCGGAGAGTCGAAAGTAATTCTCCAAGTTCCAAACAAAGTTGTCCACTTCTTGAGCGTCCCTTGCTCCTTTGAATTCCTTCGGTTTCGGCACGTCGATCCTGGGTTTTGTTCCTACTATTTGGTCCACCATGCCGGTTAGCACGGCATTCTTATAGAGGGATAATTTAGCACTGAGTTTCTTGATTTCTCCTAACAACTCTCCCCTCGTTGCCTCCATCGCAATTTGAAGGGAGATGTCTTGTCGGTTTAATCTCTCGTATGCCTCGTCGAGAAGTTTCCCCACCTCTTCTGCGACTTTATCTCTGAGGGGGGCTACTTCGGTTTCTAACTTTTCCAAGCGATCGTTGACAACGTCGAGGGACTCAACCGACTCCTTTACCCTGGTCTCGAGTCGTTTTGTCTTGTCCTCAAGTGTTGTTAACCGATCTTTCGAAGTGGCCCTTTTCTTGTCGGTTACTTGGGCCTCCGTGCCCTTTGGTACTGTCCCGGTTTCATCTTTCTTGGCCATCCCAAGCAAACTCCTTTGCTCTGATACCACTTGTCACGTCCCTAGAATTCTGACCCGTCGGACGTGCTGCCTTAGGCACCTTGGTGCGTGTGTGGAGCCTAAGTTAAGCCTGATGATCTAGGCGAGAGAGCCTAGATCCGTGCGGAAGACGTTTTAACACAATGGGTGACGACCAAAGAAAAGTGATGTAGGAATAAGCTGGGCGAATGCCCGTCACCTTTTATTGAACTTAGCGAAAATATGGCTCAAGGCCAGAGAACAATTGAAAGAAAGAAAAAGATGAATAATGAGGTGGGGGTAAGCCTCCTTAAATAGCCCCTCTAGTCCTAATCCTACTCTAACTAGGATAAACTAATGTCCTACTCCCTCAAGGAGATGTAATCCTTGTCCCAAAGGATTCGTGGCCCATAACCTCAAGGAAAGCCTTGTTTGTGCGGAGTCGAGGCCCAAGGCCCCGTGTGCGGACCCTAGGGTGCGTCTGGCCGGCCCTGTCCAGCCCCTCCGTGTGCACTGTCATTAGGACCCTAGGGTGCGGCGTGTTCGGCTCGCCCAGTCCTGAGTGTCGGCCACTGTCGGGCCCCTCGGGTGCGGCGTGATCGGCTTGCCCGGTCCTGAGTGTCGGCCGCTATCGAGACCCTAGGGTGCGGCGTGATCGGCTTGCCCGGTCGGTCGCTGTCGGGACACTAGGGTGCGTCGGACTCGGCCTGCTCGGTTCCTCGGTGCGGCTGCTGTCGGCACCCTTGTGTGCGTGTGCATCGGACCTGATGGTGCGGCCCTAGGCCCCCACGGTGTGCACCCGTGGTGCCGGCCCTTAGTCCCCTCGGTGTGCACCCGTGGTGCCGGCCCGTAGGCCCCTTGGTGTGCACCCTTGGTGCCGGCCCTTAGGCCCCTCGGTGTGCACCCTTGGTGCCGGCCTTTAGGCCCTTTGGTCCCTACACCCAGCCCCATAGGTTGCGGATGCTTCTCGTCGGTGTGGTGGAACGTACGCACGAGGTGTGGCCTTCTCGGTTTTCCCCGTACTACGTCCCTCGATTGTCGTCCCTTCGCTCCGTCCCTTGGTGAGCACACACTCGGCCCCTTGTTGTGTGGCTTAATCGGGTCGAAAAAATTGGTACGTGACAATATGTATATATTCGGGTACTGTATCCATTTCATTGCCTCCTTTTCCTTGGTCACATATGCACGTATGAATTTGTGGGTGCTTTATTGTATAGCTTTCACATGGCATAATGTTATAATATTTTGAACCGTATTGTATATTGATTCCTTGTTTCATATACTTGTTTTCATGTACATGCTTTTCGTTCTTAGATTGTTGCTTATCGAATATTTGTTTAGCGCTATTTCTATTTGTTTATGTCCATATTTGCTCATGCACTTAAATACCATGTACCCTTGTTTTTTTATGCTTTGTTTATTTCTTTTTTGTTTATTCGTATGGTTTTCATGTCTCATTTATTTATTTTCATATGCCATTTTAAGTTGCATCTGGAATATCAAATGTTATGCGACGTCCTTTTATTTAGAAATGAACAAGACCAGTACCAGTCGTAGTGGTGGTGGTTCGGACGTTCATTTTCGAATACTAGGGCTTTTGAAATTCACTCACTTTTATTACCAAACTCTGATTAAATTTGTCACTTTATTTCACAAAGTTTGATATTAATTAAGCGGTAAGGATCTTAGTACCAATTTTGGGCATGACGGGGGTGCTCATCCTTCCCCGCATGTAACCGACTCCCGAACCCTTTTAAATCTCTGGTTTAGTTTTCGGTGCCCGGTCTACCTTTAAAATAGCCGGTGGCGACTCCCTTTTATTTTTAAAACTTCATTTCTTTAATCCAATTAAATTTTCATAAGCCAATTAAAACTCGATTCTTCCATGTGACACCGATATTTTTTAATTTTAGTCGCTACAACATGGTGACTCCGTTGGGGAGAAAATTTTTGTTTTCTAAAAACAAAAAGAGAGTCAAGCCAAAAAAACCTTACCGCTTAACTAATATTGAAAGTTGTGAATTAAAGTGATAAATTCAATCGATATTTGTTTATAAAAGTGAGTCTATTTTAAACGCATGTGAAGTTGGACATGTAAACTCGTTTGTATAAGTGGGGGGAAAACGCTAGTGCTTTCGTGGGGATATTGTTCCTCCGTATGGGCCTAGTAAGTACCTTCGGGGCTCGAATACCCTATGTCTTCGTGGGAATATCATTTCTCCATACAGATATAGCTAAAAGGTCCCCTCGAATTGAACCCGATTGAGAGGAGTCTATAATGGATGATGATCGGGGGCCTTGCTACCCTTAGTAGGGGACAACAAGGACAATTCGAGTACCTTCTAGAACCAAAATTGCATGTAGCAAACATAGAAGACCCACCCCTTTAGAGCCATACGGATAACCTAGGTGTGTTAGATGGGACAAATAGGTTTGCTTTGTTTCGTGCTTGATTTATTTCTCTTATCATGTTAACCGTGTTTATCCGGCACTAACACATTTCTTTTGTGACCTTTTTGCATGCATTTCATGACCTAAAGGTGTTGAGTCAAGGTGGCTTTACCCAATTTAAGGGCTATCATTATGAACGGAAGGTTGCTAAAAGGATGATGTCAATTCGCAAGTCCGACATTGAATCAGAAAGGTCAAGGGAACAGTCTACCGAGTGAACGCATAGTTCCAGGTTATACTTATAGAAGATCTAATGTCCACCATTGAAGAATACACAACCTTTCTTCATCACAAGGGATTCAAGCAAGATTGGATCTACTCCAAACACCCTAAGTCACAAAATTTAAGAGTTGAACCGTTTATCGGATTGCCATCTTTTGTTCGCAAGCGGAGGCGTATCTGCAAGACTTTTCTATGACTATCTTGTAACAAGGAACCTCTTCTACATTCAAATGAAAGTTTACCTAAGGGGAATCACCTATAGGACCAACACCTTTATTTTCATACATATTTGCACACATTTCATTGCATCTTCCATTTTATGCACCATCTCACAACATAACATGTATTAATTAATTAAATAATGAATTAATGTTGGAAAAATATTATTACAGTGGTAAAGTGTGAAATTTCCAATCTACAACCATTCTGCGTTCGTACGACACCCATTCCTAGTCGCGAGCAATGGAAGAAAGGATGGCAAGGGTTAAACAAGGTCAAAAGGATCTCGAGGGTCGATTGGACGGAATCGAACAAAATATCAAGGACCAGATCGCTCAATCACAAACCAACATTATCGCTCAGATGACTGAACTACTCACAAAGAAGTTTAGTAAGGAAGGAGGTTCGGGAGAAGGAGTAGAAGAGACTACATCATATATCCAACCAGGAGTGCCGACCACCGGGAAAAGAGTGCATATCAACCTCAGAGGAACACCCGCTAATCATCCTACGGGAGCATCAGATAGCCGTCACGTGGGATCATCCGCTAACCAACCTGTTGAGTTAGGGGGAGGTCTCGAGAATGAAGTGCCAGATCTAAACATATCGAATGAGGCAGAAAAAAGGATTAGGGCCGAGATAGAAAAGAAGTACGAAGAGAGGTTTCGTCTCTTTGAAGAAAAGTTCAAGGCCTTGCAAGGAATGGATAAGCAAGGGAACGATGCTAGTGATTTGAGCGTTGTAGCGGATTTAGTTTTACCTCCGAAATTCAAAGCCCCCAACTTTGATAAGTACGACGGGACTACTTCTCCTTCAACTCACATCACCATGTATTACCGAAAGATGGCAGCTTTTCTAAAAGACGAGAAGTTACTTATCCACTATTTTCAGGACAGTTTAACTGGTTCTGCAACTCGTCGGTATACTCAACTTAGACGAGTTGGCATCAAGTCATGGAGCGATCTTTCGAAGGCATTCGTGGGTCAATACAAGCATGTAACTAATATGACTCTGAATCGGCTCATGCTACAAGGGTTGGAACAAAAGCACGATGTGAGTATCCGTGAGTATGCTCGGCGTTGGCGAGACGTAGCAGCTCAGGTGCAGCCCTCCACTTTCGAAAAGTGAAATCATTCATTTGTTTGTAGACACTCTAAAAGGAGTCTTGTACGTTCACTTGATAAGCAATCCTGCCAATAGTTTTGTGGACATGGTCATGACGAAGGAACGTATTGAGGATGCTATCAAGAAAGGGAAGATAGTAGATCCCTTTGGTGCAACCGCCCACAAGGGGCATGGGTCCCAAGTTCACATTGTGGGTTCTCACCCAAACAACCAGTCTTATGGTTGCTACCATAATCAAGCATCTTGGCCTGCAAAGCCTTTAAAGGATCTTCATCCAGTTCCTATGTCGTACACCGATTTGTTCCCAGTGCTTATTGAGAAGAAGCTTCTAACTCCAGCTCAGTCCAAACCAAAGGATCCTCCCTATCCCGAAGGCAATGCTGTCAATGTCGTATGTGACTACCATGTGGGAAGCACGAGCCACACCACGGAGAATTGTGGGGCACTGGAACACAAGGTGCAGGCTCTAATCGAGAACGGTATTTTGACATTCTGAAAGGAAAGAATGAGGACATGACTTTTGGGAGGTGCTAATACACGGTTATCTTTAGAAGTTTTTTGTGTTTAAGTTGCATTTTCTCTCGAAGTAATGCATAGGACAAACATTGCTATCATTTACCCGAAGATAGCAATAATTTTTTAAGGGCACTTGTTATGTTTACAAATTGACTTTCTAATGAAAATGCATTTTTCTTAACATACAACGACCTTGAAATCATATATATGTATATATCTCCTTACCTCCGTAGGTCCTCGGATATCATATGCATGATGTGGCATTGATTCTACTGAAAGGGATCGATCGAATGTTGTGATAACGATGAAGTGTGATGTCCCGCTCCATCCTCTCCGGTCGGTAAAGCGAGAGAAGCAAGATTATTATTCTTCGATGATGTTCAATGATAAGGAAATCTCCCATGAAAGCCCAAATAGAGTTGCTCGAATGTGCATAAAAAAGAAAAGAAAGAAAAAAGAAGAAAGAAGATAGAAGAAAAGAAAAAATATATACTGTTTCGAAATAAAACAAAATGATTTTAACTTCAGAGCCTGGTAATAGGCATCAATCAAAAAGCACTCCAATGTTCGAAACCTGGTAATAGTAATTTTCGGATATGAGTGTGGAATTTTAGGAGCACTCCGCTAAAGCCCGAAACTCTTCGCTTCATGAGTGATGGTAATATTTTCAAAGTCGTGACCATGCCGAGTAACTCGGGGAATTGTTGTATGCTCCATCTTTTTCCTCGAGCCAAAAGATTGTGACGAGTTGAATTCCCCTAAAAAGGAGAAGAAAATGAATAAACAAATTGAATAAGTCCCATGGAGAAATCCTTGAGGACACTAATACAAAATCAATAAGCACACATGTTCTATGGGATAAGAAAAAGTTGAAAGATTAAACATACATATGAGCGGAGAAACATGATGAGAACTAGAAGGGATAGTAATCGAGCTGATCAAGCAAGTACCATAATCATGAGGATGAACCGAGCGATTTGGGAGGAGTTTCACAACTTCAAATATCGCCACAACATTCAAAGTCTTCATAGACACAAGCTATGCTTGAAATGATCATCAGACAGTTGAATCTAAGGCGCTCTTGCATTTGATGTTTGGGGCATCTTATTCTATTTTTTTCTTTTAATTAGAATTTTAATTTCAAGGTTCTGTATGTTAGTCTAAAAAGGTATTCTTCATTAGAATGACGACCCGCAAATTGGTACTTTTTAAACCAAGAAATCTCTCTATATTACTTCGAAGATAAATGCATCGGCAAGACCCAAAGGTTGAGGGGCACTACGTGGGGTGGAATGACGAAGAGTCAGTGAGGCTAAATTGCCATGATGGGGCACCATTTTCTGTGAAGGAACTAAGATTTCCACATAAAAAAAGGGTTCAAACCGAAGTAGATGAAAGATAGCAGAAGGCCAGAAAGGATTTAGATAAAGATTCTAAATACGACCGAGGTCACTCGACTCGAATATTTGAACGAAGAACGAGCGACACAAGTTTGGGAGCCAATTTCATCGAGACACGATATTGATGAGTGGTTGTAGTCCCAAGATAACGACCACCGACACTAGAAAGTGAAGACAAACTAAAACCATGCATCTTTGCATTCCCATGAACACGCATCTTTGCATCATGAAATATGCTCATGCATCATCAATAGCTAGATATCCCCATGCTAGGAGCTCATTAACTCATATCATCCTACCATTTTGTTTTCTTTAAACAAGCATTTGAAGATTGGTAAAAGAATGGATCTACAGCTTCACAAGAGGAGAAGCAGATCTCACAAGAATCAAGAGTCCTTCGACTTGCCTAATTCGAATTTCCAAAGTCTTTCCAACCCCCAGTTTTAATCTTCTTTGAAGATATTTTTCTTAAAACCCAAATTTCTCAATTTTATCCTTCCAAAAGGATTTTTTTTCTAAAAACTCAATTTCTCAATTTTATCCTTCCAAAAGGATGTTTTTCTCAAAACTCAATTTCTCAATTTTATCCTTCCAAAAGGATGTTTTTCTCAAAAACTTAATTTCTCAATTTTATCCTTCTAAAAGGATGTTTTTCTCAAAACACAATTTCTCAATTCCAGCCTTCCAAAGGATGTTTTTCTTAAAACTTAAAATTTCAATTTTACCCTTCATAAAGGACGACCATGAGGACTTTGGGTCGACGGCGACCAACGCCACCTATGATGAGGTGCTAAACGACTTGTGCATTCCGGGGACTGAATGGACATGGAAATCGACCAACCACAAGATTTTGAAATGGGTTGACTTGACACCAGACCCTAAATATTGGATCTATTTCAAAAACACGCGAATGGGACCCACAGGATACCACTCTACGATCCCCATCGATAGGATGCTTCTTTTCCCCTCTATAATGACTGGTTGGCAAATTGATGTTGGGAGAATGAAATATGAATCCATTGTGGGTAGGCCTAGGGCTGTAAATGAGACGAGACAGATCACGAGCTACTTGAGCTCGACTCGGTCAATGCTCGACACGATTGGACTCAACTTGGGCTCGAACTCAGCTCGAGTTCTTAACAAGCCAAGCCGAGTTACTTGATACTCGACTCGAAAAGCTCGCGAGGTACTAGAAATCAATAATAATAATATATAATTATTAGTATTAAATAAGGATTTTATAGTTCAAATTCTACATAGTGATCAAGTTGAACACGAGAAGTTTGGAGGACTCTTGATGCAATTGCCCCTTTCCGCATGATATAAAGGCAAAAATAATTGATCCTAATCCCACATCGCTCAAATATGAAGGAAGGGGAAGAGAATCTGGCTATAAATAGAAGCAAGCTTTACCTTGTAAAAGCATGTTTTTTTTGCCTTTTTGTTGAAAACAAGTTTAAAAATATTTTTATATTAGTTTTATTGAGATTAGAGTTTGAGCTCCAATTGGGTTTAAGCTCTAATGAGCTTAACAATTTAAAGCTCGAATTGAGTTTAATGATATTTGAGTTTGGCTTGGTATATTTGAGCTTTTCGAGTTCGAGTTTGAGTTCCAATTTTGATTTCGAGTTCAAGCTTGAGCTCAATAATTTTGAGCTCGCGAGCTTTCGAGCTGAGTCGGGCTCAGCTTCAAGTATTTCGAGTTCGAGTCGAGCTTAGCACTACTCGAGCTCGAATCGACTCGTTTACACATCTAGGCAGGGCAACGTCTTCAGGCTAAAAACATCCTTTGCTTTTCCCAAGTCTAATAACTACATTGTGTGAAAAGGCACATGTTCGGACTAACCTCGACGACATGGTAATAGAGCTTTCATGTTTTGTACTTAATGATGAATCTGTTGTAGCCCTCAAAAACACATGTTGCATGCATTCGAAAAGCTTAAGAAACCTTAGGAAATGTAACGCCCCGAGTTTAGGGCTAGGAGATAATCAGATTAGTCAAGTCGAGTCGGGTCGGGTTAAATTTAATTTGGAGAAAAACTATTTTTAACACACCTAAAAGTGTTTTAAAAGAGAAAAGGGGAAAAAAGAGATTTTGTAATTCTAAAAAGGGTTTTTGAAAGCTATCATCTTCTCCAACTTGTTTTTCACGTTCAAAAACCTCCCCTAACCCCATTTCACTATTCCATTGCCCCAAGCTTTCAATCCAAGTGATTTCTTCAAGGTAAATGGCTCCTTAACTTGGTTTCATCTTCCTTGAGTCATAAATGTTGAGATTTTTGCAATACCTATGGTTTAAACATGTTTTGATTTTTAAAGTTTGGTTTGAAATGAAAGAGAGTTTAAGGGTTTTCGTTTGGGTTGACTATGGCTGAGTTTGAGTGTGTTTTAACTTTGTTTTATTTCTAAAATAACATGAAAAGGATGGGTTGTTATGGGAAACCCGAAATGGGTATTGTGGGTGATTTAAGAAGTTGAAAATCTTGAGTTTTTGGATGGGTTTTGGGTCTAAATGACAGCTGAAGGTTTGATAGCTTTGGGTTGATGTTTTGGAATGTTAAAAGGTAGATTTTTTATGGTAAATTTGTTGGGTGTGGCTGCAAGTAGTTTGGGACTGAATTGATATGTTTCGGGTGAAATTTGGGGCTTGAATCGATGTGTGTTGTTGCAAGATTGTTGAGTTTCGATTTTTTGATGTGTTTGTGAGTGTATTAGTGTTCTAATGTTCAATTTTGGGTTGCTCAAAATAGAGGAATTAGATTCGGGCTTCGTGGATGGGAATCCGTGTAACATCCCAATTTTGGGCTTAGAAGTTTAGGGTCTGAACCGGGCCGGTTTGATTTTTGGTCCGAATATAAAAGGAGGTTTTAGGGAAAGCCTAGTTCGGGATGCTATAAAAATATACAAAATAAGGTTTGGAAATGCAACATTTTGAAATAGTGACTAAAATGCGATTTTTGAAAAGTTCAGTGGTGACTGTTTTGTAAGGATTGAAACTTTGAATATTTAAGGAGCTAATTTACCCAAGAATGATTTCTCCAGATTTTTCTTAAATTTAAGTGATTTAATTAATGTTTAATTAATGGAATGAAAAGGAAACTACCTTTTGTTAAAATCATAACTACTTTTCCTAAATTTTTCTCATCTCTTTTTCTCTCAAAATTCCATCATCCAAACACTTTTCTCCAGCAACTTTTCTATTGATTTTCACTCCAATTGATGAGGTTTCAATCATCAATTAATTCCTAATTCTTTCTACATCAAATCCTTTTGATTTGCTTATTGGATTTTCAAGAAAGTTGGCTCTAATCAAGGAGAAATCAACATTTAGAGGTAAGGTTGTTCTTCTCCTCTAAATACTCAGTTCTTTACTGAAATTCCCAAGTTATCAATCCTTAATTTAAGTTTTATTAATGGTTTTAATTTTATGAACTTGATTTTGGCTTAAAACTCAAGATTTGGAGGAAATCTTGAAGAATTTCGTTGTGATTGTTTGGGCTCTATTTTGAGATGATTATTAAATGTATTTTGGATGTCTAATGATGTGTAAATGAGGTTTTATTAATGCAATCCCGAATAGGTTGTGTTTCCTAAGTTTTTGCTTATGAAAATTGTGGTTTTTGGGGTGATCTTGGTGTTCTGTTATAGCTGGAGGTATAAGGACGCGTTTAGGTTCATTTTGGATGTTAATTGATGTTTAGAAATGGTTAGAAGTGATGGATCTTGGCTGGGATATGTTTTGGAAGAGTTTAGAGGTGATTTCGGTTGTGTTTGGTAGCCGAAATGTTAGAATTGGTTAGAGCAGCGAGTTTAGGTGTGATGGCTGAAGATTTTAATGCATGATGATGCATTAATCCTCTGCTTTGATGTGTTTAAAATAGGGGAGACATCTTCGGATACTTGTGGTGTTGATCCGGAGGCTTGATCGGCATTTCGGCAAGCTTGCGAAACGGAATTGGTGAGTGAAGTTGGGTTACCAGCTTTGAAACAAATGTTTGAAGGTTTTGGGAGCTTAGTTTAAGTCTAAGCAACTTAACTAAGCTCAAGAGTAAGTTTTTGGAAAAACTCTCTTGGATGGGCCATGGAGTGGTTCGATGCATTTGTTGATAAATTACATGTTTAAATTCTGTTTTGAAAGCATGTTTTAGCATGGTTAATGATGGTTTTGAAAGCCATATGTTGAAGGATGATCAAGGTAAGAGATCCTTGGTTTGATATGTTGTAAATGTGGATTTGATGCATAGTGATGCATGTTGTTAAATGGCTTGATTGAATGCTTTAAAACAGTGAATTATTGATGATAAATGATGTATATTGGCAAGTGATGTGATGGTTTTTAAGTACTTGAATCGGATGTAGTTAGCTGGCTATAGGATTGGGTGCACCGTGAATAAAGTCGCCTTGGATGTTGAGGGGTTGTAATTGTACCGTAAACTCCATCCAAGTACACTAACGAGAAAGGTAAGATCACAATGGTGGTTAAAAGTCCATGTGTGGATCTTGTGTTGTGTGTCCCGTGTTCTCGTTAGTGGTGTTATACAACTACCGATGAGTGATGTTGAGGGGTTGTGATTGTACCGGTAAACTCCACCTTGTGTGTTCGGTAGTGTGTATGAAGCGTATGGGACAACGCTTGTAATCCGCGTATCCGATTGTGTTTTGTGTTGTAAATGGTTATGTATTATCACTTGAAAGCCAATATGACATGTTGATTTTAATGAAGCATGAGATGCTTGTTATGTATGCAAGGTTGCATGAATAATGGTGTTTATGTGATGAAAGGTTTTGTTAAAAGTGTTTTATAAAAAGCATTATTGTGTTGTTACTTTAGAGCATGCCTCACTAAGCAATTGTGCTTACGCTCTCTCTCTTGAACCAATAATGCAGATAATTGAAGTATTTGAGGGCAACAAGGAGGCTAAGAATCCAAGGGAAAGCTAAGCTCATGTATGGTGATGTTTTCACAACACTATTAGTTTTTGATAATTTGGCAATGGGAACCTAGGATGTGTTTTGGGAGATGTTTTGGACTCCCTAATTGTGGATTGATGCTTTTAATGTTTTGGGATTTGTAAATGGCCATTTGATGCTTGTTTTGGTGTTTTGAAGGTTGTTTGGTTTTGGAAATTAGGATGCATGCCTATAGACTTGTGGAATTCCTTGTTTGGTGCTATGAATGTGTTTTGAAGTTGCAAACATGTACCTTATATGTATGATGACTTGTTGGCATGTTTAGGAAGTCATTAGGATGTGTTTGAGTGGCTAAATGCATGTTAAACCAACAAATTCTGCAGCTTCTGGGCAACCCGTATCGATACACTCACAGGCGTTTCGAAACGGGGGCCTGTAATGGCTTTGGTGTTTCGAAACGGCTGGTGACTGTATCGAAACGGTTTGGCCACTGGAAGGCCCTGTTCCGAAACAAGTCTCGAAATGAACCCGCGTTTCAGAACGGTCAACACCGTTCCGAAACAGGTGACCGTTGGGCACTGATTTGAATGGTTTTAAGGTTTGCAAGCTTTACGTTTTAGCCCCGAAAATTGTATTTGCAATTGCATGAGCTTGAGATGTCCGATTAAGATGAAATTTGACAGGGAAGCATGTAATATGTTTAATTTGGTACTGGTAACTTAAAAATCAGTTAAGACCTTCAAATTTCTAGAATTTACATTTTGGTCCCTAATATTTGTGATTTGTGCAATTGAGTCTTTTATCGATAACTGATCACTGTGCTTTTCTTATAATTGTTTCCCAAGATTACGCTTAGGGTTAATGAGCATCTAGACAAGTTTTAAAATAAAAAATGGTCGTTAATCAAGGTTGACTTTCGGGTTGACTTTGGTTTTCCCCGTGTAATCTTCGTAGTTCGGGTCAACCGTCTAGGCCGGGCTAAGGGGGTTACAATCCGAGTAGCTCGGAGGCTTGATTCGGCATCTTGAACATCGTTTGTGTGTTGGCTGGTGAGTGGATCGATTTTAAAAGCCTTAACGAGGTTAGGGGAATGTTTGGGTGTTAGGATTGAGCTTGAAAGGCCAATCCAAGCTCAAGAGTAAGTTTTAAAGGTTTTATGCAATTAATCTGTGTTTTATGATTCTTGATACAAAGTGAACATGTCATGTTGATAATGTGTTAGTTTGCATTGTTATACATATTCAGACTTATGACTTATGTTTATATTTGCATTGTGAGTACATGCTTTGCATGGAAGTTTGGACATGGTAAGTGGTTCAAGCATCGGTAATGCTTGTGGTTGTGAATGAGTATATTGGCACGTGTTGAGCTTTTATCGGATATAACTGATTGATCAATAGGATTAGTGTGCACTCGAGGTAAAAGTCGCGCGTGGCCTTAGTGATGCTAGATTCTACTAAGGAGGAGTACGGTGATGTGAGATTCCACCAAAAGTTATATTTTGCTAGACGGGTGAGTACGGTGATGTGAGATTCCACCAAAAGTTATATTTTGCTAGACGGGTGAGTACGGTGATGTGAGATTCCACCGGAAGTGTCTAGTGGGTTTGAGAAACTATCCGCATATCTGAGTAAAAACGATGAATGTCAATATACTCACGATGCTTTAATTCTCATGTTAAGCATGTTGTTGATTCCTTCTTTTATGCTTATGCATTGTTGGTTACTTTGCTTGCCTTACGAGAATGAGCATGTGGTAAGCCTATGGCTTGTGGTTGCATTCGGTAAATGCACGTGAAGGTAAATGCATGTTGTTATGTGTTCAAGCATGTGAAAATGATTTGGAAATGGTTTTGGTTTTCAAGCAAACTAACGTTTTAAAATTGCATTGTTGTAGCTACTGTTTTGAGCACCGCTCACTAAGCTTAAACGCTTACGCTCTCTTTTCCAACAATGCAGGCCCTTAGACCTTCCGAGCAGCTCGGGGAAAAAGGGAGAATACAAGGGAGTTTGGTTTGCTCAAGTATGAGTTTAGACTTCAATAATTAGTATTAAGCAATGAGATAGGACCTTTATGTTTTGAGGTGTTGTTGGCATGTCTCTAGCTTTAGACAAGTTTACTTAGTTGTTTTGGGTTTGTATTGCCTTATGCCTTGATGGTTTATGCTTTGGTTTAGCTTCTGGCTATGTTGGTGAATGCTAAGTATGCCTGTTTTCTCTAATAATCTTGTCTTGTTGGTTTTTGCATCGTTATGTGTTTAATTTTCTTTATATGTTTATTCATGGATGCCTTGAGTCATATGTGTGAATGTATGTTGCTTGAATGTTTGTTAAATGCCTCATGTGTTGAGTCCTTTGTGTTCTTGACAGCAAAAATCAATTTTGCAGGGCAGGGCGTATCGATACGCTCAAGGGTGGTATCGATACGGTCCCTTGTTTTGGGCAAGGCGTACTGGTACGCGGGGGCATGTCGATACCCAAAATGCTCTCTGGAAATCTAAGAAATTGACGAGATTTTGGCGTATCGGTATGGGTCCTGAGAGTATCGGTACGGTCTTTGTAGTTGACCAAGGGAAGCTGACCGTTAAGGGCGTATAGATACCAGCCTTGAGGGTATCGATACGGTTTCCTTAGGTTTGATCTTGTTTAGGGTTGCTAATCGGAGTGGAGCCTTAACGGGTTTCACTTCGGTTTTCCCCGTGTAACCCATTCGATGCGGTCTGGAGGCTCGGCCGGGTCGAGGGGGTTACAAGAAACTCTAGTTCGACTTTTTGAGGCCATAGCATGAATCAATGTGAATGATCTGAATGCTCAATGTAGCAACTTAAAGGCTTAAAAACTCCTTGAAAAATCAAGAAAATTAATTAAGACTTGATCATATAAACAAAACTATCAAGGGACACTCTTCTATGCATCTTGTTATCTTAGTACACTAGGTGAGTTGTGTTTGCTCCATTTAACTTTCCTTGGTAGAAATGACAGTACTGGCAAAAAGTGAATAAAAGTCTTCATGGGATAACACTGCTCGTAGGGCTTGGGGATGGGTTGTTTTCTCCACTCCATCTTCATGTCTGAAGAGTAAGTGTGATAAGCTAAAGCCCCAAGGATACAATTTTCAAACTTAAAAAGAAAAAGGAGTAAAACAAAATGCTGACAAAGAAAAACAATATGCAAAGACAACAATAGAAAATAACCCATAAGTTTCTCTAAGGCTATTAAGTGATAAAGGCATGTAACTTAGCATACAATGCACCTACAATAGATTTTCTCTTTGGAACAGAACTGTAAGCTCTAATGCATTGCATTTCATCAACTTAGCTGAGGAATGAATTACTGTTGCAGCATGACTTGGAATCTCTATAATCGTAGCTTAGTGGAACCTTAGGACTTATGGGTTGTTTATTGTTTTTATTTTCTATTTTTATTTTTCTTTCTTTCATTTTGCATTGCTTGAGGACAAGTAGCAGTTCAAGTTTGGGGGTATTTAACGAGCGTGTAAATGATCTATTTTATATGCCCTTTTTACTTGTCTTTTTGTATATTTTCAAGCCCATATAGGTTGTATTTAGGTTAGATTGTATATAATTTGCATGTAGATAGAGAGTTACATCGTGTGTGCTTTAATGTCATATATTGGTGCTTTTTATGGGAAATATGGTGCTTTGTGGTGCATGTGCAGGATGCTAAAGGATTGCTGGAGCAGAAGAGTAGAAAATCTCATGGCTAGAGCTGACGAGGCACAAAGAGTTGGAGATAAATCTACTTTTTCCCATGCACTTTAGGGTTCTTAAACATTAGTTTCACCGCATATATAAGAGAGACTTGGACGCCAATTCAAGGGAGCGTGATTTTAGATGACAGTCATGGTCTGAAGATTACGGAGAACCACTGGGGTGGAAGCTAGAGAATTCTCCTCACGACAGACACCAATGAGAGAGGCTGACGGAGTGAGAGACTTGCAACAACAGTTGGACGGCACAGAGGGAGTTTGTCGATGACGCTTGGCTTTTTTTCTTTTCCTTGCTTGATAAACTATCGTACTTTAATATTTTTTTATAGATGTTTTAGGCTTAGACATAAGCTAAATACTTTAGTTGACATTACTGCGTCCCAGGATTTTATATTTTGATTTTCTTATTTTAATGTTATAGTTGTTTTTCTTTATCTATTATGTTCATTGTTCTTTATGTGTAGTTATTGTAAGAGCTATTGAGAGAGGCCTTTTAACTATTGGTATATGGCTTAATATTGAGAGAGTTAGGTTATACAAACGTAAACAGTGGGGCTAAGCTATTAACTTAGCCTTAATCCGGCTTAGACATAAGTTTAAGATTTTAACGACTAAAATGGAGTTCTTATAAAAATAATAGTTTTTAGGGTTCACGCAGACATGTATCACCTTAGCTTCAATATTATTAAATTCTAGGCATCGAGAGAGTCAGAAGTTCCTTAGAAAATCTTGTCGAGTAGATAAAGACCCTTATGGTTTACGCTGACATGTATTGCCAGTTGCTATAGCATTGAAGTAAGTAATCAAGCATATACCCTTAGCAATAATCCTAGCTTCCATAATTATCTGTTATTTCTCGTAGTTGTTTATCTCAATCATAACTATCTTTGGTTTTTATTGTTTTAGTTTTAATAATTCAACAATCATCATTACTTGCAAACACATTCTTAAGCTTAATAACTTCGTAGTTATTGATCCAGTCTTTGTGGGTTCGACACTCTACTCATCACTTTATTACTTGATTCGACGAGTAAACTTGCTCTAAAGTGCATCACTATTCGACAAGCATCAGTCGTTCAAGTGTCTTCGCACTATTTGCTAGCTCAGAGAATGTCCCAAGCAAACTTGTTGTCACATGCATTTGAAGGTCAACCTTCAATCTGTTTCTAAACCTCTTACTCCTCAACTGCTCTATGGAAACTAACTCTGGTGCATATAGGCTCAATCGTAGAACTCTTGCTCATACTCAAACAATGTTCGATCGCCCTTAACTATATGAAGGAACTGACCTCTCATCTCATCCATGTGAACCTCACTGATGTACTTCTTCCTGAACTCGTCCAAAAAGACATCGCATGTTGGAAGTGTAGGTTGTAGTCCCAACTCAACAGTCTCCCACCACTCATGTGCATTGCCCTTAAGAAGGGAGACAATACAATTGAGGTCATCCTTCGGACTCCCCCTCATCTGTCTCAAAATCCTCTGAGTTTCTCTTAACCACTAGTCAGCCTTGATCGGGTCATCTTCACCTAAACCTTCGAAATATTTTGGTCCATAACGGTGATGCCTCTCAACGAGGGTCTAGCGAAGCATCTCAGATTGTCTCGGGATAGCTTGCACCACTTGCAAGAGAGCAGAGGTAAGATCATGGAAGTGCTTCACCCCTTTGACTTTCGGTGCCTCTTGAAAGACTCATGTCCCCAACATCTGGGACAGACTCCTTACTGAAGTCCTTCGCTTGAGAGACATGACTCTCTTAGTCGTGTCCGGCATCACCAGCCATCGGAATTTCTAAAATTACAAGGAACTAAGGCATCAACATCAGGATTCCCAATCTTGGAAGAGTACAACTTAAACTTAGGGGATTGTATTCACTAGACATCTTACCACGACCTCTATATCACCCTGGGTTTCCTATAACCAGCTAAACCTAGGCTCTGATACCACTAAATATAACACTCCAATTCTGATCATGATCCAAAGTGCTACATTCGGGTCACCCAAATCCAACCCATCAAAATTTCCATTAAAAACTATAAGTTTAGCCATTTTCAAAATATCAAATCATTCATAATTCCATGTAATTAAATAAGCAATATAAATAAGTTTACAAAATAAGAGCTCTAGGTTTAAAATATCGTATATCAAAATAACATTTCAATAGAGTTTGCATACTCAAACACAGTAAGGTCTTATGAATTCAATAGCCCAAAAGTAAATATCAAGTATTGTACTCTCAAGCACTACGGTTCTGGGAAATCCCTTCTTGATGTGCTCCTCAGCTATGATCCACCTACTAACCTGCGAACGGAAATAACGATTTTGAACGCTGAGCTTACAAGGCTTAGTGGTACATTTCTACTCTATCAAAATTCATGATTATCATAAAATAAGAATGCAAGATAAATATAGTTTAGAGAGCATAGATAAGGCTTCACTACCTATGAGTTATCATCTAACCTACACTAGTTAGAGTTCTTAGGTCACCTATCTCAAGGCATCAACAAGTCTACAAGAAGTCTTACATGATCCACAAAGCTTTGACATACTCGAGGTTACATAGCCTATCGAGTTAATACATTCATAAGCTATTATCCATAGCATCCACACAACATACATAAATGAATCCATACATTGTATACATAATGGCCAACGAAGCCCTACTTTACCTGTGCTCACACAACCGTTGAGTTACCCACGTTCACACATTCGTCGGGTTAAATGGACAATATCTGGATCACCACATCCATGGATACGTCCTATACATACTTAGATCACATTAACCACAAGTAGTCCTTACATGAGGTCACTTAGCCTATCAAGTTACTTGAGCTCACTCAACCTGTCGAGTAAATTACCTTATCCGGATCACCATAGCCACTGATAGGTTTCTAACCACACTCAGATCACTCAGCTCATGGGTACATCTGATGTACTTATTCACTTAGCCCGAAGTATGCATCCCTTTATACAAGTATTGTAGTTCTGACTCTAGGACATCCAGATTCCTTTACAACAATCATAAGATAATATATGCTCCCCGAGCATTCATACACCTCACCAAGAGGTAAGCGACACCAAGCCAAGCCATCAAACAAATGCTCCAAGGCATGACACTAATCAAGATGGTTATCTTGATTTATCACTTACCAAGTTATTACACGTTATGCTCATCCATGAGGGTGAAATCTCGGTTTCTCAGTTTTACAATTCATTTTATCACATTAGAAGTCCCTTGGACAACAGTCCTTGAATTATCAACCCCTCGAACACATTTTCAACATTTACGAGTAGATTGTCTAGTGGGTACTGATACCCAACCATGAGTATCGATACTAGTCTCTCGGTACCGATATCCAAACTAAGTGTACCGATACTTGAGCTCATAGAGAAGGGGTTTGATCGTTAATCCCATAATGGTATACGAACCCCGCGTACCGATACCCTGTTAGTATCGATACACCCCAAGCGTATTGATACGAAACTTCGTTACTGGAATTTGATGAAAGAGGGGTTATCGATACAGTCAGGGCTCCTAGCGATATGTCCTTCAAAATTTGCCTTTGTTCATCCTTCAGAACATAGGGTGCAAATACATGCTCCCCGTGTATCAGTACCGAAGCCCAGAAATAGCTTCTAAGGGTCGGGAAATCTCTTCCCAAGCCCCCAAAATGTAACCTTTAACACATTAACTCAATTCTACATCTTATGGAAGTTGTTTAGGGTGGTTTACTACCATTTTTACTCCTTATTAACGATTAATCCAGGATTTACCATTAACAAAGCTTTAAGCTACCTAAACACCAAAACTAGCAATCTTAAGCAACAAAATCAAGCAAAGAAATCACTTTATAATCTTCAAGAAGAGTGAGAGTTAGAGATGTACTGACCTTTAACTAGAAATCTCAAAATCAAGCTTTCAAGTAAAACCATTCAACTTTCTTCCTTTAACTCAAGTTTGGAAGAACTACCAAACACCTCTTTTCCACCACACAAACAAGGAAACGAATCAAGACTTAACCCAAATACTAAAGAAAGGCTTGGCTACAAATTATCAACTTTAAAAACATGGGAAAAGCCCCAAAAGCTTAAACCTTCCAAAACCCCATAATCACAGCCCTTACTTTTCCACCACAAAATTATGCTTTTCGTGAAGCTCTTGGAGAGGGGATTAACATATCTCAATCTTGAATCTTGGATGTAGAAAATGAGGTAGAAAGCTTGAATCTTTGAGCTTGGAAAAATGAGGTCTGAGGAAGAGAGAAAATTGAGGGTGTTTGGGAAAGATGAAGACTAAAAGAGGGTGATATCACTTTGTCCTCTCTTCCCATGTGATAGACGAAGCAATAAAGGGGATTTTTGGCCTTTATTTGAAAAAGGTGCATTTATCTCATAAAACCCTCTACTTTCTCCCTTTTTACAAAATGGTCACTTCCCATACCCACAAAGCTCAATACTCATCCAACAAAGCCCAACTTGGCCCAATGGGTCCAATTACTTCAACCAACACGAAGGTCCGCAACCTAGTTCAACGCCCATATCGTTGACTCGGAAATTAGGGTCGTTACACTAAGACACGCGCTCAAGATTTTAATCACCAATAATGTCTTTGCCACCCAAAACAACCATAAACATCATATTTAAGCAAACAAAGCATCATCCTTAGGATGTGCATGAAACAAAGGAGTTAGATATGTACTAACCTTATGCACAAATCATGAAATGCTACCTTAGATAGGTTTCCTTCCATTTTTATTCTTCCTTTATCGAATGAAAAGATTCTCCAACTCTTTTGCACAAATCATCCGAGTGCAAAAATGAATTAATATTCCTCCAAATAATTAATAAAGGTAACTGGAATTATTTAATTAACCAACTAAACTCGAATTCTTTCTAAAATTAATTCCTCTTAAACCCTCAAATAAACTTTATCCTTAAATATCCATAGAATACTTTAGAATTTTCCCATAACCCATCCAATCACTTTTTTACTCAATTTATTCTTAACAAAGATCTTCAATTTATATTTCTCTAACTTAACCAAAACTTTCTCACTAATCTAGTGTTTCCATTTAATTCGGGGTTTTTTCATAACTCAACTAAAAACATTTAATTGTATACTCATCTTATAGAAAATGAAGAAATAAACAACTTTCTATTTCACACATGAAGTCAAAATTTAACTAGAAATATAAGAAATGGAATATTAAAGTTTAAACTTCTTACCTTTATTTATATTCATATTCCCTTGTACTTTTGGGGAAGGAAGATGATTTATTCATCTTTTCACTCTCTTTTCCTTTATTAATATATTTTTTTTAATTTAAAATCGTATTAAATCTCAACTACCCATATTACATTCACATCAATGGCTAGGATTTAGTATGACTACTCTCATCAAAATTAATGGTTATAACTTCATATTTTCCCTTGTTTCTACTTTAGACTTATGAACTTTATTTCTTTCAATTTTCATCCTTATTTTAGCCCATAACACAATTTCCATGAATTAATTTTTAATATTAAAATATCCCAAATCTGGATCCAAGATCCGAATAATTAACCCGTAATTTGGGTCGTTACACACGACATGAAGATAAATTGAATAATAGAAATCATTGTCACAAGTCTTATTTTATAACTCAAATTTTATTTGAAATTTTTTCGAGTCAAGTCGGGTTTATAAAATTTGAAGAGAGTCGAGTTTATAATATTATAGTACTAATTAGTTTCAATTTAAACGGTTTTCTATAACTATGTACAATACACATATATTTTTTTCATATTCTTTCATATGTGATATATATATATATATATATATATATATATATATATATATATATTATGTCAGATAGAATTGAAAGGCTCGACTTGAACTTAAAAACCGATCCACTAATTACTAAAAATTCAAATTATTCAAATTTCCGTTTTATAACTCAAACTTTATTTAGAAAAATTTCGACTCAAATATTTTCACATCAAATTGAATCAAATAATTTGATTTTTTTCTAGTCGAGTAAAATTTTTTCCACCCCTATAATTAAGTACTTCAAAACGATACGCGACCTTATAAATCCAATACTCACATTCATGTAATTTCATTACTATTGTTGTGACCTGCTCTTGCCACTACTCAAGTCTGTCTGACACACCTAGCCTAACTCCCTTTTACTTATAAAAATATATTTTTATATATTAATATAGTAATTTTTTTAATCTCACAAATCATGTACTATAATTTATTGCATTGCTTAATTTTGTAGTCGATTTTAATATAATATTACGCGCCCTTGTATTTTTTTAATAAAATTAGATATACATATGGGCCAGAAGACAGGAGTTAACACAATGTTGGGGCTTTGCCCAATATAATTTAGTTGGGCTCTCTTGACTTTTTCTATAACGACGGCGTCGTATGATACCATCGTTTTTGGTTTCTTCGACTCCTCTCTCTCCCCAGACCAGACCTACAGCTGAAGAAAGTGAAAAGTGAAAACCTTGGTTCTCCAAATCCACCACTTGCTTTCGCGATTCAAAGGTCAAAATTTTGTTTCCCGTTTACTTTAAGCACCCATCTCCATAATCGAAATTGCACCCCCTTTTTTCCCTTAATTCTTTTTTACGTTTCGTTTCGATTTGCAATTGTTTCAGATTCTCACGAAAAATGACTCAAGATGTGGAGATGAAAGAGCAACCTGCTCCTTCCAATTCCGTTACTTCATCTTCTCCTTCCACTCTGCACCGTAAGTTCAACCAATCTATGTATCTATAACATCCATAGCTCTCTAGCTGGAATCATTTTGACGCTTGTGGATTTACTTTTTTAAAATGTTTTCCGAACTGGGTACTTGTGGATTTTCTGGGCCTCTGTTTAGATTTGAAGGAAATTGCGTCTCTGATAGAGACCGGTGCATATGACCGTGAAGCTCGCCGTATTTTGCGGGCTATAAGACTTACTATGGCTTTAAGAAGGAAGCTGAAGTCGTCTGTGCTGTCCTCATTCCTAAGTTTGAGTCTTGCCCCTGGATCCGAGGCCCTTACTCGGCTTTCTTCTTATCTTCCTAAGGTAATCGTTTTTTATGGCTGATTTCAATATTCAGTCCAGGTGGATTGCTTCTTCTTTTTTAACCTGCCGCATGTTTCGTGCTTGGCATGCTATCCTCTTAGGTTAGACCTGAAGTCTTAACTAAAATCATCGGAAGAGATTCTAAAGAAAGAAAAGAAATTGTTGTATCATTGAAGTTAGTTTGAGGCGATGTCACCTTGGTCGAGTTTCTCTCTTCTATGGGAAATGTTTAAAATGATTGTCATGTATTAAGTCTTCTTTTAAGAACTTAACTGTTGAATTTCTTTCAGGAAGATGAGCACGAGATGGAAGTTGACACTGCAACCTCCGCGGCCCAACCTCCTGCTAAGCACTCCCTGCCAGAGCTAGAAATCTACTGCTACTTGCTTGTCCTGATATTTCTGATTGATCAAAAGAAATACGATGAGGTACATACATTAGCTAATAACTTCATCAGGACGTTTCCTCCTTTGAACATAATGTTATCTCCTTTCAGGCAAAGGCATGTTCCTCTGCAAGCATTGCTCGGCTGAAGAATTTGAATAGGAGGACTCTCGATGTCCTTGCTGCCAGGCTCTACTTTTATTACTCTCTTTGCTATGAACTCACGGGCAATCTTGCTGAAATTAGGAGGTAAGCCATACCGTAGTCAATTTTGATTTTTATCGTATGTTGTCTTTAGTATATATTCTGATTTTAAAGAAATCTCAGCATCTTATGTTTCTAGCATTACATGATCAGAAGTACAGTCTGATATTCTAGGTCTAATTAGCATGCTCTTTAATTGACAGCAACCTTCTAGCCCTGCACCGTATTGCAACATTGCGCCATGATGAGCTGGGTCAGGTAAATTTTCAACTATCTGAGCAGTTTATATATCTGATGTTAGGGTCTTGTATTTAAATATTTCTCTCATGTAGGAGACACTTCTTAACCTGCTACTTCGCAATTACCTCCATTACAATTTGTATGACCAAGCTGAGAAACTGAGATCAAAGGCACCTAGATTTGAAGCTCACTCAAACCAACAGGCGAGTCACTAGTTTTGATATCTTTTAGTCTTTGAACATCAAATTCCATTCATTTCAGGCAACGGAACTGCATGTTTATAGTTATTAAATGGTTTCTGTATGTTTGGCTTGGGTTATGGTTATAGCTATAAAAACATTACAGCTACCTTTCTTATCCTAAGACGAAGGTTACACTCTGCAGTTTTGCCGGTACCTATTTTACTTGGGGAAGATTAGGACAATCCAATTGGAGTACACGGATGCCAAAGAGTGTCTCCTCCAAGCTGCTAGGAAAGCCCCTGTTGCAGCCCTTGGTTTCCGGGTTCAATGCAACAAATGGGCAATCATTGTCCGATTACTGCTAGGAGAAATCCCTGAGAGGACTGTTTTCATGCAAAAAGGCATGGAGAAGGCATTGAGGCCCTACTTTGAACTGACAAATGTGAGTTAAGAGTTTGTCGTACTTAATTTTACTTTATAGAAAACCGAGTCTGATATTCCGAGCATGTCTTTCTGAGAAAGAAAAAGGAGAAATCATGTTGTGTGTGTATATCCTCATGTTTTCCTTTTCTTCAAATATTTGTTTGGTTTTATTTAAATTAAATTTTAGCACACAAAAGATTTATAATAACTTGGATTGTCTCATTGGTTTCAGTGGTTTCTAATTTTTACTAATAGTTTTGTGAACACAAAATGTTTGTGTATTTTCAGGCTGTTCGCATTGGGGATTTGGAGCTTTTCAGATCTGTTGCTGAGAAGTTCTCAAGTACTTTCAGTTCAGACCGGACCAATAATTTGATTGTTAGGCTGCGGCATAATGTCATTCGGACTGGGCTACGCAACATAAGTATCTCATATTCTCGCATCTCACTGGCTGATGTTGCCAAGAAGCTTAGATTGGACTCTGTTGCGGATGCCGAGAGCATAGTAGCTAAGGCAATCAGAGATGGAGCTATCGATGCGACATTGGATCATTCCAACGGATGTATGCTGTCTAAGGAGACAGGAGACATCTACTCCACGACTGAGCCTCAAATGGCATTCAACTCTAGGATTGCTTTCTGCCTCAATATGCATAATGAGGCAGTACGTGCACTTCGTTTCCCACCAAACTCACACAAGGAGAAAGAAAGTGCTGAGAAGAGGAGAGAGAGACAACAACAGGAGCAAGAGCTTGCAAAGCACATTGCAGAGGAAGACGATGATGAATTTTAGCCGAAAGTGACAGCGTGAAGAGGCTATTTATGGTTGGACATTTTACTTTAAAAGGCATGCCGTATTAGAATTATATTTTGCTTTTCTTTTCTGGATGGCCACTACTCCCAGTGATTGCATTGCTTTACAACACTTTGGAGTTTTGTTCCTTGATAGATCTTAAGTTATATAATTGTGACGTGGTTTCATTTGTTTGTTAATACGGCAAACGGAGATTTTCTTTCGAACTTCTGAGAAAGCGAATAGGAATAGCTCGACCCACTGGAGAGTTTCAGTTTGTACTGTTATAACTTGCCACCTGAATCTTTAGATGTAATACAGGAAACAAGTGGTCAATTTACTCTTTATTTCACCCACATTATTTGGTTTCTGTCATCCTATAACTTTAAAAATAAGGATAACTTTTAACTATGTTAATAGATCATTTCCAAAACCTTTGTAAATATTATTATATATTTCTGTATGAATACCAGTTTATTTGTATATAAAATGACAGCATAGAAGTGTGTTTTTGGTTGCATAGTAGCCACTAGGGGTGTTCGGTAAACAACTTTTTGAAGTGCTTTAAGTTTATTTGGGCAGGCCAAATCTTCTATTTTTAGTGTTTGGCAAATACCTTTTTAAAAGAGTTGGTTGTTGAAAATAAGTTAAAAGAAAAAAAAGCTGAAAATTTTAGCGGATTGGAAGACCTGATTTGCAAAATAAGATGCTAAATAACTAACTTGACCCTGTTATTTTTCATAATTACATCATTGTCATAAATACTTTTTTTAGTGAAACTTTATTTTATTATTTTATTTTTTAGTTGTAGATTCTTAAATATATTTTAGTTAAGAAAATATAGTAAAATATGAAAGTGAAGAAAAAATTGTAGTGTTGATATTTTATACAAATAGTATGTATCAATCTCCACAAGATTAATATTTGTAAGTATTAAATTTAAAAAATATTCAATTTTTTTAAAAATATACACTAATTTTCTTAAAAAAGTCAAAAGCATTTTATCCGAATAATTTCACCCCCAATAAAGACTAAAATATTATAAAAACATATATGTACTTAACAACTAAATGTATCATACAGTTATTTATTATTTTACCCATATCAGCTATCAGGTAAGTTTTACCAAATACTTTTATTTAACAATTAATCAAATCAGTTTTTCAAATTAGCTAATAAAATCAGTTGGTCAAATCAACTACTGTAATAAGCTACTAGCTATCAGTCGTTTGCCAAACACCCCATTATTTTTTTATGGAAACTTGGAGTTATTTGATTCACAAAATATACTGTAATATTTAGAAATAAGATTGTAACGTAAAATTGTTGAGAATGTTACAATTTTTTTTGAATGATCTAAAAGTGATTATAAGGTAGTATTTGTTCATACATATTCTTAACTCTTTAATAATGTGTATACATCTCGAAGATAAAGTAATTTGAACTCGTGTTTTCTAAAATGAATATCATCTGCTTTTTTTATTAAGACACTTGTCAGATTCATTATCTTATTTGATTTATCTTGATAGAATATAAAATTATGGTGTTTAATTGACGTAATATGAAATTATCAAAAATTATCTTACTAAATTATCATTTTCATAAGTTTTTTAAAATATTAATTCAGAAAATATAACCATGAAAGATCACAGAAATATAGAATATTGTTTAGAAAGACTTAAGGGATCAACAAGCCCTTAAATTTTTACAAAAAAATAATATAGTTAAGCCCCTAAATTTTTTTACACTCAATTAAACCCTTAAACTCACAAAAAATCAATTTGACTCTTTGACTAATGTTGACCGTTAACTTTAACACTTTTATTCTTAAAAAAATTCTTTTTGACACGTGTCGCAATAGGATAATCCATTTTTTTAAGAATTTTAAATTTTTTAAAATATCTAAAAAACAGAAAAAATTTAATTTCTTTCGAAATTTCTGATTTTTTTTAAAATTTTGAAATTTATTTAAAAATAATTGTTTTCAAAAGATTAAAATATTTTTTAAAAATTAAAGTATTAAAAATTAAAAACATTAAATATTATTATACTAGTATAAAAATGGATGAGTCTCGACGTGCGATGAACATTGATGAACATCACTAACGATGAACACCGATGAACACTATTAATTTTTTTTAATTTTAAAAATCTAAAGGACTAAAATTAAAATTAAAATTATCTCTTAAAAATTAAAAATCAAAGTTAATAAGTACTTTATAATATTTTTTAATAGGTTAGAATCAAATATAGCCAATTCTCCTAAACCCTAACAAAATCAATCTCTTAAAAAATAGAAACCAGTTTATAATTTTTTAATAGATTCAAATATAGCTAATTCTCATATTATTGATTCTAATCTATTAAAAAATTATAAACTGATTTCTATTTTTTAAGAGATTGATTTTGTTAGGGTTTAGGAGAATTAGATATATTTGATTCTAACCTATTAAAAATATTATAAAGTAATTATTAAATTTGATTTTTATTTTATTAAGAGATAATTTTAATTATAATTTTAATCCTTTAAATTTTTAAAATTTTAAAAAAATATTAATGGTGTTCATCGTTAGTGGTGTTCATCAATGTTCGTCACCCGTTCTAGAATTTTTCATAAAAAATATTTGAAAAAATATAAAACAATACAATTTATTTTGATTTTAAAAATATATTTAAAACTATATTTTAAAATATATTAAAAATATTTTTTTAAAATACAAAACATTAACATTTATTTTGAAAATAAAAATAACTTTGATTGTTTTATATATTTTTTCAAATTATTTTTTATAATTGTAAAATAAAAATATTTAAAACTTTAAAACTTTAAATTTTTTAATAATATTTTAATGTTTTGAAAAAAATATTATTTATTATTTTTAAATAAATCTCGAAATAAAAAAATATTATATATATTTAAAATAATTTTTAAAATTTTCCAGAATTTTTTATTTTTCTTTGTAGAATTTTTTTTCTGTTTTTATATATTTTTAAAATTTAAAAATTCCTAGAAATGACAAGTGACATTATCATGTTGTGACAAGTGTCAAAAAAGATTTTCAAAAAAAAACCCGTTAAACTTAACGGTCAACGTTGGTCAAAGGACAAAATTGATTTATTTTTCTTCAGTTTGAGGGCTTAATTGAGTACAAAAAAACGTTTAGGGGCTTAATTAATTTTTGGGAAAATTACATCGGTGATCCCCAAACTATTATTGTTTTCCTATTTTAGTCCCAAAACTATTTTTTCTGGCAAAACCATCCCTTATGTTACATAGTTCTTCTGTTTTGGTCCCCCGTCGTTAAAAACTAACGGAATCGTTGACGTGGAATTTTTTTCTTATTTTTTAAAATATTTTTTATTATTTTCTCTCTCCTATATATATTATTTAAATTTTTTATTCAGACTAATGATGTAACGCCCGGGTTTAGGGGTCGAATGTTACTTGGGTAAATCGGGTTTGAGTCGTGGGCTCATTTTAAATTAAATTGTGTTTTGGTTTAATTAAAAGGGTTTGAATTTATTAATGACATTTTGGTAAATTTTAAAATGAAGGGGAAATAAGATGACAAAAAAGGGGTTTTACTTGAAAAAAATGCTCATCTTCTTCATTCCACCATTTTTGAAAACCTAAAACCCCTCTTATCCCCTAAAGCACTATTTCATCAAATCTCTTCATCAATTCAAGGGCCCTCTTCGAGGTAATTGCGTTTTTTTAATTCTCCTCATGATTTCCAACATTTCCATAGCTTTAGTTTTCATAGAAATCCCCCTTTTGAGTTTTTGAAGTTTTCAAGTTTAAAGAAAAGCATAAAACTTTAATGGCTTCTTGGGTTGTTTTTGATTAATAGAGTTAGTTTTAATCTAACCTTGCCCTATGGAACATTATATCTCAATTTGGTTGGGTTTTATAAAGAATCCCGAAGTGGGCTTTTAGGGGTATATTTAAAGTGTCAAAATTTGTGTTTTTGGAATGGTTTTGTGAAAAATTGTTGGGCTGATGTTATAGTAACATTGGGTAGGTGTTTTTATATGTTTTTTTTTTTATGATTTTTAAGTGGTGATAGTGTTGGTTTTGGATGGATTCCCGTAGCTACTGCTGTAGGTGATTTTTAGGAGTGAAAATTGAGAGTTTTTAAGGTGTTTATGTGGGGAAATGAAGGGCTGATGGTTGTACAGCCTTAGGGTGATGTTTTGGACATGTTTTGGAGTGTATTAAGTGTTTAAATTGAGAGGTAATGGCTGGGTTTTGCTGGAGTACGAAAATGGGATTATTTGGGAGGATTTCGGCTTTGAATTGTTGAGAAAATGTTAGGGAATTGAGAGCTGATGTGTAACAGTAAATTTGTGATTGATTAAGAGGTTAATACATTGTTTTTGATTGGTTAGAAGCAAGGGGAAACGTTGGAGAAGATTCGAGCACGATTCCGGAAGTTGTGGAGGCTTGAGTCGGCTTTGCTTGGTTTGCTTAAGGAAGTAAGGTGAGTGGAAATATTTTAAGTAACGTTTTGGTTCAAAGGTGGTTTTGAAAGAGTTTGGATTGAGCTTGAAAGGTCAATCTAAACTCAAGAGTAAGTTTATGTGTATCGCCTTTTAAAATTTCCCCTTCATCGTTTGTTTTTCAATTACTTAAAATTATAACTTGTTGTGTATGAAATTTCAATACTTTGGGAGGAAGCATGTTGCTTATTATTATGTCGTTGATCATGTATGATGAAATCAATGGTGTTGTTGATATGCCTTGTAAAATATATGTAAGTTGGTGCATGTTGTGCACGGATATGGTAAGTAAGACCAATTGCGGTTGGTAAGATTGTAAGTAGTAATTTTGTGCATAATTGTGGATTTTGTTACAAGTTGTTTGGTCGTGCATGATATAGTGTGTTCATGTCGCATGATGGTGATTTGTATATCGTGTTGCATGGTTGGTGTCGAACCTCACGTGATGGTTGTCGTTGCTACGGTGATGTGTGGTCCCACCGGTAACGACTAGTATAAGACTCCGATAATGTGTAGTCCCACCGGTAGTGACTAGTAGAAGAGTACTTTGATGTGTAGTCACACTGAAAAACTACTAGTCGAAACGGTGATGTGTAGTCTCACCGTGTGTGTTTTGGTTATGCTTGTGCATACCATGTATTGTTCATGTATGTGTCTTACTATATCATTCCCTCTTAATGGCTTTGCTTTAAATCTAGGATTATGCCTTTATGCATACCATGAAGTGTGATGCAATGATAAATATCTATGTTGTTGACTTGTGGTTGAACTTGTATGTTAGTAAGAGGATTATGTCGTTGGATGGATTGTATGTGTTGGCCTTTATTTTAAAGAAAGTTTTGAACCCTGCATTGTCGTTGTTATGTTTTTGAGCTCCGCTCACTAAGCTTTATGCTTACGCTCTCCTTTTCCGACAATGCAGATCATTAGCTTGGAGTTAGCAAGGAGCAAGAAAAAGGGCGTCCAAGCGTGTGGTAGTTTGCTCAAGTATGGTTTATTAAATGATGTAGTAGTTTAGCAATGGGAAATGCTACGTGTTTTAGGAGCGTGTATCTAGACTCCTTGTGTTGGCTTTATGTTGTTAATGCCTTGTGTTGATGGATTTGTGAACCATGTTACGTTGTTGCTTAAATGCTTGTAGGCTTATGACCATGTTCCACGTTTGCTTGTGTGTTATGTTTTAAGGCATGTAAACCTTGTTATGAAGTGTTTATGTAAGTGTTTGCTTCTTAGGAATGATATGGTCTAGTATGTGTATGTTCAGATTGCAAGTTTCTCTTAAGTGTGAATGCCTTGATGTCAATGTTGTAACCCCCTCGTCCCGGTCTGGCCGGATGACCGGTCCGAGTGGGCCACACGGGGAAAACCGAAGCGAAACCCGTTAAGGTTCCCCCTCGGTTAGCAACCCTATTTTTTTCTTTAACTTAATCTTTTCTGAAAGTTCATTTTAGACCTATGTGATCAAACAACTGAACAACATACACGAGATAATCATTCGAGCCCAAAACAACATTTAAACAACCCAATTTTAATCTTTTAGACAGGACGTTTCGAAACACCCTTGAGGCGTTTCGAAATGCCTTGACCAGGTCAACTGCCCCAGAGCCTATACAAGGGGCCGTATCGAAACGGTGGTCAACCGTTCCGAAACGCCCACGACGGTCAACTTCTCGTGGTCAACGAGATTTTGACCGTTCCGAAACCTTCAGGCCCGTTTCGAAACACCTTTATCTCGTGAATTTCTCAAAATTCCAGTAGCCAAAACGTTCCGATACGCGTTTCGGAACAGGGGTTTCAAAGGCCATACCGTATCGAAACACGTTCCGATACGGGGTCCCTGAAGCCTGCCCGTTCCGAAACGACCCTTCCCGTTTCGAAACGCTGGCAGTCTGCAACCTTTGAAATTCAGTCTTGACAAGTCTAAAGGTCCCCTAGGACCCCAAAAGGCACACCACACTATCAAATAAAGTCTAGAGGCATACATCCTAGGTTTAACATACTCAAGCACTCACATGACATGGATTTAAACAACCATACATACATGACAAATATACCTTAGCCTTTCTAACAAGTCATGCTTGAAAACATTGATAAGTAGAAGCATCATTCATCCCATGAGGGTTTACATACCATATAGCAATATTAACATTCAAAAGGCATACATCAAAAGCATTTGGCAAGGTAAACATGCTTACAAACCAAGTCAAGCATAAGCATCCAAAATCACCAATGAGTCATACAAGCTCATACAAACACACTCTTGCCACATTGCTTAACTACTACATAATAATTAACCGTACTTGAGCCACAAACTTGGAAAGCCCTTCTTGCCTTGCTCCGAGCTAACACCACGCTAATGATCTGCATTGTTGAAAATGAGAGCGTAAGCTATAAGCTTAGTGAGGATGCTCTAAAACCGAAAACATCAACAATGCAGGATCCAAGCATGTAATCCCTAAACCTCATATCTAACATGCATAGATAATTTCACAAGTGGACCTAACTAGTCTTTCAAGAGTCATGTATGACATCTCACATCATATCAAGCTCGAACATCAATAACATTATCATATATCAACATCAAATATCACAATCATATGAACAAGTTTAATTGGCCACTATTAGTTACCCGGATGTGCGGATTTAAATCTCAACAACCACTTTACCTCGGTGGGATTTCACTCATCACCGGACCTTGCATGTGCGGGATTCCACTCATCGCCACATGCCCTACGGATGGGATTCCACTCATCATCCCGTAGAATATATAATAGCTTCCGGTGGAATATTACATCACCGTACTCCTCCTTGATGACTTAACGCCATCAAGGCCACGTACGTTTTGACTCAATTTGTGTGCACACTAATCCTAATGATCGATCATTTACACCCGGTAAATTATTAGTGCCAATTTTCATTTATCATAACACATATCCATCACCACATCTCATGCTCATCACATATACATATCGTAGAGTACATGTACAAATCAACCACATATCACAAGAGCATGAATAGGCAATACACATAGCATTCAATGGAAGTCAATAGCTAAATTAACAACTTGAATTAGATAGAAATGGCCTACCAAGCACATTTCACTCACACACTACACACACTCGAACCAAACTTTAAAACATGATTAAAACCACTCACCGCCCTTCCTTAGCAACCAAAGCAAATCTCCTACGAGCCCGGATTCGATCCCAATGCTCCTTCGACGTTTCCTCTTACTTCTAGCCAACCAAAAACACAACCAATAATCACAATCAATGATAACATTCAATCAACACTCAACCTTTGAGCTCAAACTAACTTCACCCAATTTTCCAACCAAATTAATCCCCAAATATATCAATTTTCGTGCTCCCTCAAACCCTAGCTGAAATTTCCATTTTCAATCACCCAAATGACCCTCAAAAGGTCCCAAAACATCCTCCTAACCTATATAAACCATCAGCCCTTTAATTTCCACTTATAACCCACCCAAAAATCAAGTTTTGACATCCCAAAATTGCTCCAAGAACCCACTTCGGGTTTTCAACAAAACCCAACCATTTTGACATATATAATACATCTTAATGTGATTAAAATAAAACTTAACTTTATATTTCAAAACAAAGTGAAAATCACCATAAAAACTCAAGCTTTAGCAAAACCCTAACATTTCAAAAGTTCATAGTTTTGAAATCTATGACTATGGGGAGATAGGGGATGAAAAGGAGAATTAGAAAATGCCCTTACCTCTCAAAATGGTATTGAAATTGAGTTGCAAATCAATGGAATAGTGATTTGAGTTTGGGAGGGTTTGAAAGAGGGTTTTTGGCTACTACACGTTGGAAAGGGGGAGTGGGGGAGAGAAGATGACAACTTTTCATTAAAGTGGTCTTCCTTTTAAATTCTTTAGGGTCAAATTACCTCTTTGGTCCCTCCCCTTTTTATTAAAGCCCAATTAGAACTCAATTAAGGTTGAATTGATTTTATTTTATTTTACCGACTCGAACCGCAACCCAACTAACTCCTAACCCCAAAACACGGGCGTTACAACTCTCTCCCACTTAAGGAATTTTGTCCCTGAAATTACCTGACTGAAAGAGATACGAAAACTGCTTTTCCATATCCTCCTTCCTCTCCCAAGTGGCCTCGTCCACACCTCGACGTTGCCACTGCACCTTTACTAACTCAATCGATCTACCCCGCAACACCTTACAGTCAGAAGCTAGAATTTCAATCAGTTCTTCCTCACAAGTCAAATCCGGATTCAATTCAATCTCCTCTACGGGCATAACATGCGATGGATCGGACCTGTACTTACAGAGCATCGAAACATGGAACACATCGTGTATCTTCTCTAGCTCGGATGGCAAACGCAACTGATAAGCAACCGGACCAACCCTCTTCACAATCTCATACGGTCTTATGTATCTCGGACTCAACTTCCCCTTTCGGCCAAATCTCATCACTTTCTTCCACGGAGACACTTTCAAGAATACCTTCTCACCCACTGAGAACTCAACTTCCTTCCTCTTCAAATCGGCATAGAACTTCTGCCTATCCGAAGCAGCTTTCAAACGATCACAAATCAATTTTACCTTGTCAGTTGTCCCCTTGAGCAAATCCGGCATAGGTAACAATTTCTGTCCCACTTCGGCCCAACAAACTGGAGTTCTACACTTTCGGCCATACAAGGCCTCATACGGAGCCATCTGAATGCTCGACTGAAAGCTATTATTGTACGCAAACTCTACTAGAGGCAAGTGCTTCTCCCACGTACCCTGAAAGTCAATGATGCAACAACGTAACATATCCTCTAATATTTGAATAACTCTCTCTGACTGACCATCTGACTGTGGATGATAAGACGTGCTGAAGTTCAAACGAGTACCCAAAGCTGTATGCAGACACTCCCAAAATCGAGAAGTAAACCGCGGATCTCTATCTGACACAATGGACTTCGGCACACAATGCAGTCTGACAATCTCACCAATGTACAAATCGGCCAATCTATCTAAAGTGTAAGTAGTATTGACTGCCAAGAAGTGAGCACACTTCGTAAAACGATCCACAATAACCCACACTGAGTTCTTCTTCGTAGGAGTCAAAGGAAAACCCGAAACAAAATCCATGGTGATGTTCTCCCATTTCCATTCCGGAATTCTCAACGGTTGTAACAAACCTGAGGGAACCTGATGTTCCGCCTTCACTCTCTGACACACTAAGCACTTACTCACAAAGTCGGCTACATCTCTCTTCAAGCCAACCCAAAAGTACTCATTTTTCAAATCACGGTACATCTTCGTACTTCTAGGATGCATAGAAAACGGACTATTGTGGGCTTCAGTCAAAATCGTACGTCTCAAGTCACTGTCCTCTGGCACAACTATTCTATCCTTGAAACACAAAACCCCATAAGTACTGAAACTGTAGTCTGAAGATCTACCTTCGGCTATATCTTTCACGTGAGGTGCCGAAGATCTATCTAAGAGCTGTTTCTCTCTAATCAACTGACCTAGAGTAGGCCTAACCTGAAGCTCGGCTACCAAGCCACCATCTCCGGACAAACTCAATATTGCAAACATGGCTCTCAAGTCCACGACCATCTTCCTACTCAATGCATCAGCCACTACATTGGCCTTACCCGGATGGTAATCAATGGTAAGATCATAGTCCTTTAGCAACTCTAACCACCTACGCTGTCTGAGGTTCAAATCTCGCTGAGTCATAATGTACTTCAAACTCTTGTGGTCGGTGTACACTGTGCATTTCTCACCGTACAAATAGTGCCTCCAAATCTTCAGAGCAAACACAACTACAGCTAACTCTGTGTCATGGGTCGGATAGTTGCGCTCGTGGGTCTTCAACTGTCTTGAGGCATAAGCCACCACTCTTTTGTCTTGCATAAGAACACATCCTATCCCTACATAAGAAGCATCACTATAAACTACATAGTCCTTCCCGGACTCGGGCTGAATCAAGATCGGTGCTTGGGTCAAAGCTTCTTTCAACTTCTCAAAGGCTCTCTGTCTTGTATCTGTCCACTCAAACTGAACACTCTTCTGAAGCAACTGTGTCAATGGAGCGGCTAACTTAGAGAAACCTTCTACAAATCTCCTATAGTATCCAACTAAGCCTAGGAAGCTACGTACCTCTGTCACAGACTTCGGTTGCTTCCATTCAACAATAGCCTCAATCTTCTTCGGATCAACTCTAATCCCATCGGCTGACACTACATGTCCTAAGAAGACTACCTCTCGGATCCAGAATTCACACTTGCTTAGCTTCGCATACAACTGATGATCTAGCAAAGTCTTCAAAACTAGTCTCAAGTGTCGGTCATGGTCTTCTTCAGTTCGCGAATACACCAAGATGTCATCTATAAATACAACTATAAACTGATCTAGATACTGATGAAAAATCTTGTTCATCATGTCCATGAAAGCAGCCGGTGCATTAGTCAACCCAAAAGGCATGACTAAGAACTCATAGTGACCATACCTAGTTCTAAAGGCCGTCTTCGGTACATCAACCTCTCTTACCTTTAGCTGGTAGTAACCCGATCTCAAGTCAATCTTCGAAAAGACTGATGCTTCTCTCAACTGATCAAACAAGTCATCAATTCTAGGCAACGGATATTTATTCTTCACTGTCAACTGGTTCAACTGTCTGTAGTCTATACACATTCTCATGCTTCCATCTTTCTTCTTCACAAACAAAACTAGTACACCCCAAGGTGAAGAACTAGGCCGAATAAAACCTTTGTCTGTCAATTCTTGCAACTGGGTCTTCAACTCTTTCAATTCTTTCGGTGCCATGCGATACGGAGCAATCGAAACAAGAGTTGAATCAGAATAAGTCTCAATGGTGAACTCTACCTCTCTGTCCGGTGGTAACCCTGGCAACTCTTCCGGAAACACACTAGGAAAGTCACATACTGTCCGGATGTCCTGAGGTCTAACCTCACTCATGTTAGGGTTCATCACATACGCCAAGTATGCTTCACACCCCAACTCAACTAACCTCTTAGCCTCTAAAACTGAAACCACATTGGACAAGAACTTCACGTTCTCACCCACCACTACAATCTCATAGTCATCTGTGAGCCTCAAAGAAATCCTCTTAGTTTCAAAGTCTATCCTAGCTCTATGCTCCGTGAGCCAGTCCATACCCAGAATCACATCAAAACCATAGAAAGGAAGCTCCATCATATCCACTGGAAACACATGCCCCTAAACCATCAACGGACACCTTCGGTACATCTTTCTAACTACTACCGTGTCCCCAAAGGAACTAGTAACACTAACTCCTACCGCTAACATCTCACAAGGAGAATTCAAAGACTGTGCATGCTCACTCAATATGTAGGAATGTGTAGACCCAGAGTCAATCAAAGAAAGCAAACCCAAAGACTGTATTGAGAAATTACATGCGATCACATCAGTGTCATGCTGATCCCCACGCTGAGCGTAAACTCTGGCCTGACCTCCGCCCTCCGGCTGAACTGCAACTACATGTGCTATGTTCCTCTGACCATCGTTCCTTGGCTGGAAGTTACCTCTACCGCGCCTGCGGCCTCTCTGAAAGTCATTGGCTCTAGCAGGAGCCTAAGCCAGTGCTTGTCCCACATGATGTGGACAGTCACGCCTAATATGGTCTCTAGCCCCACAACTCCAACACGAATGGAAATTTCCCCAACACTCACCGGTGTGGTTCCTCCCGCAAGTAGCACATGTGGGCAACTTCCCGCCAGCTCTCTAGCCCTGTTGGCCCCTACCGTGGTTACCGCCACCACGTCTATGATCATAGTGATGCATGTTGTCCCGATGCCTCTTGGCATCACCTCTATCAAAGTTACTGGACCTCTTACCCGAACTAGATCCACTAGACCGCCTTGTCAAGCTCAAACTGTGCTCTAAGTCCTTGGCCCTCGCGACCAAGACATCAAAATCAGTGTAGTCTGAAGCTAGAGTATACGTCTTGATCTCTTCACTCAGCCCATAACGAAAACGGTTACAACGTTCCACCTCAGTAGGAACAAGCTCAGGTGCATACTGACTCAATCTGACAAATCGAATCTCATAGTCTGTCACGGACATACTTCCCTGAAGCAATGCCATAAACTCCCTCTTCCTCTCATCGAGGTATCGCGGACCCAGTTACTTCTTATGGAATGCTGACTCGAAGAACTCCCAAGTAATCTCGGCCTCATCCATACCCGTAGTAATGGTGACCCACCAAGTGTAGGCATCACCCTCAAGGACTCAACACATCCCAACTTGCGCTCACCAGTACACCCCATATGAGCAAGGATACGAACAGTCTTCTCAAACCACAACTCTGATCTCTCTGGAGTAGACCCTCTAAACTCTTCGGCCCCTAGGCCCCGAAGTCTCTCTAAAGGCAAACCAGTGCCCTCACCCTGATGATGTGCTGCCTGACCCCTAGCTACTGCAGCCTGAAATGCCCCAGCTATCGCCTGAACCAATGGAGCTAAGTCTATTCCGGCCGGTCCTTGGCCACCTTGGCCTCCTTGTGGTCCCTCTCCTTCGGCCCCAGCCTCGCCTCCTACTCCAGGTGGAGGAGGTGGTGGTGGTGGTGGAGGTGGTGGAGGAGCTCCAACTCCAACCACAGGCTCTCCCACTTGAGCCTCAACCCTAACTACTGGCTCAACTCTTGGAGCCGCTGCCCGTGGTTCCGGTCGAACCATCCTAGGCCTCCCACGTGGTCTCATGGTGCAGCTAGCAAGGAAATAACTACAACAAACAAACAAATAGGGATTACGTTAGTCAAAGCAAGGGTCCAATAGTGCTCAAGTACTCCTTTTACCAAAAATCTTTTTAAATTAAGTAATAGTAGCAATGGGCACACACTCTACACCAGACACAACAACTCATGCTTCAAAACATCATGCGAACAATTAAATATCAAGAATTCATGGCAAGGCATGCATCGAATCAACACAATCACTTAACATATCAAACTTACCTCACTTACCTACCAGAGGTCTCGGTAACCTCAGGCTCTGATACCAACAAATGTAACCCCCTCGTCCCGGTCTAGCCGGATGACCGGTCCGAGTGGGCCACACGGGGAAAACCGAAGCGAAACCCGTTAAGGTTCTCCCTCGGTTAGCAACCCTATTTTTTTTCTTTAACTTAATCTTTTCTGAAAGTTCATTTTAGACCTATGTGATCAAACAGCGGAACAACATACACGAGATAATCATTCGAGCCCAAAACAACATTTAAACAGCCCAATTTTAATCTTTTAGACATGCCGTTTCGAAACACTCTTGAGGCGTTTCGAAACGCCTTGACCAAGTCAACTGCCCCAGAGCCTATACAATGGGGCGTATCAAAACAGTGGTCAACCGTTCCGAAACGCCCATGACGGTCAACTTCTCGTGGTCAACGAGATTTTGACCGTTCCGAAACCTTCAGGCCCGTTTCGAAACACCTTTATCTCGTGAATTTCTTAAAATTCCAGTAGCCAAAACGTTCCGATACGCGTTTCGGAATAGTGGTTTCAAAGGCCATACCGTATCGAAACACATTCCGATACGGGGTCCCTGAAGCCTGCCCGTTCCGAAACGACCCTTCCCGTTTCGAAACGCTGGCAGTCTGCAACCTTTGAAATTCAGATTTAGGTGAGTCTTGACAAGTCTAAAGGTCCCCTAGGACCCCAAAAGGCACACCACACTATCAAATAAAGTCTAGAGGCATACATCCTAGGTTTAACATACTCAAGCACTCACAAGACATGGATTTAAACAACCATACATACATGACAAATATACCTTAGCCTTTCTAACAAGTCATGCTTGAAAACATTGATAAGTAGAAGCATCATTCATCCCATGAGGGTTTACATACCATATAGCAATATTAACATTCAAAAGGCATACATCAAAAGCATTTGGCAAGGTAAACATGCTTACAAACCAAGTCAAGCATAAGCATCCAAAATCACCAATGAGTCATACAAGCTTATACAAACACACTCTTGCCACATTGCTTAACTACTACATAATAATTAACCGTACTTGAGCCACAAACTTGGAAAGCCCTTCTTACCTTGCTCCGAGCTAACACCGCGCTAATGATCTGCATTGTTGAAAATGAGAGCGTAAGCTATAAGCTTAGTGAGGATGCTCTAAAACTGAAAACATCAACAATGCAGGGTCCAAGCATGTAATCCCTAAACCTCATATCTAACATGAATAGATAATTTCACAAGTGGACCTAGCTAGTTTTTCAAGAGTCATGTATGGCATCTCACATCATATCAAGCTCGAACATCAATAACATTATCATATATCAACATCAAATATCACAATCATATGAACAAGTTTAATTGGCCACTATTAGTTACCCGAATGTGCGAATTTAAATCTCAACAACCACTTTACCTCGGTGGGATTTCACTCATCACCGGACCTTGCATGTGCGGGATTCCACTCATCGCCACATGCCTTACGGATGGGATTCCACTCATCATCTCGTAGAATATATAATAGCTTCCGGTGGAATATTACATCACCGTACTCCTCCTTGATGACTTAACGCCATCAAGGCCACGTACGTTTTGACTCAATTTGTGTGCACACTAATCCTAATGATCGATCATTTACACCCGGTAAATTATTAGTGCCAATTTTCATTTATCATAACACATATCCATCATTTACCCACGCGCTACGGTTGTATCGCCCAACGCGCCCGACGCGCCATAGTTGACTTTCCGTCTGCCCCTGCACCGGCACGCCCTGCTGCCTCTCCCAACCGGGAAAATCCGACATGCACAGACAAAGACACACATGGCATTAGAGGCTTGAAATAGCAAAACAAAAAACACAAAAAAAATCAGAAACGGCAGATGGAATACGACAAGGCAGAGAGAGATTATTTTCATTTTACTTTAGACTTGCATGTAACCTTTGGTTATATAGGAAACCGAAGCCAAAAAAACAAAGGGCTTGGAGAGAACAGAGAGCATCGAGAGAGCATAGATCAGAGAGCATTCGAAATAAAAAAAAGATCAGAGAGCATTGAGTGAGTGAGAAATTTTGTAAAAAAGCTTTGAAATCAATACAAGAAGAAAAATTGAGAAAAAAAAACATACCTTTCGAGTTCTTTCATCCTCTCTAAAATCCTTTTTCCGAGGTAAATTTGAAACTTTTAGGGTTGTATTTCGAGGTTTTCATTTGTAGACTGGGTTAGGGGGTTCGGACCGGTTCACCATCGGCCCTTTAGGTCGTCGTTTGGGGTGTCCGGTGAGGCGGCGCCGCCGATGAACGACGTCTAATGTTGGCTCTGTCGAGTGAAAGAGACTAAGAAAAAAAACCCTATTTTTATGTTGTTTTAAACGAAGTGAAATGTCACTGATTTTCTTTTCTATTTGGTTTCCTTTTCAGCTTTTCAAATGTCATTTCCCTTTTTTTATTAGCATTAATTGATTGTATTTTTTTTCTTTTCTTATTTCGAATGAATGTTAAAGGAAAACATTTTGATTTTGGGATAGTTTTATTTGTTCCCCTTTTTAATTATTATTTACCTTTTTATTATTTATTATTTGTTCCCATGTTTATGCATTTTCTTGCTATCATTTATAATTTAATTCATATTTTGATGTGATATGTTTGTGTTTAAATCTTTCCTTTATATCCCAGTTTGCATTTTGCCATTTCCTTGTTTCATGCATGCGTATTTATGTATGGCTTTCCTCTTTTTTACCCGTTAACCCCGCCTATCATTACCTTATTTATTTAATGCCCCTTGATATAATATAGGTTTGCATCTAATTATATATTATAGATTCTATAGATCCCGTAGATTTATATACATATATTATATGGTTTTGCATGTAAATATATATTGCATAGCTTTTGTATACTTATATATATATTGCCTTATATGTTGTAATATGATATGTGGTATGTATTAATTAACATATATATATATATATTTATTGATTGAACTTTCTATATAATATGTATATGTATATACACGCGCATTATGTTTTTTTGTATATATTGTTTTATTTTACATGATAGTATCATAATATATTAACATCCGCCGCTATTATATTAACATCGCGCATTATGCTCCGGGGTGGTTATCAGAAATGAAAATGGACATCTATTGGGATCGTGTTACCGAATTCATTTTCATGTGGCTTTTCCCTTCGCGGCGGAGGCTCTAGCAGCAACGGTGGGACTCCGTTTTGCTTCGGATTTAGGGCTTTCCAGGGTAATACTTGAAGGAGACGCAAAATCAGTCATTAACAAGCTCCAATCGCCGGGACGGGACAGATCGGAGATCAGCTCCTACATCCAAGATGGAAAGACTTTAGCGGCAAGTTTTGAAAGATGCATGTTCCATTTTTCACATCGTTCAGCAAACAAAGCCGCCCACAATATGGCAAGGGAAGGCTTACCGTCGTCGGAGGACCGGTTCTGGGTGGAGGATGTACCAGAGTCGGTTCAGGTTTTCGTCGATGAAGACTCGCGCCGGCTTTTTCCGCCGTGAGGAACGCCGCTTTTCTTAATCCAGAAAGGGGTTTATGTTTTGATTTTTCCCCCGTTTTTCCTAAATCCGCTCCAGCTTCATCGTTTCTCTTATCTCTCGAAGAGATTGACCAGAGGGGTTTTTGCCGGTCTGTGTTTCTTTAGTCTAGATGCTTCTTTTTGTTTCTGTGACTTTTAATCTTCTGGGCCCAGATATGGGCTTTGTATCCCGTCCTTTTAATAATAAAGATCAGCCGGCTTTCTTTGTCAAAAAAAAATATTCACGTGTATAAACATGCGTCGTTATTCGAACCAATTGGCCTTTTTAGCATTTGCCTATGCCATTTGCTCTATGTCTCTCCTTTTTTACTTAATCACGCGGTTTATTCGTCTTGTTTATTGAATTTATAAGTTGCATCCCGAATTATAAAATGCAATACGAGTGTCTTTTTATTTGGGAATGAACGAGGCCAGTATCAGTCGTAGTGGTGGTGGTTCGGACGTTCCTTCTCGAATATTAAGACCTTTAAAATTCACTCAATCATATAACCACATTTCGATACGAATCGTCACTTTAATTCGCAAAATTTAATATTAATTAAGCGGTAATGTTTTTGGTACCGATTTTCGGGCACGGCGGGGGTGCTCATCCTTCTCCGCGTGTAACCGACTCCCGAACCCATTTTAAAAAGAAAAATCTCTGGTTTTATTTCGGTGTCCGGTCTACCATTTTAAATGGCCGGTGGCGACTCCTCTATTTTTTATAAATCCGAACAATTTTTCGAAACTCATTAAAACCCGGTTCGTTCGAGCGACATTCGAGGTACCTTGTATATTTCTGAAATTTTTTTTAGTCGCAACACCAAAAAAAAATGCGAGAAGAGTGAGAATGATGAATGACGGGAAAATTTTCTTTCCAATAATTATTATAAACGTTAACAGAAACGAACTCTAAAAATCTTATATTTAAAGGGCATTATAGTAAAAATGACTGGGAATAACATAATACCTAAGGGACGAGGGGAATGACATTTATATCTTAAACACAAAAACACGCTAGTATTGGTGATGTTATATTACTCTCTAATGAGAATCTTTGCAATCCAAACATGGGTATTAGATCTTGGAAAAAAAATTCCCCTTGAGTAGTTTTCTTTTCCATGATCCAAACAGCCCTTTATTATTTAACACACACGCATTGCTATTTTCGTTAACATTCCTTTTATTAAGGTATAAGATAGTTTGATTGTTTGTCACCAAATTTTATTGGATTAAAATTTACAATTGTGGGCATATATGTAAAATATATGTTGCTATTATAAAGTATGACGCAAAATCAAGTAACCAATTATGTTAGACGTGTCATAGGTATTAAAGTGTAATAGAAATAAAAGTGTAGATACCATAAGATATATTTATAATTCAATGAGGGACATCGTTATAAATATTTAATAGTTTGATTTAATAATCAACTATATAAAGAGGTAGTGGTCCTAAGAAATAAGTTAACTTGTTTTTCTCTCTTTTGGTAACTTGTTTTTCTCTCCTTCCCAAAAGATTTGGGATTTAAACATCAAGATTCAAGATTTTCAATCTATCAATGAATTCAGGTACGTTTCCGCACTTGGTTTATTCAATTTATTGCTCTTGATGATTTGACATGATAGATCATGAGTTTAAATTTTATATCTATTATTTTTTAATTCTAACAAGTGGCATCAGAGACTCGTCATGTTGAATCATTAAGAATCGATCAATTTTTATTTAAAATCAAAATAGTAAAAAAATTGAATTTATGCGTATTGTGCTTGCTTCTTTTGATGTTCGCCGGTTTCGATTGCTCTATAACAATCCGGGTTTTGAATTCGATTGATTAGGAGTATTTTTTTAATTCGATTGAATTTATTGCTCTATAACAATCTAGGAAGATAATTCGATTGAATTTATTGCTCTATAACAATCCAGATTTATGACATGTGCAATTAGCGGCAATTTTTGTTTAGCAAGCTATTAATGTTTGTCAAATTCAATGTTTTTTTTTGTCATGCTATTGGATTGGATTATCTTCCTGGATTATTTCATTAATTAGGTTATTTGCCATTGAATTTTAAAGTCGACAGATTATGTTTTTATTGTTGAATTTGTGATATCTCTAATCTTATATATTTAATCTTTGCTGGATTTAGGGTTTCTTCCATAACAATGAATATTCGTACCCTACATCATAATTTGGTTAAGGAACTCTAGCTTAAATTTGTTTGATATTATGCTTAATTGTGTTATTAATGATGTCTACAAAATATACATTTGGTTTTGGTTTTGGAAAGCATATGCCATTAATCTTATGAAATTCATATCTATTCAGTTTGATCATTAGGTTATTATGGATATACTAAAGTTTCATGTGATTATTATATGAATTATTTATTTATATGATACTTTTGATTTTGACTTTTAATTAAAAATTAGTTGTTTTGAATTCGACTTTAATTTCGGCAAATGCATGCTTAAGGAATTTTTTGAGAAACAGTAGAAGATTTCGGTATTCAATTTCTGATAGCCCAATTCAGACAACCTTATTTTGGATTATTTCGGAAACTTAAGTGTTATCAGAAATTTCAGTTTTGACTGTTACAAAATATTAAATTTGGATATCGGAGCGACTGGAGCGACGAGAGCATTTGGAGCAAACGGAGTGACTGGAGCTTCGGGCAGGAGGAACATATACCATGAGAAGACAAGAATCGATCGCAACCATAGAAGCAAGGAGTCAGGATTCACTGTGTTCGTAAACTTCATCAGCGAAAGGATACACCAATCCACCCTTAGAGAAGCCTTTTCAGAGTATGGACAGGTTCTGAGCACGTACATAGCCTATCGAAATCCCAAGAGAGTCAACTGCAACCATACCTTCGGCTTTGTTAGGTTTGCAAGATTGTAGGAGGCTGAAAGAGCTATAGTAAGGGGGAATAACAGGAGGATGGACAACTTTGTTATCAAAGTGTTTCTGGAAAAGAACTCTGATAAGATAGCCCGCTTGGCTAGGGATAGAATAGATAAAGGTGAAAAAGTTTGTGGTGTTCAGAGGACAAATAGGTTTTTCGGATCCAAGGTAACTACAAGAAGATCCTTTAAGGACGCTTTGTTGAACGTTCATCAAATGGAAGATAATGGGAGGGTTCGTCCATGATCAGAATAACAAGAAAACCAATGACCAGTCAGAAGGAGTAGATATGGAACTTCAAATTTCTTTCTCTCCATCGGAGTCGGAATGGCTAAGACGAAGCTATATTGGCCAAGTAAAGGGAATGTTCAATGCAGATTTCATTCAAGAAGCATTGCGTTCTGAAGGCTTCAACGTTAAAGTCAGCATATGGTCCGGTTTTTCATGATAATCCAATGTTTGGAAGCGGAACAAGTCAAAATAATGTGGGACTTGAGAGACTCTCTGTTAGCATCATGGCTAGATGATCTTGAAAAAATCGACATCTTCTTAGCCAAGAAAAAGCTAGAAGTCTGGGTTAATATTGAAGGAATTTCACTGTTTGCGTGACATGAATCAGTCATCCTGTCCATCGCAAGAAAATGGGGGGAAGGTCATCAAAGTTGATGATGAAACGATAAACAGAAATAGATAAGATTATGCCCGAGTCCTTATGAGCGTGACCTCCGTTGCGGATATCTCCTTCGCCACCAGTGTTTCCTTGAACGAAGATAAATTTCGTATCAAAATGACCACCTCCGAGAATGAAGATAATCGGTGTTGGATCGACGGCGAAACTCTGAATAGATCGGCGGATGAAACCAACAGTTGCCGCTTCGAAGACTATGTGCTTGCATTGAATAAGCAGACCGAGCTGTTTTTTTTCGAGACAGGGAGAGTTAATGAGCACGCCGAAAACGTGGGGTTTGAAGAGCCCCCAATTGTCGAAGAAAATAACGGCGCCAACAATTTGGTGGGCCCTGCTTTCTCATTGTAACCCCTCGCCCCGGTCTGGCCGGATGACCGGTCCGAGTGGGCCACACGGGGAAAACCGAGTGAAACCCGTTAAGGTTCCCCTCGGTTAGCAACCCTATATTTTTTCTTTTTATTTTAATCTTGTCTAGAGGATGGTTAAACCCTAAGTGATTCACAACAGCGGAAACATACAAGGAAAACACATTCGAACCTCGGCCATGCATAAACAGTCCATTTTTAAGCTTACAGGGCAGGCAGTATCGATACCCTTGCCAGGGGTATCGATACCCCCTTTCTAGGTCAACCCAAAAAGTCAACCACGAGAAGACCGTATCGATACCCTTACCAGGGGTATCGATACCCCCTTTCTCGGTCAACCCTCCTTGGTCAACAGAGTAGACCCGTATCGATACTCGGGAACCCCGTATCGATACGCTCTACTCTCACTCAAAACTCCAAATTCCAGTAACTTTGGAGGGTATCGATACCCTTAGGGTATCGATACCCCAGGCAAAATCTAAGGCCTTTGGGCAAGACAGTATCGATACCCTAACTAGGGGTATCGATACGCCCTGTACTGCAATACCTCAAATTCAACTTAAACGACCCCAACACGACTCTAAATGCATTTTTAGACTCTCCTATGCACATACAAATAGGGGTGTTCATAACCGGGTACCCGGATTTTCGGGTACCCGGAATTTTCGGGTACCTAAAAGTCGACCCGTGACCCGGCCCATAAGAACCGGGTACCCGCAAATCGGGTACCCGCAAAATTCGGGTACCCGTAAAATCGGGTACCGGGTACCCGGTTTATTTATTTTTTTTATTTTTTTAAATCTATTTTTTCAAAAAAAATACATAAGAAACACATAAAATTTCATGATATATATCTTAAACACAAAAAATTATTGGTTTGAGGTTAGTTTTAGGAGAAAAATATTTAGATATATAGATATATATATATATATATATATTAAAGTTTATCGACAAAAGAAGTATTAAAAATATTAATCTCGATCATGCATGATTTTTTTAGACTCATATTGAAAAATTAATATAAATATTTTTGAAAAATTATAAACTTGAAAGTATATAATACAAGTATAAAAAGAAGTTAGAGATTTAAAATTAATTTTAAAGAAAAATAATAAGAAACATAAAATGAAAGTACAATTTAAAACATAAAATATATAAATATAAAATTAGCGGGTCGGGTCAGGTACCCGGTTATAAAAAAATTTCGGCCCTGACCCGGCCCAACTACCCGGAAAAAATTGCGGGTCGGGTACCCGGCCCGAAAAATTCGGGTACTTTAATATAAATACCCGGTAAATTTTAATCGGGTAGACGGGTCGGCAGGTCGGGTAGTTCGGGCCGGGTATTTTTGAACTCCCCTACATACAAACACTTAAACTAACATACTTAGACCAAAGGTAGCAATCAAGCAATTAACAAGGCATCCATACATGGCATTCATACAAAAGGGCAATTTATGCATATATGGTCATACAAGCACGTAAGATTTCATGCCTTAGCAACCAAACAAATAGACATTCAAGGCATGCAACAACAACGATATTTATAGATCAAACAAGGCATCCAAGAATCAAACCAATATCGACATACATCAAAATTCAATCATCAAAACCTATCCCATTGCTTAACTAGTACATTCATTTACTCAAAACTCATACATTGAGCTCACCAAAAGCAACACTTGGAGACCTTTCCTTGCCCTTGCCGCCCTCAAGTTATTTATCTGCATTGTCGAACAAAAGAGAGCATAAGCATAAAAGCTTAGTGAGGGTAGCTCATAAAACAAACCTTCGACAATGCAGAGTCTAAGCACGAGCTATTTCCAAGATGAAATGCATGGTCTTACCTCCGGTCCGCCAAGCCAAAATGAACATGATGCATGAACATATAGTTAACATTATGCCATGCTCAACAACTATAAGCTCAACTTACCATGATACATAATCCAAAGCATTAACCACATCATATATCAATTCATGAGGGCATCACATTCCATGTCATATAAGCACATAAGCATAACCCCACATTGGTATATACATACAACCTCATATTGGCACCTAGCTATGACCCGAATACGCGGATAACCCGTTGGAACACATTTCCAACAACATTACCTCGGTGGGATTCCACTCATCACCGGTCCTTGCATGGGCGGGATTCCACTCATCGCCACATGCCCTACGGATGGGATTCCACTCATCATCACGTAGAAATATATAAAATCTTCCGGTGGAATATTACATCACCGTACTCCTCCTTGGTGCCTTAACGCCACCAAGGCCACGTACGTTTTGACTCAATTTGTGTGCACACTCATCCTAATGATCGATCATTGTACCCAAGCATACTAGTGCCAATACAAATCAAACTACACAACTTTTTACAATATCAATTTCAATATAAATTCTATGCCTAGCACGTACTCACCATGATTCTCCAAAATCATGCAATCCACAACATAACCTTATTTCACAAACCAACACCACATGTATGTCAACCGAACAATTATCTCATCATATATCCACATTTTATTTGTCATCAACATGCATATAAAATCAATACATTAAGCCATACTTTCACATACATGTGTATCACATTATACATACTCATCATGAGGCATAACAACGATTAAAGAGTACATCCAAGGTCTCTAACTAAAGCTTAGGATTAGGCTACCACCCTAATCCTAACACTAGGTGGGTCTACCAAGCTCAACCTAGTTTACATGCTTGAACCAACCACTTAAAAATCGATTTAAAAACATTAACCACTCACCTCTACTCCAAGCTCAACTACCAAGCAAGCATCACCTTCAAGTTTCCGGATTTCTTCCCGAAGCTTCTCCAACGCAAGCTCTCGCTTCTAAACAACCTCAATACGATTCAAATAATCCTCAAATCAGCCCAACATCAAAATATCAACCCGGAATACAAATTCAAATATCAAACTCAACATTTCAAGTCATGACCAAACCCCGACTTCATCTAATTCAAGCAGCCCAAAATCTTTGATGAAAACCCAAGTTTCCAACACATCTTATACTCACAAATGATTGCTAAATTCAGCCACAACATCAACCCATAGGTGCAAGCCAAGCTCCAACAATTTCCAACCCAAACAATCACCAAAATTCCCATTTTCGTACTTCTATTTTACCCAGCAGAAAATTTCATTTTCAAACACCCAAATGACATCTAAATGGTCCCAAAACATCCCCCTAGCATACATATACCATCAGCCCTCTAATTACACCCTAAAACCCTCCAAAAATGGTGTTTTTGACAACTCAAAAATGGGTTTAAGAACCCACTTCGAAAATTCATCAAAAATTAACCAAATTAACATATAATGTGTATTTCAACTTGATTAAACAAAACCCCAACTCAATTTAACAAAACAAGATGAAAAACCCCATAAAAACTCAAACTTTTAAATCAAACCCTAATTTCCAAAAGTTCATATTTTTAAAATCTAAGACCATGTATGAATAGGAAATGAAGAGGAGAGTTAGAAAATGATTTTACCTTTAAAAATGCCCTTGAATTGATGAAGAAATCAAAGGAATATAAGCTTGAAGTTTGAGAGGGTTTGAAGATGGTGATGGGTGTTTCTCATGTTGGAAATAATGGGAAAAGGGGAGAAGATGACAACTTTGAAAGTTGTCATCCTTTTTAAAAGTTTTTGGGCAAATTACAACATAAGTCCTTCCCTTTTTACCAAAGCTCAATTAGGCCACATTTTAAGTTGGATTTATTTTAATTTAATTTTATTGACTCGAACTATAAACCCGGATAACTCCTAACCCCAAAACACGGGTGTTACAACTCTCCCCCACTTAAGGAAATTTCGTCCCGAAATTCATCGATCACGGAGGGCCACTGAAACATGCACCTCCACGCATTCCTCTCTCACCACAACATACTAACCAACTCGAAAGACTTACCACGCAACACTTGCTATCTTACACTAAGATCTCAACTGATTCTTCAAGGCATGCCAATTTCAAACTCAACTCAATCTCTTCAACAAACATAGCACGGAACATGTCTGACTCACACTCCCGAATTATAGGTTCACAGACACATCACAAACCTCTTTCTAGCTCTAGTGGTAACCGCAACAAATAAACAACTGTACTAGCTCGATTCACAATCTCATACAACATTGGTTGAACACTTGACTCGTAACTTTCTCTGACTGATCCTCTGTCTTCAACAAGTAACCAAACATTATACCAACGTCTTCAAAAATAATCTAGTTGAAATCTCGAATCTCTATTACTCGCTTCCATTATGAACCTTCCACAGATGTAACAAACTAGAAGAAACTGAAGCTCGATCTTGACACACTGGCAATTTACATACTTACTCTCATACTGAACCACATTATTCATCCACTCAATTCAGAAGCATTCATCTTCAACCCACAATACGTCTTCATACTACTCAAATGCAATACAAATGAACCACCGTGCGCTTCGGCCAAAACAATACATCTCAAAACACTAGGTCGGTCGGTACAACTATTCTGTCTCTGAAATGCAAAACTCTATCATCTCTGAAACTGTATTCTGAAGGTCTTCCTTCTACTATGCCTCGCACGTGAGGTGCCAAGAATCTGTCTTGCAACTGTTTCTCATCAAACATTCTAACTCAAAGTAGTCTCAACCCGAAACTCGGCCACAAAACTACTATCATTTGATATACGGAATTCGGCAATTACAACTCGTAACACAACTACTAATCTAACAGCAAATACAACTCGGAACATCGGTTGCTACGTAGACTCTCTTCAGATAGTACTCAATCTTGAGATCACAATCTTCAAGCAGTTCTAACTACTCATGTTGTTCAAGTTCCTACCATTCCCAAGTCTTCAAATATTTCAAGCTCTAATGATACGTACATATACACTGCGCATTTCTTACTATACAAGCTTTGTCTCTAAGTCTTCGAAGCAAATACAACTGTAATTAACTCTATGTCTCATATCGGATAACTCTTCTCACGGTCTTTCAACTAACTCGATGAACAAGTCGCAATCTTCCGTCTTGCATAAGCACACAACCTAACCCTACATGTAACACGTCACTACAGTTCACAAGCTCTTTCTCTAGCATAGGCTGGATCAAGGTCGAAGTTTTCATCAAAGTTTCTTTCAGTTTCTCTAGGGCTCATTATCTCGCATTTAACCACACAACTGATCATTCTTCTATAGCAATCTATCAATGGAGCAACTATCTTCAAAAGACCATTTACAATTCTCTGAAAGTAACAATGCTAGACCTAGGAACTATAGATATCTGTCACAGTCTTCAATTTCTTCCAACTCATGTCTTCTTTTGCCTACTTGGGATTTACCCTAATACACTCGGATGATCTGCATGTTCTAGGAGAACATCTTCATTAACTCGAAGTTCATGTTGCGCAACTTGGTGTACAATTAATTCTCTAATAGAATCTACCACACTAACTTCAAAACTTGTCATGATCTTCCTCGGTACTTGAATATACTCACGTGACATCTAGAAGAGCTACTACAACTGATCAAGAAACTCAGGAAAATATTCTGCTCAACATCTCTATGAAGGTAACTAATACACTAGTCAAACAAAACGACATAACTCAAAGCTCAAGGCGATTACATCTTGCCCCTAAAGCTGTCTTCGGTACTTCAACTTTTCTCACTTTCAACTAGTAGTAAACGGATCTCAAATTAATCTTCAAATAGACTGAAGCACACACTAACTGACCAACAAATCACTGACACTCGAAAACAGATACTAATCATTCACTGTCACTTGTTTCGACTGTATGTAATCTGATCACATTCTTGTATGGTCTTCTCTCTTCTTCACAAATTACACTAGGCCTAATGAGTCTAAGGTCTAACAAGTCTCGAAGTTAATTCTTCAACATTCTCAATTCTTCCGGAATTCATAAGTTACAGAGCAACAAAACTGAAGCAACCTCGGAGACGGTCTCAATAACGAACTCTTCTTCTCTATCAAGAGACAAACTGGGTGAATCTTCCAAACACTTCTAGGTAAACACAAACTAATTTAGTATTTTGTGGTCTAATCTTCATTCAAAATCAAATCCATCACACTTGCTAAGCAAACCTGCCAACTAAACTCAATCAATCTTCGACCTCCAAAGCTGGGTCAACATTCGACAAGAAGTTTGCCTCCTCACCTACTGCTACAGTCACACATAAATCTGCAACTTCAAGGCAATTCTCTCACTGTCTCAATGTATATCCTAACTTTGTGCTCTACAAATCAAACCATGTCGAAAAGGTACATCAAAACCGTAGGAAGACGATCGCTTCACACCTTCTAGAAACTAGTAACTCTGAACCACCAACAAACATCTTACATACATCTTTCTGATCACTACTATCTCCCAAAGGCTAGTCACACGTGTCCCTACGTCTAAGGTCTCAACAAGGATATCTACTTTCTTACATGCTCACACAAAAGAGGTATCCGCGGAAATTGCAACTTCACATGTACACAACTGATAGTCTTCGGTCCTCTTGTTTTCAGACTGGTTCTTCAACAAAATCTGACTCTTCTAAATTGTTCTTAGAGTATCTCGTAACTTTAAGATTCAATTCTGATCACACACAAATAGTCATGCTGGACTTGTTCTACCCCTACCAAACAACTTGGAGTCGAAGCTCAAGACTCCCTTCTCGGCTCAATTGTATCAGAAATGACTTCATCTCTTCCGCTTGCTGGAAGACAACTAAACGTACACTGACCCAATCACACCAACTAGCTCCCACTCTCGGACACTGACCGGCTGTCTCGCATTAAAATCGTAGGCCGAACCCCAACGGTCACCAACTAACACTTCTGTATTTCAGATTACTCACACGAGACCCTCACCTAGATCTCGCTAAAAGGACTAAGGTACTCGCACCTACCTCTAACACTTCACCGGGCATATTCAAACTTGCATACATGCTAACGATATACGAAAGCACGGATTCGGAATCAACTGGAGGAAACAACTTAATACTGTACCAAGGGCTTATCTGTTAAAACATCGGCGCCACTCTGACTCCCACTCATAAGCCTTCAATTCTTCTTACCAACTAATGCCAAAGTTGATCACATCGTCCCTCATCCACAGGAATCAACCCACATATACACTGTCTCAAACGGACAAATTGTACCTCAATTCCGGTACAACCATACCTCTCTAACTAAGGTGGTGGACTCCCCTAACGTCGTCCACCTTTTCAGGAACTACAACTTCTACTTACCAAAAAGCAATTAAATCAACAACAACATCAACAGTAAAACATACAAGATTGGGTTAGCAAGGCAAGGCTTCCAAGTGGCTCAAGTATGTTTCCCTCACTTAAAATCTCTTTTTCAATGTAATAGTAGCAATGAGACTCTACTAAACATGTTTCAAACAAATCAGCACACATACATGCTCAACCAAGCATATAACAGGGCTTACTTGCTAAACAAGCAAACATATGCGTACTATCAAACAACATATATTCTCAATCAAACAATCATTATTCACAGCATACACGGATAACAAGCAACATGCTTTTAAACAAACAATCAACATACTTGTCATACAAGCAGTCATACTTACAAAGCAAGCAAACACCGTGCATATCAATTCAAAACTTAAACTTACATCACTTACCTGCCCAAGGTCTCGGAAACCTTAGGCTCTGATACCAACAAATGTAACCCCCTCGCCCCGGTCTGGCCGGATGACCGGTCCGAGTGGGCCACACGGGGAAAACCGAGTGAAACTCGTTAAGGTTCCCCTCGGTTAGCAACCCTATATATTTTTTTCTTTTTATTTTAATCTTGTCTAGAGGATGGTTAAACCCTAAGTGATTCACAACAGCGGAAACATACAAGGAAAACACATTCGAACCCCGGCCATGCATAAACAGTCCATTTTTAAGCTTACAGGACAGGCAGTATCGATACCCTTGCCAGGGGTATCGATACCCCCTTTCTAGGTCAACCCAAGAAGTCAACCACGAGAAGACCGTATCGATACCCTTACCAGGGGTATCGATACCCCCTTTCTCGGTCAACCCTCCTTGGTCAACAGAGTAGACCCGTATCGATACTCGGGAACCCCGTATCGATACACTCTACTCTCACTCAAAACTCCAAATTCCAGTAACTTTGGAGGGTATCGATACCCTTAGGGTATCGATACCCCAGGCAAAATCTGATGCCTTTGGGCAAGACAGTATCGATACCCTAGCTAGGGGTATCGATACGCCTTGTACTGCAATACCTCAAATTCAACTTAAACGACCCCAACACGACTCTAAATGCATTTTTAGACTCTCCTATGCACATACAAACACTTAAACTAACATACTTAGACCAAAGGTAGCAACCAAGCAATTAACAAGGCATCCATACATGGCATTCATACAAAAGGGCAATTTATGCATATATGGTCATACAAGCACGTAAGATTTCATGCCTTAGCAACCAAACAAATAGACATTCAAGGCATGCAACAACAACGATATTTATAGATCAAACAAGGCATCCAAGAATCAAACCAATATCGACATACATCAAAATTCAATCATCAAAACCTATCCCATTGCTTAACTATTACATTCATTTACTCAAAACTCATACATTGAGCTCACCAAAAGCAACACTTGGAGACCTTTCCTTGCCCTTGACGCCCACAAGTTATTTATTTGCATTGTCGAACAAAAGAGAGCGTAAGCATAAAAGCTTAGTGAGGGTAACTCATAAAACAAACCTTCGACAATGCAGGGTCCAAGCACGAGCTATTTCCAAGATGAAATGCATGGTCTTACCTCCGGTCCGCCAAGCCAAAATGAACATGATGCATGAACATATAGTTAACATTATGCCATGCTCAACAACTATAAGCTCAACTTACCATGATACATAATCCAAAGCATTAACCACATCATATATCAATTCATGAGGGCATCACATTCCATGTCATATAAGCACATAAGCATAATCCTACATTGGTATATACATACAACCTCATATTGGCACCTAGCTATGACCCGAATACGCGGATAACCCGTTGGAACGCATTTCCAACAACAACATTACCTCGGTGGGATTCCACTCATCACCGGTCCTTGCATGGGCGGGATTCCACTCATCGCCACATGCCCTACGGATGGGATTCCACTCATCATCACGTAGAAATATATAAAAGCTTCCGGTGGAATATTACATCACCGTACTCCTCCTTGGTGCCTTAACGCCACCAAGGCCACGTACGTTTTGACTCAATTTGTGTGCACACTCATCCTAATGATCGATCATTGTACCCAAGCATACTAGTGCCAATATAAATCAAACTACACAACTTTTTACAATATCAATTTCAATATAAATTCCGTGCCTAGCACGTACTCACCATGATTCTCCAAAATCATGCAATCCACAACATAACCTCATTTCACAAACCAACACCACATGTATGTCAACCGAACAATTATCTTATCATATATCCACATTTTATTTGTCATCAACATGCATATAAAATCAATACATTAAGTCATACTTTCACATACATGTGTACCACATTATACATACTCATCATGAGGCATAACAACGATTAAAGAGTACATCCAAGGTCTCTAACTAAAGCTTAGGATTAGGCTACCACCCTAATCCTAACTCTAGGTAGGTCTACCAAGCCCAACCTAGTTCACATGCTTGAACCAACCACTTAAAAATCGATTTAAAAACATTAACCACTCACCTCTACTCCAAGCTCAACTACCAAGCAAGCATCACCTTCAAGTTTCCGGATTTCTTCCCGAAGCTTCTCCAATGCAAGCTCTCGCTTCTAAACAACCTCAATACGATTCAAATAATCCTCAAATCAGCCCAACATCAAAATATCAACCCGGAATACAAATTCAAATATCAAACACAACATTTCAAGTCATGACCAAACCCCGACTTCATCTAATTCAAGAAGCCCATAATCCTTGATGAAAACCCAAGTTTCCAACACATCTTATACTCACAAATGATTGCTAAATTCAGCCACAACATCAACCCATAGGTGCAAGCCAAGCTCCAACAATTTCCAACCCAAACAATCACCAAAATTCTCATTTTCGTACTTCTATTTTACCCAGCAGAAAATTTCATTTTCAAACACCCAAATGACATCTAAATGGTCCCAAAACATCCCCCTAGCATACATATACCATCAGCCCTCTAATTACACTCTAAAACCCTCCAAAAATGGTGTTTTTGACAACTCAAAAATGGGTTTAAGAACCCACTTCGGAAATTCATCAAAAATTAACCAAATTAACATATAATGTGTATTTCAACTTGATTAAACAAAACCCCAACTCAATTTAACAAAACAAGATGAAAAACCCCATAAAAACCCAAACTTTTAAATCTAACCCTAATTTCCAAAAGTTCATATTTTTAAGATCTAAGACCATGTATGAATAGGAAATGAAGAGGAGAGTTAGAAAATGATTTTACCTTTAAAAACGCCATTGAATTGATGAAGAAATCAAAGGAATATAAGCTTGAAGTTTGAGAGGGTTTGAAGATGGTGGTGGGTGTTTCTCATGTTGGAAATAATGGGAAAAGGGGAGAAGATGACAACTTTGAAAGTTGTCATCCTTTTTAAAAGTTTTTGGGCAAATTACAACATAAGTCATTCCCTTTTTACCAAAGCTCAATTAGGCCACATTTTAAGTTGGATTTATTTTAATTTAATTTTATTGACTCGAACTATAAACCCGGATAACTCCTAACCCCAAAACACGGGTGTTACACTCATGCACTGAACAACCGGATGGGAACAACTCATCAGTGAATCTCCAAAACGTTCCCATAATCGTTAGGCCTGAGGCTACGGATCCGCTTTCGAGCCCAAGCGAACATTCCAACCCAGTCTATGATCCAAGTTCGTGTTTGTATTCAATAAAGCCCAAAACTCTGAGAACCCCAAATAACATCTCTCCCATGTTAATCCGACCATGCCTGAGGATGAGGGCGAACTGGTTACCACAAAATATGATGCGAAAAGCTAAATCCGGGGTAAAGATAAAAGAAACCAACAAGGTTACTGGGGTTCCTTCCTCCTTTGAAGATAAAAATAAGCCCCAACCAATTTGAGCTACTTTGCCACCTGCCAATCTAGAGGTTATCGCCTTCAATTCGCTCGGAGACAAGGAATTCACAGTCGAAAACCAGAGACCCATTAATGAATCGGATGAGGAAGCTCGCATTTGCCTACAGGTTTGTAAAATCGCGGGACTTTCTTTCAAAGCTTCAAAAGAGGAAGTATGCGAACGACTTATGGCGATGGAGGAGTCAAAACAAGAGGACCAACAATCGAGGTAACCACGCCTTCCTTGGTATTACCTATTGTAATTTTAATTTATTATGAAGCAGACAATTTGTATAACATGGAATGTGAGAGGTCTGGGGAGCCTAGAGAAGAAAGCTTCTATCAGGAGATTAATTCGATGCAGTAAAACTAGTGTCATGTTCATTCAAGAAACCAAACTCTAGAAGTGCGATGACTGGGTAATTAGACAAATAGTGGGTTCGAATGGGAATTTCAGATGAGCTTATGCTCATGCTGTAGGATTTTCTGGTGGTCTTTTATCAATTCGGGATCCTGAGATTTTTTAGTGCCAAACTCAGGTTATCCAGAGAAATTACATCATTCTTGTTGGCTGCCTAAGTGTGCAACAGTCCAAACTGCAATGCTCTCTGATAAATGTTTATGGACCCAATGGAGTGGCAGAAAGGAGGCTGGTTTTCAATGAGTTGTGCGAGACTATTTCCAACCTACACCTTCCCATCTTAATGGGTGGTGATTTCAACATTGTTTGTCGAAGAGAGGAGAAACTGGGAGCATGTGATAGGAAGGGTGAAATGAGGGAGTTTGGCAATTTCATTAGTTCGTTACAACTGAAGGACATTTCGTTAGAATGAGGGTCGTATACTTGGTCAAACTACAGAGATAAACCTTCAATGAGTAGACTGGACAGATTCCTTCTTTCACCGGAAGTGTTGCAAACCTGGCCGGATCTGATACAAACGCTGATGGCAAAAAACATTTCTGACCATAATCCAGTAGCTCTCACGTTAGCACAAGAGAACTGGGGTCCTAAGCCTTTTCGCTGGTTCGACTATTGGGCAGAAGAAGATACAATGGTTGAAGCAATCAACAAAGTGTGCCTAAGCATGAATGGTTCGGGGATAAGTGACATTAAAACAGTGTAAAGAAAAGGAAAAAGAGTGGTCAAAGAGCATATTCGCAAAACGCCAACCTTCTATCACAGAACTGGAATCTAGAGTGGCCACTTTGGAGGTGGCGATTGCCAAAGATGATTCAGATTCAAATCTGAAAAAGGAGATCGTATCCACCTGAGCCTTGCTGTGGAAAACAATTAGACAAAACGAAAGGGAATGTCGTCAAAAATCAAGGATTCGATGGCTCAATGAGGGGGACAAAAATTCAAAAAAAAAAATTCACATTTATGCAACCTCAAGAAGAAGCAAAAATCTGATCTCAAAGCTGTCAACAGGGAATGCTGTCCTAACGAAACCTAGACAGATTAAAATGGCAATTCAGGAACACTTCAGCAAGTTCTACAATGAATCAAAGACTCTCCAGATGGATGGTTTAGACAGTCTGCAAAATCTGATTGATCCTGTTACGACACTCAATTTAGAGGAAAAGTTCACCGTTGAAGAAATCAGCTACGCTCTTTCTAGTACATATGGCTCTAGAGCCCCGGGGCCAGACGGATTCAACATGAACTTCCTTAAGAAATTCTGACCGAAATTGAAAGACAACATCTGCAGCTTTGTCGAAGATTTCTACTAAGGGAATGTCAGAGATAGAAACTACAATCATTCTTTTATTGTGCTAATACCGAAAGTCAGCAATCCTTCCACCATGGAGGATTTTCGACCTATCAGTCTCGTCGGTTGCATCTACAAGTTATTGGCAAAAGTGTTAGCCTTACGCATGAGAAGGATCACACATATGGTGATAGGAGAGACGCAGTTTGCATTCGTTCCCGGGAAACAGATAATAGACTGCTCGCTGATTGCTAATGAAATTATTGATCTCAAAAGGAGAAAATGACTACCAGGCGTAGTGTTCAAAGTCGACTTTCGGAAAGCCTACGACTCTATAGACTGGAGGTTCCTTTTATTTGTCCTCAAGAAGATGGGCTTTGGCAGTAGATGGTGCGAATGTATTAAGGAATGTCTTGAAACAGCAAGAATCTATGTTCTCGTTAACGGGTCTCACACAAAGACCTTTCCTATCTCTAAGGGAATGAGGCAAGGTTGTCTGATGTCACCCTTCTTATTTAATATGATAGACGAAGCTCTAAGCTCCCTATTAAATAAGGCTGTCTCGAAGGGAATTTTTTCAGGCTTCCAGGTGGGTGACAAGGGATTGGAGGTGTCTCACCTACAATTTGCAGACGACCTCATTATCTTCTGCGGGGACATTGAGGTTCAAATCAGAAATGTGGTTTGATGTGACTCGAAATAAAGTTTGAATTATAAAATAGAAATTCCAATAACTCGACTTGACTCGAAAAAATTAAATTTTTTGGTTTGATGTGAAAATACTCGACTCATAATTTCATAAACTCGACTCAAAAATTCAAAATAAAGTTTGAATTATAAAATAGAAATTCCAATAACTCGACTTGACTCGAAAAAATTAAATTTTTTGGTTTGATGTGAAAATACTCGACTCATAATTTCATAAACTCGACTCAAAAATTCAAAATAAAGTTTGAATTATAAAATAGAAATTCCAATAACTCGACTTGACTCGAAAAAATTAAATTTTTTGGTTTGATGTGAAAATACTCGACTCATAATTTCATAAACTCGACTCAAAAATTCAAAATAAAGTTTGAATTATAAAATAGAAATTTCAATAACTCGAATTTTTTAGTAGTTAGTGGACTAAATTTTTAAGTTTGAGTTATTAAATAGGAGCAATTTGGGCACCTAAGTTTCAAAGGGTATACTTTGGGCACCTATTTTTCTTCTAAGCATTTATAATATTATTGTGTTAATTGATTGTAAAGTTTTAGGATTGAAAAATGAATTTTTAAAAATTTAAGGGTGAAATTATAAAGAAGCAGTTTTATTAGTGACTATAATGTTTACTTTTTTAAATTGAGGAGAAAAAATGTACATGAGATAAATTTTAATGGCTATTGCAGTAATTTATCCTTATTTTACTTTCGCCACATCAGCAATCCGGGGACTAACGGAGTTAACGTCGGAGTGACCAAGTATTTACACATCGAAAACGTAGAGGACTACTAATAGGCACTTTTCAAAAGTGGTGACTAACTCTGTACAGACGCTAAACGTAAGTGACCCCTGCAGTAGTTTACCCTTATTTTTTGGTTCTAACAAATTTCATTAGTTTTTTATACTAACAAATGAATTAAAAGCATATAATAGATAGGAGATCCACTAATTGGTCGAGTAACTAACGATATTTATTTTATTTTATCTTGTATGAATTTAAATTTCAACCTAAAAATATAATATTTCTACTTAATAAAAAAACATATAATGAATGCAAGAGTGACAGATAAATCTCGGACGATCTTAAATTTTCAATTCTTTAGAGAAACTTGGCATACTGGGTGATTTTGACAGTAACTTCAAGATTATTTTTTATTATTTTATTTTAAAAGAATAATTAACAAAAGAATAAATTTCGAGAGAAAATTTGCTCAAAACAGTGTTCACTTTTAATAGTCTTACGTTAAAGAAATACAAGGTAATAACATCGCTCCCTTTACTATTAATAATCTTGTATTATCGTCACTATATTATGTTAAAATATCAAACGAGGTAATGTAGTTCTGAAATCGTACATTACCAGAATAACATACGATTACCTGAACAACATATTCTTTTTAGGACAGGAAAAATATTATCCAAATCATAAGATGTATGTGGAATTTCTATCGAACTTAAATAATAAAAGTATGAATGAGTCTACCACGTGCGACGAACACCGATGAACACCACTAATGATGAACACCGATGAACACCATTAAATTAATTAATAAAGATTAAAAATTTTAAGGACCCATAATACAATTAAGAATTATTTTTAAAATTCAATTAAATTATTTTTTATATATATTAAAATTTTATTTTTTAATAAGGGTAAACTATATATTTAGTACTTCACATATTTTCGTATTTCTATTGAACCCTCATTATTTAAATATTATTTTAATTTGACCCTATTTTTTATAAAAAATAATTTAACCCTTAACCATCAACCTAAAACCCTAAACTATTAAACCTTAAACCCTTAAACTCTTAAACATATACCCTAAATCATATACCATTAAAAATAATTTCACCATCATCAATTCAATTCAATGAAAAATAAACTCTTGTTGTGCCGTCTTGATATACATTTTTGGGGTTAGCCACTTGATATACATTTTTTTGGGGTTTGGGCAGGTATACAGCAACTACTGTTTTGACACTGTTGCAAGAAGTGGCGCAATTTCCTGATGTGAAGTTGGATTGGAATGCTTTAGTCAAGAAGACATCTACTGGGATTTCTAATGCGAGGGAATACCAGATGTTATGGCGCCATTTGGCCTACCGGGAGGGCTTGTTTGAAAAACTGGAAGATGGGGCTGAACCCTTGATCAGTTTTCTAGGTTTTGTTTTTCTATGGTATAATTTTAATTTTTATGATTGAAGGTGATAATCCACAGGCGGTGAAGACAAGGCTGCGGCAATGGGCGCAGGTGGTTGCTTTTTCGGTGAGGCAAAGCTCATGACGATCGATGGATGTGTCCGATAATTTGATATGATCATCTGGTTTTTCAAGATCAAATGCTAAGAAATCAAATCAAACCGAAGAAACCAGAGATGTTTATCAATGTAAAAAAAACCAAACATCAATGATCAAACGTGTTTTGTTTGGTAGCTTAGGTTAGAAATTCCCAGAAAAAGAAATGAGAAAAACCCACACGTTAAATGAACAGAAATATCTTCTGGATTGACTTTTTTCGATAATTTTGTCTTTTTATTTTTAATTGAATTGAATCGATGATGATAAAATTATTTTTAATGGTATATGGTTTAGGGAATAGGTTTAAGAGTTTAAGGGTTTAAGGTTTAATAGTTTAGGGTTTAGGGTTAAGGGTTAAATTAATTTTATAAAGAATAAGGTCAAATTGAAATAATAATTAAATAATGAGGGTTCAATAGAAATACGAAAATAGGTGAGGTACTAAATATATAGTTTACCCTTATTAAAAAATAAAGTTTTAATATATATAAAAAATAATTTAATTGAATTTTTAAAAATAATTCTTAATTGTATTATGGGTCCTTAAAATTTTTAATCTTTATTAATTAATTTAATGGTGTTCATCGGTGTTCATTATTAGTAGTGTTCATCGGTGTTCGTTGCACGTTGTAGAATTTTCCTAAAAGTATTTGAAAATTCATAATACAAGTTGGATTAACACAACTTTAATGCTTGTACATCACTATTGGACTAACAACCAACCTCTTTTATGTCAGAGTAATTAATCCTTTATACCCTCGCTGTCTTATCCTTATCACATACTTTATATATATATACACAAACTACGAGCACAAAACTTTATGTAATAAGTGCGAATAATTAAAAAGTAATATTAAATATTATTAGTGTAAAATTAAAAATTTTAAAGGGATATGAAATTAGATTATTAATAAAAAAATATAAAGAAAATATAGAAAATATAGAAAATTTTATACGGTCATCCTCTTTTATATTTATATATAGAGAGAGAGGGTGGATGCATATGACTCCCATGAGAGCATATGCATCCCCATATTTTAGAAAAAAAATTAAAAATATAATTTAATTTGTATTATATATATATATATATATATATATATATATATATATATATATATATATATATCTTTTGTTTGAAGCATCTTCTACCTTCATCATTATTGACAGCACATCCTTGTTATATACAGCTTTTGATTTCATCGGCCGGCTGCCATTTACTTGGAGCTTTGAATTCTTTTACTTTTGAAAAGTCCTCACTTTAGTATAACCTAAATACACTATGAACTAACTAATAAGAATACCAATTCTAATGATTTGGTGCCGCTTGTGTTTTAGGTTAAATTTGTCACTAGTCCTTGTATTTTGATGAAGTTTGAGATTTAATCTCTCTACTTAAAATAGTTAAAATTGAAATCAGTTATAACTTATAATATGCTCTAAATCTATGCACTCTTCGTACATTTGGAATTTAGTACATCAACTTTTTAGATTTAATAATTCAAGTACAATCTTTACCTCTGTTAAATTTTTTGAAGACCCAAATTTAACAGAAAAATTTTAATAATATTAACAATTTGAACTTGAATTTTTTAAATTTGAAAAGCACATGGATTAAAATTCTGAAAATAAAACTATAAAAACTAAATTATAAATGTTTGAACCAAGTAAATCCTTTTTTATTTAAAATCCTAATCCAATCTTTAATATAGTTAGTATTCTGCGTCTTTTATGGATTGACACAAATTCTAATTAATAGTTAAGTTGGATTTTATTGTAAATCTAGTGGTTGAAGATTACCCACTAATTAAGTTTACTAAATAAGTAAATATTTATATTAGGTGAGAAGTCTTATAGAATAACGTTTCTGTGTGACCAAAGTATTTGACTCTATAAATATTAAGTAGATTTTAACCTTTAGAACGATGAAAGAGAATTATTTCTGATAGATGTAATTTTGTTTATGATCTTTACAACTATTGTGGCTATGTTGCAAAGATATGTATTGTATGGATGTTGGAAGAGTGTTTAAGATACACCTAAGGATGGCCATGGGTCTAGTTTTTGGCCAATCTGCACCTGACCAAAAAATTTAACACCTCCACCCAAATCCAACTCGACCAAACATTTTATGACATTCTACCCGACCCAAATTCTAAAGTAAAAACCCGAACTCAACCTGACCCGACCCAACATAAATAAAAAAATTATCAGTTTTTGTTATTATTTGATAAAATAGGGAGCTAATTGAAAAAATACAAATAAAGAGGGAGCATTATAATGATAACTATATTTTTATTAGACAAAATAGGGAGATAATTGAAATAAATATAAAGAGAGGGGTATTGTAGTAATTATACCTAAATATTTAGAATAAATTAAACTATTATTTCGGGTCGGGTCGGGTCGAAACCCGTCGGGTCTAGGTCAAATGGTCATCCCGAGATACACCGAATTTTGAGATATATATATATTAGGTTATGGGATATCATGTATTTGTACTCTTCATGATCTGTAACACCCCGATCTCGATCCGAATCCGAAGTACTACATTCGGGCCACCCAAAAATCGACGCATCAAATTTCCAATTTAAACCATAAGTTTAGCCATTATTTAAAAGCATTAAACATACATAAATCCACGAAGGTAAATAAGAATTTAGATTAAGTTTATAAACGGGAGCTCCAAGTTTAAAACACCGAATACAAAAATAATATTTCAAATAGAGTTTACAGACTCAATAACACGTAAGGTCCTATAAATACATAAGCCCAAAACTAAATACTAAGCATTGTAATCTGAAGCGAAGCGGTGCTGGGAAATCCCTTCTTGATGTGGTCCTCAGCCACGATCCACCTACTAACCTGCGAACGGAAACAACGATTTTGAGCGCTAAGCTTACAAAGCTTAGTGGTACATTTTTACTCTATAACAATTTGGGATTATAATAAAATAAGCATGCAAGATAAATACACTCTAGAGAGCATAGATAAGGCTTTACTATCTATGAGTTATCGCCTAGCCTACACTAGCTAGAGTTCTTAGATCACCTATCTCAAGGTATCATTAAGTCTACAACAAGTCTTACATGTTTCCATAAGGCTTTTACATACTCGAGATCATATAGCCAATCAAGTTACTGAGCACACTCAGCCTATCAAGTTAATACATATTGTACCATGATCACTCAGCCATCGAGTACAAAAGGTATCATTTATAGCATCCACACATCATCTACATAATAGCCAACGAAGCCCTACTTTACCCATGCTCCCACAGTCGTCAGGTTACCTATATCCACACAACCGTCGGGTTAAATGGACCATATCCGAATCACCATAGCTACGGATACGTCATAGACATACTTGGATCATATTAGCCATAAGTAGTCCTTACCTGAGGTCACTCAGCCTATCGAGTTTATTACCTTATACAAATCACCATAGCCACATATAGGTTTTTAACTACACCTAGATCACTCAGCTCGTGGGTACGTTGGATGTACTTGTTCACTCATTCTGAAGTACGCATCCCCTTATATAAGTACCGTAGTACTGACTATAGGACATCCATATTCCTTTACTACAACATAAGATAACACACGCTCCTCGAGCATTCATACACCTCACCAAGAGGTAAGTGGCACCAAGTCAAACCATCACAAATGCCCCAAGGCCTAACACTTACCATCATGGTTATCTCGATTCATCACTTACTAAGCTATTACACGTTATTCTTATCCATGAAGGTTAAATCTCGGTTTCTCAGTTCTACAATTTATTTTATCACCTTAGAAGCCCATTAGGCCATATCCCTCGAATTATCAACTCCTCAAACTCATTTTCAACATTTAGAGGCAAATTGTCTAGTGGGTACTGATACCCATCATCGAGTATCGATACGCCTCTCTAGGTATTGATACCCACCCTATGTGTACTGATACTCAGCTTCATAGGTAGATAATTTGAGGGCTATAGAATAGAGGTACCGATGCGTGTTGGGTTTTGAGGTGCTCGATTCCTTCAACCATTCTTGCTCGCCAAGTTGTGGAGAAGTGGAATTTTGGGTGGATGTGGTGTGGAAGCTAAAAAGATAAATGACACAATGATTTACAGTGGTTCAACCTACTAACCAAGGTCTACATCCACTACCTTAGCTTCCCACTAAGGATTTCCAATCAATCCACTATTGATCCGTCCCCTTTTCTAGGCTTAGGAGGAAACCCTTATACACCGATCAAGCTTTCTACCCAAAGCCTTGATCAAACCCTCTTTACAAGGAGAAAAGATTAGCAAACACAAATCCCTATAATAGGTGTTTGTTTGCACAATTTAGCTCTCACCCAAAACCTAAAACACTTGAGCAAATTTAACAATTTTGGCTCACTAGTGTTTGTCTATACAAAGAAATGACAATTTAAGTACAAAGACAATTCTTTATCATTTATTGATTGATAATTGAAGCATTAACCATTACTTGATGCTTGGAGGTCCCTTTTATACTCATCTTTGAGTTTGTAGCCGTTACTAGCCGTTGGGATGAATTGGAGCCATTGAGGATGTTATTTCCCACCATTAATGATGTTCTACAGCCTTCTGTATCGATACGCGTGGCCCCGTATCGGTACAACCTTTATCAGTAACTAGCTGTTGGGCTCTTATCAGCCCAGGAATCTAACTGTCATACGCTGCGAGATTGCCCGGCAGCCACGAAGATCTGGAAAAGACTGCTACCAGCTACCCTGCGTGACACGTTCTTCGCCATGCCGATCGAGTCCTGGCTTTGCAGCAACCTTTCTAGCAGACTCGTCGACACACAAACTATGGTGCATTGGTCCGTTCTCTTTGCTTCTACTCTATGGCAGATTTGGAAGAATCGGAATGATGTTGTTTTCAATAATGCTGATATACCAGTCCCAGTAATACTCCGCCGCTCGATTGCTTGGGCGAAGTGTTACGGCAGTTTGCAAGCAACACACCCTGCTGTGCTGCATCATTGCAGGGCCGTTGTATGGCGCCCCCCGATCCATGGAGGGGTCTGCCTTAATGTGGATGGCTCCGTTTCTTCTTCGACGAAGCGCTGCACTATTGGAGGGCTCCTTCGCGATTCAAATGGTAGCTGGTTATGGGGATTTTACAAACACGTTGGCTCCACAAGCGTCCTACAGACAGAGCTTTGGGCAATGTATGTCGGCCTTCTCCATGCTTGGGAATATGGTTATGAAATGCTGGAAGTGCAATCTGATTGCAAGCAAGCGGTTGCGCTTGTTTCAGATGTGGACGCCGGGAACTCTCCTCTCTCTTTGGTGCGGGCAATCCGTAAGCTCTGTTGTCGCGCTTGGTTCGTTGAGGTTGCCTGGATCTCCCGGGATGCCAATAGGCCAGCCGATGGACTCGCCAAGTTGGCGGACTGCTCGTCTGATGATTTGATCCTCCTTGAAGACCCACCTCCCTCGATTGCTAGGCTCATTGAGCAAGATAGTCTATGTTTAGCAGCTCCAATTGCTTATAATTTTTATACTCTCTTTCAAGTAAAAAAAAAACAATAAGTCGACACTCTTTTAGAGCAAGGATTAAAACTCGAACTGAAAATTAATTTGAACTTGAAATTAATCCGAATTAAAATGGTTCAAAAATTTATCTATCCAAATTGACCTATTCCAAAATAAATAGGCTTTTGCAACCAAAATGATTCATTTGTCCATAAGTGCAGATTCATTTGTCCGACGAAATTACAGACCTGTTCTTTCATTCACACGAGACAGCAAATTGTACGTCCATAAAAAAGAGTACTTTTCACAGGCAACACATGCATGGTGGTTGCCATTGTCATTCTAAACATAAACTATACTCACTACTTAGTATAACCCCGTACGTCATATGTATAGGAGACACTACTTGGACGGCGACTGGGGTCAAGTCAACCCATGGTGCTCATAGCTTCGAAACGGGTAAACCTGAGGCAGAAAACATGATCGATCGATGAAGATGAATTTATACTCATGACACCTGCAATTTTTGAGGAGTGTTCCTGTTTGAAAAATGGATATTACCTAATGCTTTCGCATTGACGATGCTTGGACATGCAGCAGGAGGTGGAGCGTTCTCATTCAAGAACGGCGCAACTTGGTTCGGATCACCCCAAATTGGATACCCTTTGATCTTGCCCTGTATTGCGGATAGAGGAAGTGTAGAAATGGTTAGACCAGTGGCTATCGCAGATGAAAATCACATAACAGATTCTAATATCTTTTTTGCTTCTTCGAATGAAATGACAATCATATCTGAACTTCAATAAAGCGAGGAACAAGGTATTACCAAGACGTTTAGAGCGGCTAACGTTGCCATTCCCTCACGAGTCCACTGCACAAGCACAAGGGGAAAAAATTACAATTCGATAGGCGACTCCAACCTGATATGTGAACCCTAGCAAACATTACCTTTGAAGCAGAAGCAATGTGTGGCACGACGACAGCGTTCTTCATCTCAGCAAGTCCGGGTTTCATGAAAGGTTCATCCTAATGCAACACCATTAATGAACAATTTATGTACTAACCCGAGGATGGTTTTCGTGTGGTTGATTGATTCAAGATTCAGTTTGTAAACTCACCTCAAAGACATCGAGACCAACTCGGAACATAGGATTTTGCTTCAGATGCTCAACAAGAGCTACTTCATCTACCACCGGGCCCCTGCTACAGTTTACTAGGATTGCTTCCTGCAAATATATAACCCAATTCATATTTCCTTAAGAAAAGCATATTTTTTGAAGTCAAGGAGAAATAGAAGCTCTTAACCACCTTCTTCATTGTTGCAAGCCTTTCTTTGTTAATCAAATGATAGGTTGTTTTATCCAAGATAGGGTGAAGACTTATCTACAAAAGGAGCCAGTAGCAATCCCTCTTAATTGGCAGCATATTCAAAACCTGGATTTGGAAACAAAATTAAAAGTTCTAAGCAAAGATAAGCCTACCACATCTGCCTCCCGAAGCACCTCATCCATACTAGATGCTCTTTTCCAGTAAACAGGTTGCTCTCCATTGCTTTTCAAGAACTCACCATAAGCTGCAATGAGGAAGCATATATAAACATCATAACATAAGAATTAAAAACTCAGCAGCTCAAGCAGAATGTTCCAAGACATACCTGTGACAAACTTCTCTAGCCGCGTTGCTTGGTAAAGATCATAGTAAATCAAGTTCATTTTGAACCCTTCAACCTATTATAAGATGGCATTAAGCAAACAAAATGACTCCCATTAATGCAGCAAAGTAAGACCAAAAGTAGAAGATGACATGAAAAAGACGCTCTTCATAGCAACAAATATTACGCGCTTAGGAGCTATGTTTTTTTTTTCAAAACATCAAAATCTGCTTCAAAACCACACTAACCCAAACAACCATTTCTATGTATACTTGAGGTTATAAAGATCAATGTGTGTTCCAATAATTTCAGATCAACCATCCATTATAAACGATGGATACGAAATCTGATATGTAATTTAGTTAGTAAGAAATTACCATCATTCTGGCATATGCAGATCCAATACGACCAGCTCCAATTACACCAACTGTCTGTCCTTTAAGCAAGTTCCCCACAAACCTGTAAGAGAAATAAGTGGAATTGGACAAGCATGGTGTAAATGATGTTTCGATTTGATCATCTATGCTATAGACATTAAACAAAATTGAAATATAAGGTAAATTTCGTGGACATACAGATGAGGGAGCCATCCATCATATAAGCCAGCCCTCATGAACTCATCGGCTTCAACGATTCTTCTAGCAGCTGCCAAAGAAAGAGAAGCTGCTAGCTCAGCGGTTGTTTCTGTGAGTACCCCCTGCACCAAATTAGGAATAACATTAGAACAGAACTTGTACCCCAAAATTACTGAACCAACTTTGTAACTATTTTCCGCATGGTAAAAAGCTTCCTTTACTGTTATGAACTATTTAGGCCGCGGGTTTGTTTATTGTTTTAGCATTACAGTGCACAATCTCTGAACACATGGGGGGTTAGCACTTATCAATGTTATGGAAACATACCCAAAGGCAAATATGAGTAAAGCAGGCTAATGGAAATCAGAATAGAAAGGTAAGTGAAGTTACAGGAGTATTGCCAACAGCAACGCCATACTTGTTGGCAGCATTAACATCAACATTGTTGTAACCAACAGCCATGTTACTAAAAGCTTTGCCTCCTGCTCTGCTTAAGGCCGCGAATAAAGTGTCCCCCCACTCTTCAGTTAGCTGCAAACACATATTCCCAACTTAAAACACACACACACACACACAGAAACTCATATCTTATAACTAAAACTAAAACCAAAATCCCATGGCGAATTCACCTGTCCAATCACCCCATCACACTTGTTGCCAATCAAAGCAATGATATCTTCAACAGACAGAATTGTTTTCTTCTCGGTGCATATCTGAAAAGGAATGAACAGGGTTTCATCAAGAAGATAGAAACAGAGGATTTAGAGAAGAGAAGCTCATAATTACTTCGACACGGCAATCCTGCTGGATCAAGAGGTTGATCCATCGAGTTCCGGGCATGGGTTTTGTGCTGATCACTCTGTATTTCCCATTTGGGTTCCACACTTCAATCGAAACCGGCTTTGCCATTCAAACCAGTGTGAACAAAAGGCAGAGCTGGAAACTGAGCTTTTTAAATTTCAGTTTACTCTGTTTTTTTTCCTTCTTATAACGATGGTTCGGTGTGGTGAGGAACATTGGTTTAAAATGGTCTGCATTTAAATCACCGGTGAAATCAAGGGATTCGTTGAGTCCAAATAGTTGATGTAGGGTGATAATCGTGTAGAGCAAGATAGGATTGTTGTTTCGTTAAACATGTGATTTGATCCTTTTGGATATAGGGATGGACTGGTTGAGGGCTGTGGTGAGTTTGGGATGATGCTTTGGTTTTGTGGTGTAAGTTAATTGCTGACATGTCATTTGCTCAGGATTACACGTAAGAGAATCCTCTATCCATTTTTGCAAATGACGGAAATAGCCTTTAATTTAGTGGTCAAAATTAGAGATGACCGGTTGATAGTTAAAACTAACGCATGGGATCTAGTTTTTATGCGCTTCAATATTAAATTTAGGTGCAATGATAAATTTAGTTCTTAAGATTTACTATATTTCTATTTTCTAATCAATTTAACCTTTATTATCTAATGAAACTTTTGATTATGTTAATAAAATTATAAACTTTGTAATAATCTTTTCCCTTTCATCTAAAAATAAAATTATAAACTTTGTTTGGTAGGATGGTAAGAAAAGTAGAAGAACTGAAAAAAAATAAAAGGGTAAAAAATTAGAAAGTTAAAAAAAATCTATTGCTTTGTTCGGTAGGAAAGATAAAAAAATTGAAAGATATTTATGTTTTATTTTCATTTAAATGCACCCAAATTTTACACAAATTGTGAAAATAATGCTTTTAGAATTTACTTTTAGAAACAAATGGATATTTGTTAAAATTTTAACAAAATATATTATTTATTATAGTGCAAGTTGAAGTCGCCAGTTGCAGTTGGCGACTTAGAATGTCATATATATATATATATATATATTTTGAAATCATGCATATTATTTTCTGTAGAAAGTTACAATAAATATTTTATTATTTTTTAAAATGATAAAAAAATATATGACTTAATTATCGATGCGAAAAGAATAAAATATTAAGTATCACAAGCTGCAACTGGCAACTTGCATTGTAACAAATGTCCTAATTTGCTAAAACTTTGACAAACATTCTTTTTTTTTTTAAAAATAAATTCTAAAATGCATTATTCCCCAAATTTTGCCCCATTTTTTTTTCCAATTTTTCTCCCGTGCATTCATCATTTTATTTTTCATCCAACCAAGTAAAGTTTAAAAGCTAGCCGAAGGGTGCTGAACAAAATAAGCAGCGGAGAACAGAAAACCGGCCCATATTCGGCTAACGATGGATTGGATTAAGATTCGAAACCCAATTTGTTTATATCTAAGGCCATAACTAAGGGTGTTTATTCTCAAATCGGGTAACAGGTACTCGGTTTACATTATTTATTTATTTTTAAAATTAATTTTTTTTAAAAAATCACATAGTAAACGCATAAAATTTAAAAGTTTATTATGCATAATCCAAACACAAACATTAGTGATTTGATGTTAGTTTTAAGCTGAATATTTAGATATATATATATATATATATATTAAAGTTTATCACCAAAAAGACATTAAAAATATTAATCTCGTTTTTTCTTTCGAATCTTGTATTAACAAATTAATAAAAATATATTTGAAAATTCTAAAACTCAAAAGTACATAATACAAACATAGAAATAATTTAGAGATTTAAATTTAGTTTTAGGTGAAAATATTAAGGAACCTAAAATAAAAATAAATAAATATATTAAGAGTATCGGGTCGAGTACCTGATTACCAAAAAAATTTCTACTCACACCCGATCCAACTACCCAAAAGAAATCCCGAGTCGGGTACCCGACCCGGAAGGGCAATATCTTTAATAAAATACCCGTTTTTTTCATTCTAGGTCGCCAAGTAGTTGGGTCGGATCAACAAGGTCGGATAGTTTTAAACACCCTTAGTCATAACAACTAGGCAGACCCAAATACTCGAACGGTCCGCAACAAGTGGCCGGAGATTGAGCCTGAGCCGTAGGTAGTGGCCCTTGACAACGTGGAGTGGAACAGGTTAGCTCTTTTGCTTTACAAAAAGAAATGGGAGGATAATAACTTTATATTATGATATGACGATGCCGAATTCAAGTCCATTTACTTTGAATATGTCCAATCTTCAATATCTAGCCCCACATAGTAGTTGGGACTTGGGAAGAGCAATCACCTCCCATTTTAGTAGTTTAATTACATTTTAAATTACCCATAGTTTTAAAATCATTATAATATAATTTTTGATTTATTAATTTTTATTTAAATTTAATAAATTTAAATATCATCTTGTTTAATTTTAATACCTTAACTGTTTTTTAAGACCTAATTCGTTTTAAAGTATAAATATTTAACCTGGTCCATTGAGTCACGTTACACAAATGCTGGCAAGTTCACCAACTTTGTCCCTTCCTCAACTACCTCATTCATATTACTCTACTTACATGATATTAAAGTATAATATAATAAAAAACACTAAAGTATTATGTTCTAGAATCTAATCAGAATCAGTATCCATAAGCATATAAAAAAAGTTCAGCTTACAAATCATATAAAGAGAAAAGGCGGGTGGAGAAGGTTGATATGTGAACACACAAATCTTTGGTTAAGCACAAGCTGTCGTGGACACAAATTAGGCCATGTGATGGATTAAACAGAAGGGAGCGGTCAAAATCATGGACAATGCGTCATGAAATAATGGGTAAACTACCTATTTAGTGTCCAACCTACTATAGTGTTTCTGTTTTGGTATCCCACCTATTATTTTTAGCAAAATAGTACCTAACGTTGGGATTTTATTCTGTTTTGGTACCTCAATTGTTCATTTTTAATTAGATAATATTATTTTTAGTCCCAAAATGTATACATTTCTATCAATTTAGTCTAAACTCCATCAATTTAATAATTATCTTAAATATTTGAATTAAAATTATAAATTCTCTTATTTTTTCTTTCATTCTTCCCCGAAACTCTAGCCCTCTTTTTCCCTTCAGCCACCGTCAACTATGAGGTTGGCAAATCAATGCTTTTATTTATGTATTTTGCTCCTCCATCTTCAGTTATATAGTCTAATACGTTTTCATTATTATCGAACATGTGTATTTAAAACATATATTAAAAACGTATGATCCCTTCTGCAGAATCATCAAATTATACTATACCTCATTTTTTGTGTGATTTGAACTCCCCTGTCGCAAACTGTTCATCTCGCCTCCACCACTTTTATTTGAATTGATTTACCTCGCCTATTTTTCAAGCTTATAAAAGGAATCGCTGGTAATAACTTTAAAGAGTGTGCGAACTGAAGAATTGTTTAAGAGAAAAGAGTGGTTAGGGTTTTGGGAAAGAAGAAAAAATGGATATTTATTGTTTAAACTCAAATATTTAAGATAATGATTAAATTAATAGAGTTATGACCAAATTGATAAAAAAAATAAGTTTTAGGGATTAAATTATTATTATCTCAGTTAAAATAAAGCCACATCATCTCTATTAGTTTTTAGCAGTATGGGTACCAAAACAGAATAAAAACATAACGTTAGGAATTATTTTATCAAAAATAATATGTGAGGTGCTAAAACAAAAACACAATAATAGTTTAAGTACTAAATAAATAGTTTTCCCTAAAATAATAGACTCAATGGGCACTAAGACCCATTATAATTTGCACACTTGACACTACAATTACATATCATCATTGTCAGTAATGAATTCACAAATAATTTTGTTTAGAGTAGACATATATTAGCAACACAATTTTTTTTGTATATATATCAGTACAAATAAAAACTTTTAATAGGTACACACAATAAAATAAATATTAATAAACGGAATTCATATTTTCGATTCCTCATGCGTTTTTGGGCATATCGTATAATGACTGTTTGTTTTTGGGTCGTAACTTGTATTTATTTTCGAGCCATCTTTTCAACTTTCCGTTTGCATAGTGCATACCCATTTTAAAAAAAATGAAAGTTCATTTGATAAAAAAATCATTGTTAATATTAATTCGAATAAAATATTATTTGGACTAAATAAAATTATTGTGAAAACATAATTCTAATCTCAATGAAATTTGATGTCTACATTTGTACTACTATTATTAAAAATAACGTTAACACTAATTTTGAAATAATAATAATTAAAATTTTTGAGTTATAGAATCTAACTAATGGTGCAACAAAAAATATAATTTTTATCCTAAAAGATTTAAATTTGAAAAGTTTTATAGCAATGTAAATATATTTTATTAAGGATGGAAATCCTCTACCCTTTTCGGTGCTCCTACATATGTCCTTACGCTCAAAATTAATTTTGGAGCTTAGGGTCTAGGGTTTTAGGTTATGGTTTAGAGAATTTAGAGTATGATGTATTTTTAGGGTATATAGTGTAGGGTTTAGGGTTTAAAATTTAGGGTTATGGCTTAGAATTTAATTTTGTAATATTTTTTAGTGTTGAAGCATATGTAAGGGCACTAAAAAAGACATATGCATTTTATCCATTTTGTCAAAGAGTTAAAAAATATAAATATATATTATTTTATAATCACAATTATATAATCATACACAAATTCAATTGTAACGTGACTTTCCAAACACAATAAAATCACAATCATTAATACAATACATATATATTTGAATAATTTTTTTTTATCAAAAATAATAATCTAAAATAAAAAAATCTATATAACCCCGATAGTATTTTAATTAAAATTTAATTCAAATATAAAACCTCAAAATTATTCGGAGCTTCACCTTTTTCGGCCACAAATTATGGGTGATAAAAACTTGACTCGATTCGAAAAAATTAAATTTTTTGACTTGACTAGACTCAGAATTGCATAAATTCGACTTGACCCAATTTTCTTAAAAATAAAATTTGAATTGTAAAATAGAAACTCGAATAACTTGAAACTTTTAGTAATTAGTGGATTTTAATTTTTAAATTCGAGTCGAGACGCTTAATTTTTCCTAGTATATTTATACCATATAAAAAAATGAAGAAATGTATGCTACATATGAAGAAATATGTATGCATATCTTATATGATTAGAGAAAGTCGTTTAAATTAGAATCAAATTATAATATAACATGATAAATAATTATAATTAAATTTGTATAGGAAATCAAAAATTCGATTCGACTCATATTTTATAAACTTGACTCAAATTAAAAAAAAATTAAATAAAATTTAAATTGTAAAATACAATACATGTTATATTACAATTTTATTTTTGACTCCACTTTCGAGCTCCCTCCCACCCCCTACTAAGGTAGGGTTTATTCAAAATATACCGGGATGAAATTTAGAAGTAAATATAATTCCCATTTTCAATTTTCTGTTAACTCCCTTATTTTCTGCCTCCCAACACTTTATCTTCAACAAATTCTCAACTCTCTCTGCTAAAATCTTCACCTTTTTGAAGCTTTAAACTATTCAGGGAAGCCATGGATAGGCTTCTGTATTCTTCTTCTCCGACCCCTTTGGAGATCTCTCGAAAGCCCTCTCATTTTCTCTCTCCGCTCGGCAGATTCGACTCTCCTAAACCCAGTTCCGTTCCTTCACTCACTCGGCCGCAACTCCGGCGAATCATCTCAATTTCATGCAAGGCCGATAATAACCCATCTCATTTTTCTTATCCTCAATCCAATCCAAGCAATGAATTGCCTTCGCTCGGTTCTCCGCGAGTTGACTCAGCAAATGAGTCAACACCCACTTTCAATTTTCTCAAGCTTATTGCAATTAAAGCTTCTGCACAAAGAAAGGTATGGAATCTATACAAGTTTGTAGTAAAATTATCGCAATTGATTTCCCCCTTGCATTTATCGATGAAAGAAAAGAAATATTTTACTTCAATTGAGCTTAAGGATTCAGAATAATATTAGTTCTTTTGCTTTAAATTCAAAGTTCGACTTGGTCAATATTTGATTAAGGATTTCTAGTTATAGGGTTAAGAAATTGTTTCCAGAAAGTAAACTATCATATAGGGACTTTGGTGTTCATTGGAGTATTTTTTTTTTGAAGAAGAATGATTGAGAGTGGCGGCTCCAGATATATATTTGAGGTGGGTAAACATAAAATCTCAAAATTTTGAAATTTGGCACAAACTTTGAATGTTACAAAAATTTAAGAAAATTGGAGGCAAATGTATAAACTTTGAAAAATTTAGGGTGGGCACTGCCTACCCTACCTTACATGTAGATACGTCATTTCCATGTTAATTTTCCTCTGTTATTGTACTATTTTCATGGCGGGTCAAAGATGTAAGGGGTATTGTGCAATTTATTAAGAAGAGCCCTTAATTTATAATCGAAAAGAGATTTAGGGACCCTAGATTTGGAAGTGAAAGGGTGGCAAGTATGGGTGCAATAACATTTTGCTTTTTCATTAATAAAAAATGAGTCTACCAAGACTCAAACCCATGAATTACTATAACATTTTACTTTTCCCTCGTTAACTTAATTCGTTTTGTGTCCTTTTGTCTGGGGCCTTATGCAATACCTCTCAATCTCAATGCTTCTGCCTAGAACCGTCGTCGACTATTTTGATGTGTTATTTTCATTTGTGGTGCTTAACTAAGCCAAAAAATGAAGAATCCTATACAGGGAAGTCGACATTGAGTTTCTATTACCTTAATTTTTTGGGTAAATTTTTGCACACATTTGCAAATTTATACCAATCATTTAAATAGATTAGAAGATTGGCGTGGAACTAGCTTTCATAAGAGTTGATTATTTTTGCATCTTCTTGTCAAATGAATTAGGTCTTGCCAAACTTCATGATAAGCCAAAAAGAGTTCAACTTTGCTCATTTAAAGCGGTATATGGAAGCCAGAAAAAGAAAAAGCCACCCATGTTATTTGTGTATAGCTTATCATACCGAGTTGGGACTCCTGCATGGCCAACTCTGTCTAAAATTTATTGCTAGTGGTTGAATGTGGAATCTTTAATCATAAGTAGAATTGAGAGAACTCATCATGCATTGGAAATATTGATTCATCCACCATTGCTGGCCAGCGTGATTCTGAGATCTGGATAGATGAAAGGAAGTGTGGCCTATACTATGAATAGATGAAATTTAATCTGAACATCCCGTCAAAGCAGGCATCCCATTGCAGTGGGTTACTTTTCTTATGCATTTTTCTTACATTTAACATATATTTACTGTCTATCAGGTATTAAGTTCTCTGTGAAATCTTTTCAGGCAATCACAGCTGGGACCTTTCTAGCACTCTCTGCCATTATCATGTTCTTAATCCAACCAATTTTTGCACCAGCAGCTTTTGCAACCTTTCAAACTGGTGCTAAAGTCGGTGGAACTGCAGCTGCTGCAGTGGAGGGAGGAGTAATACGTGCTGAATTACTAAGTAGCGCAGTGTCTGGTTTCTTTGCCGGTTGCTTACACACCCTATCAGGGCCTGACCACCTTGCTGCTTTGGCTCCACTATCAATTGGCCGAACTCGAATGGAGAGCGCTGTTGTTGGAGCGCTATGGGGTTGTGGCCATGATGCCGGCCAGGTTATTTTTGGTTTACTATTTCTACTTCTAAAGGATCGCCTCCACATTGAAATTATCCGGACTTGGGGTACAAGAGTAGTGGGCTTAACGTTGCTTGTTATCGGTGCTATGGGTATAAAAGAAGCTTCAGAAGTTCGTACGCCTTGTGTTGCCTTAGAAAATGGTGAGTGCGATGTTAGCGTTTACGAGACACTTGAAACCCCGACAGTCGGGAAAAAAAAGATCGGTTTTGCTACATTTGCCACCGGGATTGTTCACGGATTGCAGCCAGATGCACTAATGATGGTTTTGCCAGCACTTGCTTTGCCATCTCGCCTGGATGGTGCTGCATTCCTTATCATGTTCTTGCTTGGAACCGTGGTTGCAATGGGGAGCTATACAGTGTTTATAGGCTCATGCAGTCAAGCATTAAAGGATAGGGTTCCTAGAATTACTGAAAAACTTACATGGGCTTCTTCTCTTGTAGCCATTGCTCTTGGAGTAGCCATTATCGTAAGCCAATTTTTTGGATTTAGCCTCTATTGATCTACCTGCCCCTCCATCAAGATATTCACTCCAGATGTTAGAAAGGATATTCGGATTTGTTTTCAGCAATATTTCATCCGAGCAACATCTTTGCCCCAATTACCTTTTGTTGTTTCCTTGTAAAACTGTTTCGAAAAATTCTTCTATTAGTGTGGTTAGAATATCATGTTTGTTAAGCCATAAGTTACACATTTCTTGCTTGAATTGTCGATGCAAGTTTACATCAAAACATTGGCCACACTAGCATTAGCAACATGGTCAAAAGCACTTGCGTGTTGCTTCTGATACGATGCCGGATAAATGCACTCCTCTACTTTGCTTGAATCTGTAATGCAACTAATATCCAAAGCAAAGTGAGCAACGGATAAAGTGCTCTAAACTTTTAACAGTTCCCTTGTCAACCGAGATTCGAGCAAAATACTATTCATATATGAACACGACTAAATTTAAGATCAAATGGCTGAGACTTTAGTTTCAGGAAAGCTGAATCTACATCTCAAGTCTCAATCCAAAGGAAACAAAAAAAAGGTATGTGATGTAACACATTTCAGCCCTAGATCCACATGTTTAATACTCTTCGTCAATGCCAACCTCTTGACTTGGCATCAGCAGGCAAGCCGTGTGATTCGGTTGCATTGATGATTTCTTAAAACAGAAAAAGTTGGGATGCCTTGTCATCCTGAACAAATATTTATTTCGAATGCGAGACACCAGTGTTACCATCTATACCTTCACGTCACGGGTTTACGCACTTGATGCCAGAAACAAAACTCTGCTCTCGGAAACTCTAATTGGTTATGGCTTCTGCCTTTTTTCAGTGTCGTAAAGCACACATGCGTCTGCTGCTGTCTTCATCTGAAACTCCCAAATAAACTCTACTAAGATCCAGATCATACAACAGTTTAATTCCCTATCTTATATTACCAAGTTAGACCATCTGAAGAAACAAACTGTACTTAAAAAAAAACAAAATAAAACAATCAATTACCAGCCTTTTAAACCTACATTGCCATTACAACAATTTGATAGGAGATGCAGAATTAAATTTCTAAACAAACTAAATTTATGCAAGTTCGAGTATGTTATAAGGCATATATGGCTACCTGAATAATATTGATGATCTGCTTGATTGAGCATCCAAATAAGCTTATACCAACAAGAACAGAAAGAGGTGAACCCACTTTCAGGGTAGTTACTACAACCTGAAATGAAAACAAAAAATATATTAAGCAATAAGAGATCAAAATGCAAAGAAATCCGCTCTTTAAATGTGATAGGAAGCATTACACTAGAATCCAGACTTACATCCATCAAATCTTCAGTATGGTTCTTCGAAATAAGAAATAAGGCTATGTAAAGAACCTGTAAACTCAAGATAAATTGATCAATATACAAGTACCAAAAGCAAGGCAACGCAGAAGACGGAATGGGTTATACATTTATAATTACCTCGCAAGCCACACAACAATAACCCATAAACATCCGGTTCCCATAGTACAGCTTAAAAAGCCAATTGGAGCTGTCTTTCACATCTTTATGACTAGCCTTACCCACTAGAAATGAACTGCAATATAAATATGAAGAGTTAACGAGGAAAGAAATAGCCGAGTAAAAAAATACGGAATGAAATATGTTTTCAAGGAAAAAGAGCTACCTGTACATCTGCAGCCAGTGGCTAGCAATATCTAGGGCTAGCAAAGACAAGAAAACCAAGCTAGGCCTGCATGAAAATGTGACAGATACAGCATGATGCAAGTATATCATTTTGGCTATATAAACACAAACGGATGAATCGAAGAAAACTCACCTGTACACTTGAGAAAGTATAACCAGTAGACAAGCAGTGCTAATCCTGAATTATAGAATCGAGAAGAATCACCATGTAATTCAAAATTTATACTGGCATTATTCATTGAGAAAAAGAGAAACTAAACATTCGTTAAGGTATCCTAAAAGCTTAATAACTATCACAGATAAAGAGAGTGTGTACCTATCTGTTACCATGTCTAGAACAGCTCCAAATGTCGAAGCTGAGCCAGGGAGAAGGGAGAAATAAATAAATCAGATTTTGCATCTTAGAGATGCCACTTCAAAGTGGCATGCCTTCCTTTTAATATCCCACAAAGAATGACAATTGAAGTGATTAGAAACCTCTATGTGCTATATTTGATCCTAAATTTAGAATGCATACATGCCACTTTTACATTATTGCTTGGGCCACTTTCATAACTTTTAAAGATAAAAACGAGTGCAAATCACACCTTGGTTGAATTTGCGAGCACACCAACCATCCACAGCATCACAAACAAAGCTGCACTTCCAAATTTAATCATATTCAAGCCTATCAATTCTATCATTTCTCAAAAGCAGACAAAGCGTCCCATGTTGGATACAATTCTCACCTTAGAAAATAGAGTGCAGAAAAAAGTCTTTTGCTGGAAAAGCATATAGCAAAAGCATAGCAATTCAAGAGAATTCTTATATAACCTACAACCACAAAGTTAAAAACTTAAAAGAACCCAAGATGTAATTGGTAATGCATAACCACAAAAATGCTTTTAAACTCAAAACCCATCAATAATTCAAAAGTTGACAAGAGAAACTAACCAATGATATTGGGAATGTACAGGAAAACAGACAGTTGGCTTGGTTTAGGCTTAGGTTTAGATTTGTTGGCCATTGAAATTAGTCTCTAAGAATCAAACCTGCAAGAAAAAAAGAAATTGAGAGTAGGAATTAGCTTAAATAAGAAGAAATTGGATCTGGGTACGACCTGGAAGAGCAAATAGTTGAAGTTTCTTTGGTGAAGTGTGGATTTTTATTGAAAGAAAAACGAATCTGACAACTGTGAAAGCCCTAACCTTTGCAGCAAAAGCCTCAGCCTTTGAACTGATTCCTTGCTTAAAGATTTACTAGTTTTTATTTAATCACAATTGGGAAAACAATAATCTTTAAGCTTAACTTCTTGGTTGTAATCACTTCAATTATAATTAGATAAAGAGAGATTCCACCAAAATATAGCAATTTTTTAGATGGACAATTATTCTATAAATAAGCCGTGTAAAGTTTTTTTACGCAAGTATATTTAATTGGTTAAGATATAAAATTAAAATTCCTAATCCTAAGTCTTTGAATACTAAATCAAGTTTTAAATATTAAATTTTAACTATAAACCTTAAATTTTATACTTATAATTTAACATCTAAATTCTAAACTAAAACCATAAACCCTTAAACTAATATGTTTGTGGAAACTAAGTTTTTACTGCTATATAGGATAACAATCCTTTTTAAATATACAAATACATCAATTAATTGTTGTAAAGTTTGGGCTTAATGACCTGTTTTCCACTTGAAGTATATATAAAATATCAAACTGTCTTTAAAGTATTTTTTATGACGTTTTATCCCCTGAACTAAAAATCGTGACTTTCGTTAGTCTTTATTTTGTAATGTCCGTTAAAAAAAATTCGGGCCAATTACATCATTTTATGTGGTTCTTTTGACCAAAAAAATTAACTGACTTTAATAAAAATCAATAAATAACATATTGAGTCTCTCAACTTTTATATTTATTCAATTAACCATTTTCTTCCTCCCTCATTTTTCTCCAATCAAACAAATTGTGTCCATGATTCAAAAGTAAAATTTGATATACACACTTATTAGATTCTCGATTCTCACCTTTGGATTTAATTTCAGTACTAGTAGCAATCTTCGGTGGAGGCAATTTCCGGCTAAGCTTTATCTTAATTTTCTGTCCATAAACACAAATAAATACATATTTAAAGAAAAAGATAGAGTAAGGAGTAGTAAAAGAAAACAAAAAGGAAGCATTGACAATGGAATTACTTTGAAATCTATGCCTTTCTTTTGATGCTTCTTTGAAGGGGGCTTCGAACTCACCATTTTACTAGCGTTTCAAATAGCAGTACAATAGTGTAGTATTTCGCTAACCCGATAGTTATAAAAAATAATAAAAAACTCCCTCTCAAGAAAGTAAACAGAGAGGGAGGGAATATGAGATGAGACAGAGTGACAAGCAGTGGGATTGAAAACAGAAAATCAAATATAGAAGAGTGATGCAGAAGTAGAAAGGTATGACTAGATTGAATAAATATAAAAGTTGAGAGACTCAACATGTCATTTATCCATTTTGTTAAAGCCAGACATTTTTTGGGTCAAAAGAGTTACATGGAGCGATCTAATTGGCCCGAATTTTTCCTTTAACAGACATTACAAAATAAGAACTAACGGAGATCACGATTTTTAGTTCAAGGGACAAAACGTCCTAGAAAATATTTTAGGGGGCAATTCGATATTTTGTGTATACTTCAGAAGTCAAACGGGCCATTAAACCTAAAGTTTGCCTACATTTTTATTCCAATCCCATATAGTATAGATTGTATAAATTAAGTGTTAATATAAATTTTAATGCTTGAATTCGATTTCAAGATTTAATTTGATAATATTTTGTTGTGTACTTATTGTTGGAACCTTGTAATCATTTATTGATCGTGAATAACAACGCTAGGGCACTCTTTTTCTCTCTTGTTTAGGTCTGATCTCCTTTAGAATCCGATCAAGAGGGGGTTTAATGAAACCCTAATTCTCTTTAAAAAGTATTTTAATTTAATTTATTGATTCAAATTAATATAAAATCAATATTCAAATTTAATTTTATTATCAAATAATAAGAATACTACGCACTCAAAGAATCAAACGATTTTTAAGTGTTGCGTACTTATGTAAAATATCCAATAATGCATTAGGTGACGAATGAGATACCTAACACTCTAGATTGTTCACATCAGCTAGCTTAGCCATGCCATCCCAAAACTATTGTCTTATCGAATCATATGTTCAAATACGACCTTCCACCTACGATGTAAAAGTAGTCTAATGTGTTGAAGAATTGTGAAAAACTCTACCTCGAGGCGTCGATTGTAACAATTGAACTACTTCAAAATTGTCCAACTTAACGATGATCCGACGAACTCATGAATCCTACAAACACTTTAACCCTTCATAGACAACCCCACAACTTGACCTCAATGATTGAACACACTCCAATCACTTTGATTCAATCTACAACCCTTAAATTTTGGTCCAAAAAGTTAAATTAGCATGTTGGTTGAAATCAATATGAGAATTTATTTATTTTATTCAATTTAACGTCATCTTCTCTTTGTTTTTTTTATTCTTTGCCAATCAACGATGTCGTTTGTTTTAGTGATTGTAACGACCCAAACTTAATATTAATGACTAGATTGAAAGAATGAGAGAATTTGAAGATCAATTTAATGAAATTGAGGATCAAATTGAAGAAAGATTAAATAGGGAGGTCCTTGGGTGTAATTGACCCAATTTTAGTTTAAAGACAATATTTGAAAGAATAAGAGTGAAAGAGATCCTCTCTCCTTTTTCCTCATTCTCTTTGTCCTTCATTTTCTCCATAAACTTTCATGCCTGATCAACCACTGCTGGAGCAGCCGTGTTTGACACCTCCATCGCCATTATGTTTCTCTCACTGAGATGAGTCAATCGATACCAACAACGTCACCATCAAAGCCGACGTTGAAGGAGTTAAAAGAAAAAAGTTTTAAGCTTTTGCAGAAGTCGTAGATCCACCATTCAAAATAAAAAAAATAAGGTCACCACTGGATTCACTAGCGCCGGGAGAGCAAGTTTTGAGCTTGTCGTCATTGTCCGACCACCAGAGGCTACCGCACGCGCTACACTCTCCGTCGCTCGCGAGTGGGTGTGGTCCAGTGTTCTGGACCGCATTGCATCGCACTACGTTGACCAATGTTTGACCGATCGTTGACATTTTAGGGGGACCCTACCTGGGATTTTTTGACGTCTTGAGTCTATTTTGCAAATCCGAAACTGGTAAGTTATTTTGCCATATTGAAATCTATGATTTAGTCGATTACGCATATCATTGATATATTTTCGTATATATTTGTATCCAAGAAATTATCGGACTCAAAAACGAATTAAGATGGATGATTGGAGGAGCTTGAATGCGGATTTATTAGTAATTGCTTGAGGTTAGTATATTTCAAACTTTAAAATACTTCTTATGTATTATAAGTGTAATTATCTTTCTTATTAGTGGTTGCAAATAGGTAGATGAGTAATGGACATGATTTAGAGACCGATATTTTGAAATTGATAGCTATGTGACGTTTGATGATGAGTGCGAATATGAGATAATTCGTATGGACTTTAAGTTTGTGTAAGGTCACTTGGATAGGCATATAATTATTTATTACTGATTGGTTGTAAAGTCGTGATGCTTGTGTGCTAGCTTGTATGTATAATGGTGTTTTGATGATTATCGTGCTTAAAAGGATTAATATCAGTAATTATGGTGAAATGGTTAAAACAATAGCAAATAACCATAATGACTTTTATAAACTTTAAGGACCGATCAGAAACTCGTATCACTGTATCTCACTAAAATGGATAAACTCGCATGAGAGTTCTGGTACTGGCTTTATGCAGTGCATATATTATTTATTTGGTATTGATACTGATGGGTTGGTACCGGTTTTGAGTAATCATTTGGAAATATCGAAGCTATAATTGGCATCGATACTCAGATAGAGTATCAATACTCATATAGGGAAGTATCGATGCTTATTTAGTCAGCACCGATACTAAATTAAGTGTATAAACATCAAATGTTATTTTTTACCGGTACTTGTGTGTAGTACCAATACCCTTAAGTTAGTACCGATACTCAAAGGTGAGTATCGATACTCGCAGAGCTAATTGAGTAATACTTGAATAATGAATTCAAGAATAAAATTATGGATTAATGAAGCTTAATTGAATAAGAATAATTGAGAATCCTTCCATAACGTACTAATGACTTGGTAATTAGTGTTTAATGAAGAATATTGGGCTAATGACCTAATGAACTGGTAAAATACGGAAATGTTGATGTATGAACTAATATGACTATAATTTATAAGAACAATTAACACTTTTCCATAATGATTAATAACTTGGTAATGATAAAAGATGACATTTTGATATGGACAATTAATGTGTGGTTGACGTGTGCGATAATTGGATGACTTGTTGTTGAGATGATCAATCGATGGCAAATTGGCCAAGAGGGGGGGTGAATTGACTTTTTAAAAAATTAAAGGGGGCAAATTGGAAAGATAAAAATTGAAGACAAGAGATTTAGAGTGTTTCAAGCTTCTAACAAGCTCTATATCCACTACCTTAGCTCTCGCTAAGGATTTCAAACAATTCACTAATGGAATTCGTCCCCATTTCTAGGCTTAGGAGGAAACCGTTACAAATCGATCAAGCTTTCTACCCAAAGCTTGATCAAGATCACTCTTATACAAAAAGTTGTTGGTAAATGAAAAATGACCTCACAAAGGTAAATAATTTGCTCCAATTACAAGTACACTCTCTCCAATATTGAAGTAAAGAAATAAAATTGAATTATACAAGATGGGTAAAAGGGTTTGACTTTATTTAGCTCAAAGAGATTGAATTTGTGCATGGATATTGTAAAATCTTTTCAATAGTTGTTGATGATGCTTTGGAGGCTTGCTTTTATATCTTTTTATTGATTTTTAGCCGTTTGGGTGGTTGAAGTCATCAATAGAGCTGTTGGGCTACATTTTTCCCGCAATAAATGTTGTTTGATAGGCAGCCGTATCGGTACACGAAGGATCATATCGGTACCTGTCAAAAGAAGAAAGACATGTTGTGTGTATAAAAAATAGAGGTGCATCGATACACGTATAGGTATATCGAAATGGTCTCAATGTAAAACTGGGGTGTATCGATACGGTATTAGCCGTATCGGTACGAGTTTTGCTCGCTGAAACCAAGGATGAAAGTTTTGCAAAAAAAGGTATCGATACACCTTCAAGGTGTATCGGTACGGTTCAACGACCTTTTAAAATACACTGATTCTCATAACCAACATCCAACAGTAACAAAATTTATTACAAGGATTTTTGAAAATATGAACAAAGTGTATGATACGGTGAAGGCCGTATCGGTACGCTAAGTCAAGAACTTAAACCTAGATGAATCTCGTATCGAAACGGTCATAGCCGTATCGATACACTAAAACTTAAATACAAACCCAGATGAAGGGTCGTGTCGAAATGGGCTAAGTTGTATCAAAACGATATGCTATCTTAAAATTTCAGTAACGAAAATTCGTATCGAAACGCTTAAGGCGTATCGATACGCCTGGGTAGATTTCCATATTTTGGCTTTAAAAAACTTAAAAAATATTTTTGGGTTTAGGTTTTAGACTTAGAAAATTTTCCTTGTCAATTTGTGCGACTTTTGAGTACTTAAAATTTTATTTTGCTTTTACAATTTAATCCCTTAAATAATTTGTTATATCAAAATCGAAATAGGTTTACAATCTTCCCTTTTTGATATAACAAAACCAAATTAAGTTTTTAAGAAGTTTTGAAAAAAAATAATCCCCCTTACTTTAAGTTTGAAAGGTTCTTAACTTTGAAAAACTTAAAGAAAATTTAGGCTCATTACTTCTCCCATTTTTGTTAGATCAAAATCAATAAGAAAAACTCAAAGCATGATATAAACATTAAAGCATAGGCAAAGCATCATAATTATCATTAAAACTTAAACCATAATCCAAAGCAAATAACATAATTCAAATCCAAACTTAAACAAAAAATCATAAATCAAAGCATAGGTTCATAATGAAATAACATAGGTGCATAAAAAAGAAGAAGCCCTAAGATAATATGAGATACCATAAGATGCACAAACTAAGACTCGTCTCCATTGTCTCCAACATCTTCATCATCTTTATTGTCTCCATCGACTCCATCCACATATTCATCATTTGCACGTTTTGCTTGAGATTAAAGCTAAGCACCATGAAAGGCAGTAAGAGAGATGTCCATAGAGGTTTGTTGATTTTCAATAGAAGTGACTCGATTCTCAATGGTAGTCACTCTTTCCTCCAAGGATGTGAAACGAGTGTCGATAGCGAAAAAACTGAAAGTCATGGATGTATCCAAAGACGCAATATTTGTCCTTAATAAAGTAAATTGCTCATTTAGATAAGCTATGAGAGCATCCATAGAAGGTTGGGCTATTGAAGCTTGAGAAACCTCTTGAAGAGCTGCCAGAGGTGGATCTTGTTGAGAGGGGTCCTTTAAGACGAATTCACTCTCCATTATTGTAATTGAACTTTGAACAACCAAGAGAGCACTCGTCGATCGGATCGGTGAGAGGCTCAGTATAATCTTAAGAACAATCAATCTTCAAAGCATGGAACAAGTGACTCAAAGACGTGCTATAAGTGAAGGATGAGACTTGAGTTGTATGGCGATGCTGAACAAGATACACAAGTTCAAATATGATTTGACAAAGATTCGGGCGCTTACCCTCACGAAAGCATCGGATCCAAAAGTCATCAACTTGTCAGATTGTTGAGAATTTCCCACTGGATGGACGAAACCACCAAGTGATCAAGAGATGAAGGATGTGATCACGAGCATCGAGTACAGTAACGGAACCACTAAGAACATGGCCTAAAGAGTGTTCATCATCTATACCCACATTTTCAAACCCAGAAACATTTGTTAAAACTTCTTGATCAATCATAAACTTTTTCCCCATAAGGTAGGACTCAATGGCAATAACCTCAGTTTTGTCGAGATTTTGGATACACCGGGCATTAGCATAAAAGATGAGAACGAGATTTCGATATAAACCCCGTGTAAACTCAAAAATTGCATAAATTTCTATTATTGCATTAAACCAAGGTATTCGAATTTAAAATGCTCGAAAATTTAAAAATGGGATAGAGACAACATGCCCACGACGAATTGTAAAAGCTTGATATTGTTTAAAGTGAGCCATAGCCGCGATTGTTTGAAAACTCTTTTGAATAATAAGGGATAGATTAGGTACCAAATGTTCTTCTCTTCCGACCGGTGCTTGGCAATAAAGGTCCTTATGTGCCAACGACTACTCAGCATCCTCCTTGGTGTCGTCTCCTTCCTGGGCTAACCTGCTCCTACTCTGCCAGCTGATGTGCCATCAGCTAAGCCAACATGCAAAAAGGTGCCAAAAACAACCATTCACACCGGCATAACACCAAATCCTAACTCTTTTATGCAATGCATGATTTTGCAACCTAAATGTACTTAAAGACAAGGAATATCATGTGAAATAAGCATAAAAATGAGTATTTTTGGAGCGTCAACACTCCCCCACACCTAGCTCATTGCTTGTCCTCAAGTAATGAAAAATAAAATTAAAACGATGAAAATGATACCTCGGCAAAGTTTTTAGTTGGCATGTCAACCGATGCTGACAAGTAAAAGTTGGCATAGGTCTGTCCTCAGTTATCTTAGTGCAGTAATGCTAAGCATATAGTAATTCAAGAGAAGCAATATAAATCTTATTTTTTTCCATAACCCCAACCCACAATAACTAATTTGTTTTTTTCAAATAAAATAAAATTATTACTATATTATCTCACTTTTATCCGAATGTAAAAAACTAAATATATTATTATTTTAAAATTTATTTGTTTATTCTCTTAGAAAAATAATTTTTTTATGAAAAATATTTAATGCACCGACGTTGAAAAACTTGTTTTCCATAAGTGTCCGATTTTTATGATTTAGGATTTATAGTTAGGGTTTTAATGTTTATAGTTAGGTTTTATTGTTCGAGAATAAATTATAAGATTCAAATTTTAGAGTCTAGGATTTATAATTGAAGGATTAGAATTTAAGATCCCTAAACAGGACATGCCATAACTTTAGAAACTCGTTTGTTAATAAAAATCACTAATGGTGTATTAGATAATTACCTTTATTTTATTTAATTGAACAAATTTAACAGGGTGACATATTTTTTAGTAGTATTTATAAAACCCAATATAAATTTCAAGCCCAAATCATTTAACATCCAACTTAGGCCTAAACCCAGCAATAATATTCAACTGAAATACCCAAAGACTGTATTTTAAAATTAATTAGATTATTCTCTTAGAAAAAGAAAATAATTTTATGAAAAAATATCTAATGCATTGGCGGTAGGAAATTTATTTTTCACACGTGCATAGTTTTAGGGCTTAAAAGTTATGGTTTAAGATTACAGTTTTAGTGTTCGTAGTTAGATTTTAAGGTTTGAAAATAGATTTTATGCTATAAAGATTAGAATTTAGAATTTAGGGGTTATAATTTAAGGCGCCTAAAAGAGATACATGATAGTTTTAAAAGTCCACTTGTAAAAAAAATCACCGCTAATGCATCAAATAATTATCTTTATTTTATTTAGTTTTTTAATCGGCAAGGTAACTTTGCATACTGATGTGTATAACGTTTTGAAGTTTAATGAGCAATTTAGGAGGGGTTATAATTTGAAGATAGATATGGAATGTTTTATTGGTTAGAGAGTAATTTAGAAGCGGGTCAAAATTTGGGGACTTTGTATGCAATTAACTCAATTTTATCTTTGATAATTGTTAAAGAAGGCACATAACAGGGAGAAACAACTGAGAAACGGTGGAATAAGTGCTCAAATACTAGAGAATTGTCCCTGTTTTGAATTTGTTAATAAAAGAAATAAGTTAAGAGATTTGATGAACAAATAAATAAATAAGTGAAGGGATTGAATAATATCAGAGGATCAATCTCTGACTCTATAATAGATTAATGCTACCTATAAAAGGGGCGAGGCAATAATTTCAAGCATCTTGAGAGAAAGAACCTGCAAATGTCTGTTCAATTCATTTATCTATTTTTGCTTCTTTAATTACATGTTCAGTCAAATACCTAAAAACGACATGGATCACTTGTGTTCATTCATCAACACCAGACTTTCTGTTTTCTGTCTTTGTTTCTTTTTGCATTTTCCTAGGAAACCAATGCCTCTATGCTACCTTTCTTGGCCGTTCTACAAACGGGGCAGGAGTCGAGAAAAACTGCGCAATCCTTGCACGAACAGAGGTGCCTGCACGGAAGGAACAAAACGCACGACCTTCGAAAATAGCAGCATTTGCAAACCATTCTTCTTTCTTCTCCCTCGCCCTCACCTTCTCGTCTTTCATCGGCGACAATTGCCGGGAAACAACTGTTGTTGTTTTCCTCCGTCCCCATTGCTTCTTCGCATTCGCAGCAAGACTCTGCATCGTCGACGCCATTGTTGAACCGGCAAGAAGCTTGCTCTCGTAGCTGATCGAGGCGGTTGTTCAATGAGAAAACCATAGCTTCGTTCTCGTGCGCCACTCTTTGCCATGCTTGGCTCTCCATCTCCAGTCTCTTCAACACATTCTGCAGCTCCATTGTTTTATTCGCCGCCTTTGCAATCTCCTCGTCTTTTTGGCCGAGTAAAACACACGCCCTCGATTCTATCTTCTTCGCCAATACCGCAAATTGTTGTTTCGTTTGCTCTTGCAGCAACAATCTCAGCCTCTCATTCTGAGAAAAAACAAAACAAAAGAATATTAAGAACCCAATTGAATAAAAGACAACATCTTTGGAAAGAAAGATTGATTTTGTCGCAAACCTGTGATTTGATGAACTGATCAATCTCGTTCCTTTGCTTTTCGACTTGACAAACCATGTTTTGGCTAAACATATTCTGATTTCTTTGCTGCTGGGTTTGAAGATACTGAAACTGTTGTTGTACACCCATTTTCTCCTAGATTTGTTCTTCTTCAACCACCGAACAACCCTTGAAAGTTGAAAGCTTTCCTTTTAATCCACAAATAAGAAGCGAAACACTCATATGAAAACAGAGAAATTGGTATACATATAAAGAATAAGACTCTGGATTTGATTTAAATAACTGAAAGGCTTGAAAAGGAAAGAGTTTTCTGCCATATTAAATATTAATTTCTCTCTAATAATGGGACGCGCTGCCGCTGAGCATCCACGTACACATGCAGATTTTGTGACTACACCTGTCGACTCACAGATTTAGACCAGATTCGTTTCTTCATTATATATTTTTCTTTTTTCCTTTTACATTTGAAGAAGAAAATAATAGAGCAATTTGTGTCATTTGGAAACGGCTGAATAATAGGGGATCTCATTTATACTTTTTTATATAAATTAAAAATAATTAATTTTTACAGATTCATTGCATAAATGAGTATCTTTTATCTGTATTATCATTTAGTTTTATCCTATGATTAATTTAATTTAATTAAGTTTTTTAATATAAAATTAATATGTTTGTGTAAAAGATTAAAATACTTTTAATTCAAAAAATCAAACCCAAACATATAACTAGGTTAACCAAATTAATCATCCAAACCAATTGATATATGATGAAAACAATAGAGCAAATTGACTTTTAAAAAAATTTAAAATCGGTTAAATTGATTTAATTAAAAAAATATTTAACAGCGCAGCATATCTTGAAATAATGGTTGAAAGTAAATTACTTAACCACCAAATCCATAATTACTGAATATCTCATTACATGCATGGAAATAAATGCTGGTTCACTTATGGAACTCATTTAATTAATGTTGAAATTGCCTTTTTCCCTCGAAAATCAAAATAAAGTTGGGAATCTATTAATTAACTATAATTATGGTTGGTTTGTTGAGTTTTAGGGGTTTTACATTTTAAATTAACAACTAATAAAATAAATTAGATTTAATTACATTCTATTAAATACTATGAAAAATATAATCATGAGATTTGTTTATCTATATATTAAATGATATAAGTGCATTTTCGTTCATAATAATAAGCTTATAATAATAGTTTTCATTTTTCCCCAATATCATGGAAATTTTCAATATTTATTAAATTAAAATAAAACAAGTTCTTTTTAAAGATTCATTAATTAAATAGGGGTCATATAATTTATATTATATAGGATTGTTTTTCCTTTGTATAATTGAATTCAGATTTTTTTAATATTGAATTGGTAATATTTAAATCTTGCAAATTAGTCAGAGTTGGAGCATTTATTTAGCAAATAAAAATATATGCAATCAATTAAAACAAATCTATGAATTACACAAGAATTCTGGTAATAATTAAAACAAATTACAGCACAACGTATCTTAAAAAAACTCAAAAAAATATTTGATAAGAAATTATTAAATTGAAAATCATGTAATTAGGGAAACATTACATTTTACTTACTACGTAATCAGGCATGGGATGTGTCTAGAACGAGCAATACACACCGCTGAATACCACTAATGTAATATATCGATTAACACCATTAATTTTTTAATGAGTTTTAAATTATTATTAAAAATCTCAAATGCTTGACATGCAATTAATCATATTTTAAAACAAAATTAAAAGAAATTCTTCTATGAATCTTTCGCACCACTTCATCCAAGGGATAAAAATCATCTGCTCCTTTTCGGTGGTCCTTTCTATGCTCCAACACTAAAAAAATACTAAAAATTTAAATTTCAAGCATTAACCCTATATTCTAAATAAAAAACTAGCATCATGAAGATCTATGTACGGGCACCAAACGACCGTTATAGGATACTAAAATCATATCAAAACGACAAACGAAACGAACCACAAAAAAAACATGCCACAAAGGCATAGAAAAAGCGTGTCATAAAAGCAGAGGAAACGCGTGCCACAAAAGCATATATTCTTATTAAAATTATAAAAAACAAAAAAAATAATGAATACCAGTGATCAATAACTAATATTAAGATTGATCGTCGAACATCTATAAAGGAAACAAATACAAATGAAAAAAAAAAGAAAAGAAAGATAAGGTGTGACACTCTATGGTTGAAAGATTAATAGAATGTTAGTATTTGGGTTATAAATAGAAAAATTATTGTAATGGTTATAAAGTCTGATTATTCCATCCCTCTTCATCTTTAGTGTAACCCCATTTTCCCAAATCACCATCGTCTCACAAATTTTATTGCCGTTAACATATTCCGGTTACCATGCATGAACTCTCACATGGATCATTCGTTGGTTTTGATTCTAACGTCGTTAGCCTTCCGTTGCTCTGAGCCTTATTCACGATTGTTCGACTGTCGATTTGTCGATCTCTTTGCAATTCTTAAAACGAAAGCTGGAACTTTTTGCTATTTGATCTCCTCTGTTTGACTAAAATAGGAAAAAATGTAATATTAATGTTTATTTTGCTCAAAATAATAGTTTGATAACCAAAATATGAAAGCGAGAATAGTTTAGTGACCAATAATATTATTGTACCTAATTAAAATGACGTGCATGTTCAAATCTATTATAGCTGAATGTAAAGAATTAGATGTAATCCAACGTGATTTCAGTAGTTAAATGAAAGAAAAATCAAATAAATTATGATAGTTTAATTAAGAATATTTGGTAAAATGTTTTGAATGAGTATGATAGGTTTGATTTGGAATAGAGAATCTGAGACTGACATAAATGGCAGAAGAATAATTAAGAATATTCGGGATTGATTGGCATGCAAATGCAAATGCATTTAAAAGTCATATCTTGTGAATGGTCTGACCCTTGGCTGCAGGAAATGGTCCCTACTCACTCCTCTCATGGAATTTTGGGGAACTAATTAATGAATAAAACCAAAACAATGGGTTCATCGTGCATCATCCAATCTTCATCGTCATCAAAAAGAAAATTAAGGGAAAAGGAGTTGGTTAATGTGACCCATGCAACATGTCACATTTTTCTGCATCGGAAGCCGACACATGTTGCAAGTCATGTGTACACTCTCCTCCTTTTTCAATGAAAGAAAAATTATAGACATGAGTGATTCTCGTGCAACTTTGACTCCAAATGGCACACACAAAACACCCATTCTCAACGAACCATAACCCTTATCACTTTGGTTTGCTCGTTTAACGTTTCATTAAAGCAAACCAAGATCTGGTTTCTTCTTTTTTGTTTCCAAATTTGACTTATTCTAGCCACACCAACACAAATCCCACATACATGCAAAAAAAGTCATTCATATCCCTAATGATACTCTAGGGTAAAATAAATACCACACGTATTCATATTCAATGGTCATACATGGTGAATCAAATGAGATGAAACGAATTATGAATCTCTTAACTTGAAAATGGTGTACATTAATTTCTATGTGATCTAGATTATAGACAAAATCAATTCAAAGATTTAGAGGACATGTGTAATTTACAACAAATAAGACTCAATAGTCCATGATAAGCAATAAACTTTAATTCATTTGGCATTTTTCGTTTTTTGGGTCATATATAATCGCTCTTATTATACATGTCTAAAAAAGGAGAATTATCCTCAAATCTACAAAAATGAAATTAAAAAGGGATAATATAGTCCAAGGAATTAACTACTTTGATCAGTCAACCTAGTGCCATGCGTAACCATATTTCTAGGAAAATGGGGCCTTATTATTCTACTGCTTAATGAGTGGCTGCGGATTTCGTTCATTTCACGGGACCCGACATATTCCACCGCCCCAATTCGGGGAGCGTCCGCCGAGCAATGGGAGGTCGGCACTTGCCCCTTGGTGGTGGCGTATAGCGTGTGCCATCAATTGCAACTATGGAGGAGCCACCCTTTGGCCAAATTTTTTAAATTTTTTTTATATAATTTGTTTATAAAAAATTAAAAATATAGACAAATGATACTACTTTTATGAATAAAATGACACCCCTTTATAAATAATTAACTATCCTTAAACATCGTTGAAAAAATAACACCCTTTATAAATAATTAATCATCCTTAAATATCGTTGAAAAAATAATATCCTTTATATAAATTTCTGACTCCGCCCCTGATTGAGACCTTTCATTTCTCCCACGATCTGAATTCAGGGGCAATAATGTACAAATCAAAACGAATGTTAAGGAAGTTATAAGAAAACATTCATTTTTTTAGGAAAAATTATGACTATGTTTGGTAAAGAGCGGTTTGGGTAAAAATTAGAGGTTTGACTAGTCAAATCCGTTAATATTGTTGTTTGGTGAACAACGAATTGAAAGAGCGTATTGGGGTGAAACCGCTAATTTTGAAAAAGCTCATAATAGAAGCTTTTTGAGATTAGAGGTTTGATATTAGAGTTGTAAAAACTCTTTTACCCTTACCAATTACCAAAAATCTCCAAATAATCTAAATTAAATATTTTTTCACCATATTTATAAGCTAATCCTATTTATTTTTTACTTTTTATTATCACATATTTATATGTGTATTTAAGTTTATTAATTAATAAATTATATTTAAATAATTATATAAATAATAAATTAATATATAAACCGTTCGAATATGTTTAGAAAAGTTATATTAAAAATAATATTTATAAATCTAATTAATATTAATTAGATACAAAATATTGATAACTAATAAACTGTTCAAACAAATATTGAATATAGTCATGTCCTTATATGTCATTTTGCTTGTTTAAATAATCTAACAGCTATCAGCTAATTTTACCAAACACTTTTATACAATCAGCTAATACAATCCGCTAGTCAAATAAGCTAATATAATCCGCTATCAGCTAATGTAATCCGCTATCAATTAATTGCCAAACAAGGTCTATATATATTTAGTACCCCACTTATTTCGCTTAGTACCTTAATTATATTTATTTTTAATAAAATAATACTTAATTTTATGATTTTGTTTTATTTTTGTACTCAACCGTTAAAAATTAACGGAGTTGATGATGTGGTTTGTTTTTAAATCCAATTTTAGTCTAAATAATCACCCAAAGCTTAGCCACTCGCAAATCAATCTTCTTACGCAAGTTTTAATATTTTACATGTTCTGTAGCCAAGATTGCAAGGTTTTGCAAGAAAACTTTCATCGAGGTTAGCTAGTTGTTCGGGACAGGGGAAACTTCGCATGCCTTTGTAGTCACGGGGTTCTTCTATTTCTTGGAAGGGTTGAAGACCCGACTCTGAATGATCTTTTGGCTCTGTAAATTTGCCAGTAGGTGTTTTAGGAATGAAATCGTCTTCAGCAGCCTTTGCGCTAGGAATTTGGTGTTCGATTTCAAACTGAAGCTCACATAGTTCTCAAAGTCCTTTAAAACCTATAAAATGATAGCAGCGTTATATCGAACAGGTTAAAGACATGGCTAAAATTCCAATGGTGATTAAGGGAACATACTGGCAGTTACAGAGAAGAAAACACTTGACCATGTCTTCAAACAGAGTAGGGGGCCTGAACACTCTCCCACTGAAACTCATCAAACACTCGGCCGCTAATTCTTCTTCACCATGTAATGCTTCTCCTTGCATTTGTTGATTGGTTTGCGAGTGGCTAAGCTTCCTCCTTTTCTCGAGTATATATAAAAATTTCTGGTCCTTGGTTAAATTACTGGTCTTCAACAATCTCAAAGATTTTAAGGTTAACAAAATTGGGGAAAAGAGAGATAGAATTTCGGTGGAGAAGAACGAAAAAAAGAGAAATTTACGGTTTTAATTTAAGAGGATGATTAAATTGATAGATTTTGAACTAAAATATTAGAAATGCTTAAATTTTTAGACTAAAACGACTATTATCTCAATTAAAAATAAGTCACATCATCAACTCTGTTAATTTTTAACGCTTAGATACCAAAACAGAGCAAAAACATAACATTAGACACTATTTTAAAAAAAATATTGTTGGAGTACCAAAACAGTAATGCAAGAATAGGTGAGATACTAAATATGTAGTTTCTCTTTTTTTTAATAGTAAAACATCCAAATTTTAAATGAGAGTTCGAACCGTTTTAAAAATGTATTATTTTTGGGCATAATGCCAAACAATGCCCCTAATATTTGACTAAATAATCACTTTGGCCCTTAATCTTTTTAAGCAATTTAGCCATTAACATTTCATTCTGGGTCAAAATGCCCCCGCTGTGATGAAAAATGTTAGTCAACTGACAATAAACAATTTGAAATGACTTGACAAAATGACATGTTAAAAGAAAAAATATATATTTTATATTTTATACAAATATTTTTTGACTAATGTATCATTCTGTAAAGTCAACACATTTGTCTATATGACACTGCTATCACGACGTGCACTGCCATGCAAATTCGCCATGTCATTTCAAGTCATTTTTTGTTAGTTGACTAACAATTTTCATCCACATAAGAGCCATATTAACGTTAAATAAAACGTTAAAGATTAAATTACTTTAAAAAAACAAAATAAAAGTTAAAATAACTATTCAGTCAAACGTTAGAAGCATTTTTAACATTATACCTATTTTTTATATCTATTTTTCTATTGATGAATGAGACCAATTTATCGGTAGTGTGAATATTTTAAAATTTAAATTTGATGTATCATTATGGTATGCATTGATATTAGATCTATTTAAGTGTCGGATTGTTAATCTGAATTCGAAGTTTTGTTCAAAATTTGATAGTGATTGGGTAAAACTATTAGGCCTAAAAATAGGGTAAACTAGGCCAGGTACCACCGAATAATTAGAGGTGATTTGTTTTTACTACCAATCTTTCAATTCGTCTAAACTTATCACTAAATTTTATTTTTCGACTCGTTTATACTATCATGCCGTTAAATCGTTAACTCCATGATGACATGAACGCTGCACCAAAACGACGTCGTTTTGCTAGAGAAAAATATGTGAAGTTGTGCACTCAATGAGAATCGAACCTAAAACTTTAAACATCAAAGACAACCTCCTAACCACCAAGCCAAGCTAATATCTTTAAATTATTTCTAGCACAAATAATATATATTCCAAACTATAGTTAGTCATATAAATAATATTACTTTATCTGAATAATATAAATATATTATTTCTAATATAAAAATATTCAAATATTGGTATACATATATAATAAATAAAATGAAAATATATAAATATTTAAATAATATTAAATATATAAATAAATATATTATTATAAAAAATTAAAAGACTAATTTTTAAAACAAAATTTGTTTAAAAAACACAAAATTCGATAAAACCTTAATCCCTAAACCCATAAACCCTAACCCTAAACTATAAACTTTAAACCTTAAAATTTTATTCATAAACAAATAATATTAAAATATATAAACCAATAATATATTATTATAAAAACTAAAAAATTAATTTAAAATATATTAATTTTTCAAAATTTACGAAAAGATCAAAAAATTCACCAACATCTTAAAGCTTAAACACCAAATCCATCTATTTTGGTTGCTAATGAGTTTATGGGTTTAAGGTTTAGTGATAAGGAATAAATCAAAGATATTAGGTTGGCTTAGTGATTAGGAGGTTGACTTTAATGCTTAAGGTCCCAGGTTTAAATTTCATTGAGTCTACAACTTCACATATTTTTTCCCAACAAAACGACGTCGTTTTGGGCCATTTAGTATTAAAATAGCGGCACCAAAACGACTTCGTTTTGGTGTAGCGTCCATGTCATCACGAAGTTAACGATTTAACGGCAATGTGGTATAAACAAGTCAAAAAATAAAATTTAATAGTAAATCTGGACCAATTAAAAGGTTAGTGGTAAAAACAGGTCATCTCTATAGCTCAGTGGTACCTTACGTAGTTTAGCCGAAAATGGACTTTGACAAAAATATGGAGCTCATTCTTCAACAGTTAAGGCCAAGTTTGATTCCTTTCATAAATTTGTAATATATTATATTATATATTATTCAATATGTATTTGAATTTAAATCTATAATAATATATAATATTGTTGTGGTGTAAATATAAAAAATATGTTAATATGTTCATTTTTGACGAAATTAAAAAACTAAAATTATTAAAATATTAACTTAAAAATAATATTGGAATGCCTAAAATAGGTTTAAGTTAATCATTAAAAATGGATGAATTTAAGTAAAATTTGAGGCCCATATTTTGTGCAGGTTTGGGCTTGGACAAATATAAATTGTGTTAATACCATGCATAGCGGTACTTATCGAGCGAGTCAATCACTGGCTGAGTAGTGCTTAACTTGACTTGATACTCGTTAAGCTCATCAGAATTTTTACCTTATTTTTTAATAAATGTAAAACCTATTAATACTATATGAGCTTAATATCAACATAAATTAACAAATAAATAAATAAATAATCAAAATAGTGTGTGAAACAATTCTAAAATCTAAACTCTAAAGTAACAATCCACAAATACATTAATTTTTTTGAACAATGACATCTGAATTTTTATTAAACATCAAGAAAAATATTACAAATATAATGCATCAAAAAGAGAGAAAAAAGGGACTAGACCACTAAAATTCTCATACAAATATGCAAAGAAAAGCAAACACTTCCATGGACATTAACATACCATCAAAACCCAGAAACCATCATGAATCTCCTTGTCTCTAGCCAAACGAGACGCTTTTTACGGGATGAAAAAGGAGTGACGAGTGAACCAAACTATCAGACCGATTGCTCCGCTACACAGTTCCGATTACATCAGCTAACAAACTATCAAACGAATGGGGATCAATCTGTTGGGCTCGAATTCTTCAACCGAATATCGCTGATGAAAGGTGTAAAGGTCTCATTTGAATTTGGTAAGCAAAAATTGAAATAAAAATGACAATTTTGCACGATCGATTTTAGAGTAGTTTAACCTTCTTAACCAAAGTCTACATCTACTACCTTAACATTCATACTAAGGATTTAACAGAAATTCACTAATTTTTCTTTCTTTTTAACGAGCCCAATGAGATAACATTTACATCCCTATCTTTCAAAAGGCTAAGATAGAAGTTTTTCTAAGGATCAACTAGAACCTATCCCTCATTACGAGGTCTTGACATTTGTAAACAATATCTCTCTCTAGGTGGGTGTTTACACTTTTTGGCTCACTAGGATTAGACTAAAGAATTACAAGAGATTACAAAGAAATAAACAATGAAAAATTCTACTCTCTTGATCTTTAAGCTTGGATGTCCATACTCTTCTTCTTCTTCGAGTGTCATTAGCTTGTATTTATAGTGTGGAATGAAAAATTAGCCGTTTATAGCCGTTGAAGATGAATTATAGGTACTCGAAAGTGGGTATCGGTACCTGCCAAAACAAGAAAGTGTTGTTGCACATAAATACAGACCGTACCGGTACACGATACATCTGTATCGGTACACGAAGTGCTCTCTAGAATCTTAAAACAAAAGTGTATCGGTACAGGCAGCTTCGTATCAGCCTTAAGAGTATTGTACCGTTACCAAAAAGCCTATTTTTTACTTTTAAATGTCTTTGAAAATATTTGTTTGAGACAAAAACAATTTTAAACATATATTTCAAGTTAAATGGACTTTGAATTATTTTCGCAATATTTGTTCAAGTCTACAAATATTTTCTTTGAGTTATATCAAAATAAATATCTCAACACAATCTTTTCTATGACCACCGAAAGAGTTAAATCAGAAAACTACCACCGTGAGGATCTCTTTACGAGCACCAAACGACCGCTAAGGTATGTTGAAATCGTGCCAAACGACAAATGAAACGAACCACAAAAGCCAATGAAAAACGTGCCACAAAAGTAGAGGAAATACGTGTCACAAGAGAAAAGATTCTTATAAAAAATTTAAAAACTAAAAAATTATGAAAAAGCAAGTGAAATAATAAACACCGTGTTGAGTTTTAAGGTGCTCAATTTCTTCAACCGATGTTGCTCACCAAGTGGCAGAAAGGTAGAATTTTGGGTGGATGAAGTGTGGAAGCTAAAATAAAGATGACACAATGATTTTAGAGTGGTTCAACCTTCTAAACAAGGTCTACATCCACTACCTTAGCTTCCCACTAAGGATTTCCAATCAATCCACTATTGATTCGTCCCCTTTTCTAGGCTTAGAAGGAAACCCTTATACACCGATCAAGCTTTCTACCCAAAGCCTTGATCAAACCCTCTTTACAAAGAGAAAAGATAAGCAAACTTAAATCCTTCTAATAGGTATTTGTTTGCACAATTTGCACTCACCCAAAACCTAAAACACTTGAGCAAATTTGACAATTTTGGCTCACTAGTGTTTGTCTATACAAGAATTAACAATTTAAGTACAAAGACACTTTTTGATCATTTGTTGATTGACAATTGAAGCATTAACCATTACTTGATGCTTGGAGGTCCCTTTTATACTCCTTAATAAGTTTGTAGCCGTTACTAGCCGTTGGGGTTGATTTGGAGCCGTTGAGGACTTTATTTCCCACCATAAATGCAGTTCTGCTGCTCATCGTTTCGAAACACTCGTGACCGTTTCGAAACAACCTTTAAGTAGAAAGAGCCGTTACAGTCTAATGCAGTACCCGTATCGAAACGCCCTTGGCCGTTTTGAAACACCCGTATCGAAACGCATGTCTTTGTATCGAAATGATCTGTATTTAAATGTTAGTTGGAAAATAGCCATTGAGGTTTATGACCGTTGTAGTCGATGCCACGTAGGCGTATCGAAACGGTATAGCCCGTATCGAAACGCCGGGCAAAATTCTCATCCAGGAAAGGCCTGTTTCGAAACTCGTATCGAAACGTTTTTGCTACTGGAATACCTCGTATCGAAACACCTGGATGGTTTTGTGTAGTTTGACTTTTGAAAACATGTAAAACCCTTTTGAAAACATCCCTAAACATAGTTTCAAGTTATTTGGACTTTGGAAATAGTTTTGAATTCTTTTTAAATTAGTCCAAAACATTTTTCAATTATTATATCAAAATATTAGTTCTACAATCTCCCCCTTTTTGATATAATAAAATCAACTTGAAAAATTGTTTGGGATTCTCCCCCTTTAACTTTAAAATTGTGAATAAGAGATTAAAGATGAAATCAAATAAAGCTTCCCCTTATTCATTTGAAAATTAATTTTTCAAACCATTTCTCCCTCTTTTTGTTATATAAAAAAGAATTTAAAACATTAAGTTCAAAATAACTATAGAGGAATAATTTGACCAAAAAATAAGAGTTTGGTTTTAAAATGTCTCCCCCTTACTCAAAGCATCATTAAAAGTGTTAGTCCAACATTTATGATCATCTAGTTGACATAAAAATTAATCAAATAAAACAAAAGCAACTAGATTTTACCACACTTGAACTCAAGGGAGGATGTGAAGCCTTCCTTCTTCAAGTGTTCTTCCTTAGTGTGTATGGAGCTCCCCCTCATTAGTTGGACTTGTTGATCACTCTTCATCACACCTAGCAAAAGACAATCAAGTAATTTTTGGTATCCAAATTGCTTTGGATCCATGAACATTAGTAGCACAAATTTTAGTCCCCTTAGGAATCCATTTTTCAATGTCATCCTTTTTAATTGAAGTGCTAAGTCCTTTTGGGATCCAAACACTTCTAAAACATTTTCCTTTTACAAATCTAGGGGCACTAGATTGTCTTGCATAAAAATTTGATTTTCCAACACTATTTTTCTTTTCAAGCTTTTTGGAAATCAAATCTTTTTCTTCTTGAACTTTTTGAAGCAAATTTTGTAAATCAAAACATTTTAGTTCAAACTCTTCGAGTTTTGCTTCAAGTTCAAGTTTGGTTTTAGAAATCAAATCATTTTGAATTTTAAACTTTGAAATCAATTTATTATTTTTCGAAATGTGATTTTTAAACTCTAAAACCAAATCATCGTAGACATCTTGTAATTCATCAAAAGAGTAAGAATATGAAGTAGATGAATTAGAAGTTACCCTTGAATCTTCTTCGATGGCCATAAGGAAAAGGTTGGCTTGTTCATCGTCGGTGGAGTCCTCATCACTCCATGTAGCCACATGTGCCTTCTTCTTATGGCTTGAAGTGCTTGCCCTCTTCTTATTCATGGATTCTCGTTCAAGCTCTCTCAAAGCTCTCTTCATGAACGGGGCACACTTCTTGAAGAGATGAACTATCTCTTTTTCTTCACCCTCCTCTTCACTTGAATTAACATGATGACAAGGGGAGGATTTGAGAGCAATGACATTGGTGTTGATGCCAAGCCCCTTGAGCTTATTCTCTCCCATAGCTCTAATTTCTTCCCTCTTCTTCTCATCTTCTTTGTTCTTCTTCATGATTTGATGAGTAAGAAGTGGCCCCATGAGTTCATCAAGCTTCAAGGTCTTCAAATTCTTTGCTTCGATGATGGCGGTCCTCTTTGAGTCCCAAGACTCGGGAAGTGAGTAGATGAGCTTTCGGACAAGTTTCTTCTCCGGAATGGCTTCTCTTTAGCCCTTAAGACCGTTGGTGATAGTGGATAACCTATCAAACATCTTCTCGTTATTTTCTTCCGAGTCCATCTTGAAGTTCTCATACTCTAAGGTGAGGAGCCCAATCTTGGTCTCCTTGACTTCATCGGTTCCCTCGTATGTGACTTCAAGCTTGTCTCATACCTCATTGGCACTCTCACAAGAAGAAATCTTCTCATAGATGGTTGGGCCAAAAGCACAAAAGAGGATGTGCAAGGCTTTGCAATTTAGCTCCGTCTTCTTGCGATCGTCGGCACTCCACTCCGCTTTGCTTCGTTGAGGCACGAACGGACCATCTTCAACTATGTCCCATAGTTTGTAGTCTCTTGACTTTATGAAAAACTTCATCTTGGTCTTCCAATGGGCATAGTAGGTTCCGTCGAAGAAGGGCGGTTTGTCGATGGATTGCGCTATTTGAGCCGGTTGGTGAAATGATGATCGAGCTTGCCGGATCTTCTCAATAGGATGTTAATCCTCTTCGATTGAGCCAAGCTCTGATACCAATTGTTAAGTTTTAAGGTGCTCGATTTCTTCAATCGATGTTGCTCACCAAGTGGTGGAGAGGTGGAATTTTGGGTGGATGAGGTGTGGAAGCTAAAATAAAGATGACACAATGATTTTAGAGTGGTTCAACCTTCTAACCAAGGTCTACATCCACTACCTTAGCTTCCCACTAAGGATTTCCAATCAATCCACTATTGATTCGTCCCCTTTTCTAGGCTTAGGAGGAAACCCTTATACACCGATCAAGCTTTCTACCCAAAGCCTTGATCAAACCCTTTTTACAAAGAGAAAAGATAAGCAAACTTAAATCCCTCTAATAGGTATTTGTTTGAACAATTTGCACTCACCCAAAACCTAAAACACTTGAGCAAATTTGACAATTTTGGCTCACTAGTGTTTGTCTATACAAGAATTGACAATTTAAGTACAAAGACACTTTTTGATCATTTGTTGATTGACAATTGAAGCATTAACCATTACTTGATGCTTGGAGGTCCCTTTTATACTCCTTAATGAGTTTGTAGCCGTTACTAGCTGTTGGGGTTGATTTGGAGCCGTTGAGGACTTTATTTCCCACTATAAATGCAGTTCTACTGCTTATTGTTTCGAAACACTCGTGACCGTTTCAAAACACCCTTTAAGTAGAAAGAGCCGTTACAGTCTGATGTAGTACCCGTATCGAAACGCCCTTGGCCGTTTCGAAACACCCGTATCGAAATGCCTGTCTCCGTATCGATACGATTTGCATTTAAATGTTAGTTGGGAAATAGTCGTTGGGGTTTATGACCGTTGTGGTCGATGCCACGTAGGTGTATCGAAACGGCATAGCCCGTATCGAAACGCTGAGCAAAATTCTCATCCAGGAAAAGGCTCGTTTCGATACCCGTATCGAAACGTTTTTGCTACTGGAATACCTCGTATCGAAACACCTAAGGGTGTTTCGAAACACCTTGATGGTTTTGTGTAGTTTGGCTTTTGAAAACATGTAAAACCCTTTTGAAAATATCACTAAACATAGTTTCAAGTTATTTGGACTTTGGATATAGTTTTGAATTCTTTTTAAATTAGTCCAAAACATTTTTCAATTATTATATCAAAACATTAGCTCTACACACTGGCGGTCAGTAACTAACACAAAGGCTAGTACTGCCACTGACTAATCAAAGATAAAATGGAAAGCCCCTTATGGTGTAGTAGGCAATGAGAGAAAAAGTTTTTACAAATACACCTAACTAACATGTCATAAATTCGTCAAAAAACATATTATGAAAATTAACAAATTGCTCGCGAACTTATCGAATTGAGTTGAATTTTATTCTACTCGACTTGTTAAGGTCTCGAGTCAAGATCGAGTTTGAGTTGAGTCAACTCGAATCTAACGTTGATCATTTTTGACTAAATCAAACTCGATCCACTCACGAGTTGTTTAACTCAATTAGCACCTCTAACCTTACGTAAGCTCGTCCTGAACTTGACCGGCCTATGAACAACTCTAATTGATAGTGCAAATAATGTCGCATGTTGAAAATGGTTATACTATCTAGCAAGACACTATATTACAAGCTTAGTAAGTATTTATTGTGTAGCAAACTAATAAAAGTGTAGTTGGTAATATGTTTCATTGTTAACAAATGCTAGACTTTTTGTATATTAAAGTTAAATGAAAAAAGTAAGTAATTTAATCCTTATGTTTATTTTTATGTCATTTTAAAAACATATCAAATCAATATTTTCAACACTCAATTTCACTGTTATTTAAAATTTTACATCTCTATTTCAAAATTAAATGTACAACAACCAATATTATGGATCATTATTGCTTGCCTATTCTAAAAAATAATGCATATATGAGGGAGATTAATGATGCCAGTATCATTCTTCTTCCGAAGGTTGAAAATCCTTCCTGCATGGCACAGTTCCGACTAATTACTCTATGTAACGTCCTCTACAAGACCATTGCTAAAACCATTATCAACCGGTTAAGTGGTCTTCTAAACGAGTGTATTGATGAAAGACAAGAAGCTTTCTTCTCGGGTAGGAACATTACTAATAATGTACTCATTGCACATGAAGTATTACATTCTTTAAAATCCAAAAAGATTTGTCGCAAGGGCTCTTTTGCCTTAAAGTTGGACATGAACAAGGCGTAAGACCGTCTCGAATAGAACTTTTTACGTAATATGATGGCTTCTATGGGTTTCAATGAGAGATGAGTTATCTTGATAATGAATTGTGTCAATTCAGTTTCTTACAAGGTCATCAACAATGTCATTCTAGGCGAATCCTTCATACCCTTATGCGATTTTCGTCAAGGGGACACGACAGAAGAAAATGACTTTCGCGAGACTATGTGATAAAACTAAGATTGGAGTGTTCTTCTTTTATCAATAAGGAAAAGAGGTATTTATTAAATCGGTACTTCAGGTCATTCTGGTGTACGTGATGCATTGTTTCCTCTTTTCAATCTCTCTTTGTCTAAACCTTGAGTCAATTTTTTGCAAGTTCTAGTAGCGTAACAACTCATCTAAACATGGTATACATTGGGATCGTTGGAAAGATTTATGCTATTCCAAATCTATGGGTGATATGAGTTTTAGAGATTTAGCAAAATTTAACATCGCTATACTTGCTAAACAAGGTTGGATATTCTTACCAATCTAGATTCTTTCCTAGCTCAAGTATTAAAAGGAAAATATTTTTAAAAAAACCATTCTTTGAGGCTAAATTGTGATCTTACATTCTTATATCTGAAAGAGCATATGGTTCACTCGTGGTTTACTCTAAACCAGCATTGGATTGAGAGTTGGAAACAAGCCTACAATCAACATCTGGACTGAGCCTTGGCTTCCTGACCCAAGAAATGGCTAGGTACTATTTAACTCCATTGATCCAAATATTTCATTACTCTCGGATTTGATTGATCACAACACTTCTCATAGAAAGAAATGGGTAGGTACTATTCACGTGATGGTCTCACTCGAGCTTTGGGCCGATCTTTTGGAACTCTTGGGTACCAAATGAAACCTTAGTGGGCTTCCTATTTGTCTTTTGGGCTTAAGTAGTGGCCAAAGTGTGATGGGGATGGATAATAGGGGTTTATATGGTAATTAACCCCTTTATTCAAAAGAAAGCTAAAACCTCATTTATTTCTTTATGGAAAAAGGAGGAGGGATGGGCTCATTCTTGTCCTATCTCTCTTTCCTTCCCACACACCCTTTCCTCTCCTTATCTTCCTACACTAGAGAGAAAAATAAAAACTTTGTGATACGTGCTCGCCTCCGTAGGCTGAAGTTGAGACGTATTTGTTCCCAATCGTAAATCAAGGTGTAATTGAAATTGTTGTTGAAGGCTAGCAAAAGGGTTCGATGGGATGAAACAAAGAAGATGAAGATAGTAAAGAGTATGGATGACGTGGATGATTGGGTGGAAGGGAGTGGACGTTTGGATAAATTAAAGGATAGTTTGGATGGAACATGACCCACTAGATATTGAGATCTAGGAACCAACATTATATTAGATGGAAAAGTAGATGGTGGAATGCGACCCACTAGTTTATATGCATCTAGGAACCAACGTTATAAGATGATGGAAGGTAGAGGTTAACAATCACAAGAACAAGCTTGGAAGTCAAGAAGTTCAATCAAGAACAATGAGAAGAATGAATATGAGTTGTGTTTTATAAATGAATTGCTATGGCTATTTATAGGAATCAAGGTGGAATCTAAATAGACACAAACAAGTGAATAAAGTCTTCATCTTAATGGTAATGAAAGCACACATAATATCTTGTGACCTTCCTTCTCCCTTGGTAGCTAAATGGTCTTATCAGAGCCTCTAGGATGAATCTAGACATCTCATGGATGAATGTAGACATCCATTTGTCTACAAGGAAAAGACTTTTGAGCTCTCACATCTTTAATGGATGAATTAGATTATTATGAAGCCTTTGAATGCTCTTTAAAAGGGAAGCAGAATGGTTCTTGCATGGAGAATGAATATGGCAACAAATGAATGGTCTCTTGTTTGAGTGGTGATTATTCTCGTATTGAATTACCAGCATACATTGTCTTCAATAATCTGGTCATATCTTAAGCTCCCATTATTGGATCAATGTGATTCAAAGTGCGTTGGAAAGATAAGAGATAGTGGAATAAGATTTAAGAAGACTTAAAGACCAAGATCTGCCTGGATCCTATTCAAAAATGGCGAACAAATTGACTGAATGTGAGGGACTCATTGAATTTCCTCCTTTAGTGTTGTTTTAATCCATGCTTTTACTCTCTCATAAGTGCTTGAATCCCAAAAGACTTCAAACATGTGATTAATCCCTCTTGGTTTCCAATAGAGTGCCGAATTTTTAACTCATCGATTTTGGGCCTAACGATTTTTGAGTTAAATAGATGGTCTAGTGGACTGGGTTAGAGATTTGAATCGGATTTGGGATTGAATATTTTTTATGTGAGATAAAAATATGGAAAATTGGTTAAAAGTTCTCATTTAATATATAATGATTAATATTGAAATCAATTTCGTGAAAAACAATTTGGAAATGTGACATTTTGGAATTAGTTACTAAAATGTAATTTTGGCAAAACTATTTTGGTGACTGTTTTGTAAAGAGTTAAAACTTTGAATCTTTAAGGAGCTATTTTATTTTAATCAACTATTTCCCTTAATTTAGGCTATTTTAATAAAATTTTTAATTAAATTATAATTGAGGATGAGAGAGATTTTAATAAAAGAGTTTAGTTAAGCAAAACATTTTCTTAGTTAACTTCCTTTGACTCTCAACTTTTCTCTCTACTTTATTATCAGCCAAACTAGCTTTTCTCTCCTAAAATATCCAGAGATTCATTCCTTTTCATCCAACTTTGATTTCTAAATGATTTCCTTGGATTTCTACAACAAGCTCCATTTGTTTTCTTGAAGATTTCAATCCAATCTTGCCAATTAAGGGAAAAACAAGGGATTAGAGGTAATCTTCGTTCTTCTCCTCCAATCAAGGTTCTTTATTGAAATTCCCAAGTTCTTGGCTCTTTAAATATGTTTTCTAATGAGGTTTTATGATTTAATTGGGTAATATGATTAATTCTAGGTTTAATTGATGGATTTTTGTGATTTTCGGATTGGATTTGTTTTGTTGGGTTTTTGATTGATTCTAAACATGATTTTGATGTTTAATGATGTTGAGATAATGGTTTTAACAATGGAATCCCGAAACTATAAGAATTTCTAATTGTTTAGGTTGATAGTTTTGTGTTTTTGGGGAGTTATGATGGTGTTACAGTTGCTGGAGGTATAAGGATGTTATGAGATGGTTTTTCGATGTCTTTTGATGTTAAATGATGGTTGAAAGTGTTAGGTTTTGAATTGAAGTTTCACATGTTGGTGAGTAAGAACAAAACCTAAAGCTTTTAGATGCAAATTGTTAATCTATATTGTACATGCTAACAACGGTTCAATTCTTACTCAAATTGGACATCAATGGAACATTCAATTGCATTCTCGAACATTAAAGGACCAAATTGCAAAACTAGCAAACTTTAAGGACTTAACCTCTTTTTATGTTATCAACCTTTAACTAATCAGATTCCATGCAATCATGTTAAATCTCAACTCAATTCGATCATCCAAACCTATATGATTGCAACCACAACACACAGGAACTAAAATGTAAGAAAACCAAACTTTAGAATAAGCCAATAACTGAATTAACGGCAGCTCGTATCCCTACATTATGGCCAGTATCGGTACGTTATGCTGTATTTTAAATCCCTAAATTTCAATAGCCAAAATCCGTACTGATACGCCTTTGTGTATCGAAACACCTTGCCTTTTCGCATGGCCCGTATAAAAACAGTGGCCCGCACACCGAAACTCCATGCCTGAATTGGCTTACCCGTAGCGATATGCTAACCCCGTGTACCGAAATGCTAAGCTTGGAATGGCTTACCCGTACCGATACGAGGACACGTGTACCGATATGTCTGTGGCTGAAATGTCCAATTTTGCTCGTTTATCAAACTTTTAAGCAATCCAAATCACTTAAAAATGCTTCTAACATATACCTAACATATTCAAGGATCTATCTTCAACCAAATATACCAGAATCAACATCAATTCATAACATCATGCTTCAATTGGTAAACTATAGGCATGCTTCTTATAAACCAAGCCAAGCAAATCTCAAAATCAAACCAAAGCAAATACCAACCGTTAGACGCCTTTTACAAGTCCAAGATAGTAACCGAAACATGATCAAATATGGAGTTTAACATACATCTCCCAAAATAACAATGGAACCCCCATTGCCCTTATTACTTATAGTCTAATTCAAAAATACTTTCAATACCAATTCTTTTGCGATCCCTTGCTTCCTCACTGCCCTAGACTTTAATTCTCTGCATCGATGGTAAAAGAGAACGTAAGCACACAAGGCTTAGTGAAGAGTGCTCTGAAACAAAACACCATCAATGCATTTAAAACTATTTTCTCAAAACCATCGAAAACATCATTTCAATCCATTTATAAAACACCATGCCTTGAAAATCATGCACTTAAACCTTTCCAAAACCAACATATTAAACCATATGCAACATGCATCAAATACCAACAAAAAATCCCATTGCTAGCACTCAATTTAAGCCTTCCCATGCATAACAAACCATATGCAAAGCTTAAAGAGTAAACATGTATAAATCAACATTATACAACAACATCATCAACATCATACATTAACAATTATATTGGCTTATAAGTGATCTCAAACCAAGTTCCATTTAAAAAATATCATATCGGATACAAAAATTCAACAAGTGTTCACAACACTTCATACATTCTCACCGGCAACACACAAGGTTCACACCACTCATCGGTAGATGTATAACCCACCAACGGGAGTTTTCGGTACCCATAAACCCCTCTACCCTTAGGGGTACTTGGATGAAGTATTTGGTACGCCATATAAACCCCCTCCCCATCCAAGGAGACTTTTTATAGTGCACTAACAATCCTATGGCCAACCAACTATATCCGATATTATTTTAAATCACATCACTTGATAATATAATTCATTATTAAACATTAACCCACTATTTTCATATGCATAAACACAAACACTTTTCCAAAGCAACAAACCATGCTTTAATCACAAGTATAAAACACATACTTATATGGATCACTTACCACGTGCATCCATCATCATCTCATGATTAAAAACAATATATTTCATACCTTAAATCATGTATAAACAGTAGGTATCAAGAAATCAAAACCAAGTGCATAAAATATTTCATAAAAGCACGACCGAGAAAGAAAATCCACTTTTACTTACTTCCGAACTTAGACTAGAGTTTCAAGCTCAATCTAAGTTCTCAAAACCATCTCCAAACCTTTTAAAAGCTTTAGGTTTTGTTCTCGCTCACCGACACGCGAAACTTCAATTCGCCGACGTGAATCAAGCGTCCAAAGCCTCCAACGCTTCACCAGTAGCGAACGGATTGACCTCCCCTATTTTATCCACATTACAATAGAGGATTAATACATCATATTGCATTTAAAATCCCAGCAAGAAATTCCTCAACATTGCCTTGCTAAAAGCTACCAAACGCCCGTCCGAAACAACCGAAAACAACATCAATTGACCTCCAAACTTAACCCAGCCAAAACCTAACACTTTCAACCATCAATTAACACCGAAAGACATCTAAAAAACCATCAATGCAAAGAATTAAAGTTAAGGGCAGCGAGGAAGCAAAGGATCACAAAAGACTTGGTATTGAAAGTATGTTTTGAATTAGACTATAAGTAATAAGGGCAATGAGGGTCCCATTTTTATTTTGGGAGATGTATGTTAAACTCCATGTTTGATCATATTTGAGTTGCTGTCTTGGACTTGTAAAAGGCCTCTAATGGTTGGTATTTTCTTTGGTTTGGTTTTGAGCTTTGCTTGGCTTGGTTTATAGGAAGCATGCCTATAGTTTACCAATTGAAGCATGTTGTTATGAATTGATGTTGATTCCGGTATATTTGGTTGAAGATAGATCCTTGAATATGTTAGATATATGTTAGAAGCATGTTTAAGTGATTTGGATTGCTTAAAATTTTGATAAACCATCAAAATTGGACATTTGAGCTCCAAGCATATCGGTACGCGTATCCTCGTATTGGTACGGGTAAGCCAATTCAGGCATGAAGTTTCGTTACCGGGGCCACCATTTTGATACAGGCCATGCGGAAAGGCAAGGTGTTTCGATACATGGGGGTGTATCGGTACGAGTTTTGGCTACTGGAATTTGTGGTTTTAAAACCAAGCATAGCGTACCGATACGTGCCCTAGTGTATTGATACGGGCTTCCGTTGATTCAGTTATTGACTTAATTTGAAGTTTGGTTTTCTTACGTTTTAGTCTTTGTGTGTTGTGGTTGCAATTATATTGGTTTGGATGATCGGATTGAGTTGAGATTTAACATTATTGCATGAAATATGATTAATTAAAGGTTGATAACATAAAAAGAGGTTAAGTCCTTGCAATTTGCTAGTTTTGCAATTTGGTCCCTTAATGTTTGAGAATGCAATTGAAAACTCCATTGATGTTTGGTTTGAGTAAGAATTGAACCGCTACTAGAATGTACAATATAAGTTAATAATTTGCATCTAGATAGGATAAAAAGAAAAAATGGACATATTTTGAGTTAAATCTTTCCAGTTTGCTTCGGCAAACCTAATGTATCTCACTTAGATCGGTCGGGCATCTAAGCCGGGTCGATGGGGTTATTGAATTTATTCATCCTTCATGCATCTAAAAACACAAAAACACATGTTAAAATAATGCAACTTAAATGAAATATCATACTAAATGAACTAGCATGCTTTAATGAACTATCATGCTTAAATGAACTTAGATGCATATTTATTCATGCGAAATAAATGAACTATCATGCATAACCAAACATGCAAATTTATTAATGCTCATGCTTTTAGTATTTCTAAGGGGCTGAGACAGGGCTGCTCCCTCTCGCCCTTACTTTTCAATTTGGTGGGAGAGGCATTAAGTCTTATGCTTAGCAAAGCTGTTAACTTGGGCTTATTCTCAGGATTCAAAGTAGGCAGACATGAAGCTTCTATCGACATTTCTCACCTCCAATTTGCGGATGATCTCCTAATATTTTGTGGAGGATCGTAAAGGGAAATTTGTAATGTGAAGAGGGTTTTGCGGGTATTTGAGTTGGCCTCGGGTTTGAAGTTAAATATGAAGAAGAGCAAGCTTTTCGAAATTAATATTGAAGATGAAGTTTTGGTAAAGTGGGCTAAATGCATTGGTTGTGCTCATGATAAATTTCCTACGGATTACTTGGGGTTACCCTTAGGTTCGAAACGTAATTCGGCTTCCCTATGGGAACCTGTTTTCCAGAAGTTCTTTAAAAGACTTAGTGGTTGGAAAACAAAGTTTCTATCGATAGGAGGAAGACTTACTCTCCTAAAGTCTGTCCTGTGTAGCCTTCCGGTGTACTTTTTGTCTTTATTCAGGATGCCGACTGTGGTGTGTGCTAAATTGAATAGTTTAATGTCATCTTCTCTTTGGGGAGGCGATCAAGATAAGGCACAGATTCATTGGGTTAATTGGGCACAAGTGTGTCAACCAAAAAGCCTATGAGGCTTCAGAGTAAATAATCTAGATGTATTAAATCGTGCATTGTTAGGAAAATGGAGCTGGCGTTATGGGAATGAATCCACAAGCCTATGGAGACGTGTGGTGGCCGCAAGAATTCCTGGTAGCAGTACCAGCCTGAAACCAGTCCCTTCCATGCCAAAATACTCTTCGTGGATTTGGAATAGAATATCGAAATCTTACTTCGCAAATGATTTGTTAGGTCAAAATATGCAATCGAACCTTGCCTTGCAAGTTGGGGATGGACAAAATATCTTATTTTGGTCTGAATTATGGATCGGTGATGCCCCTTTGATGGTGAATTTCCCCCGTATCTTTGCCTTGGCAATGAACAAAAAGGGTGTGATCTTTGACTATGGGATGAAATTAGGATCGAAATTGTTGTGGAATATTACTCTATGGCGTCCTCTCTTCGATTGGGAGTTAAATCAATGGAGAGACTTTAGTTTTATTAAATAACTTAGTTTCGAGTTACTTGGAGAAGGATTGGGTTCGGTGGATGGGTTCGAGTGATAGAGCGTTTTCGGTGAAGTCTTTTCGCTCGTTAGTTGTTCCTCATTGTTCAGGGTATTTTGAGTGGAAGAAGCATGTCTGGAATGGTTTCGCCCCTCCAAAAGTTTTAATATTTGTTTGGAGAGTCCTTCGGGGTCGTGTTCCTGTGAAATCTGAATTATTAAAGCGAGGTATTTCGACGGTGGGGGTGGATTTATGTCCTTTCTACAAGTCGTCTGCTGAATCGATAGCTCATTTATTTTTTTCATGCAAAGGGGTGTGGCAAATATGGATGAAGTACTGCAATTTGCTGGGTTTTCAAACGGTCTACAACAAGATCCTATTTCATTTTTCGAAGACTGGTTTTCCACTGGTTCTTCCTTCCGTTCTCATACGAGTAAGTTCGCCCCTTCTGCTATTATTTGGACTGTTTGGCTTTTTCACAATGAGATCGTATTCCAGAATAAAAAGTTGGATTGGTTGCAACTTGAGTTCCTTGTTTCATATCGTCTTGCCACATGGTTCAAAGTTAAGTTCCCTACGATGGAGGTACCTTTGGATTGTCTTTTGGTTGACTTCTCTTTGGCTCCCTACCCCTTTCGAAATAAGCCTAAAACAGTAGCTAAATCTTGGTGTCCTCCTCCAGTTGGGTTTTTGAAGTGCAATGTGGATGGTTCTATCTGTAGTTCTCGAGGTCTAGGGGGTCTTGGAGGTCTGTTTCGTAATGACAAAGGGGAAGTTCTTTTAACTTTCTCTGTAGCTGTTGGTTTAGATCCGTCGGCGGTCCTGGAACTAGAGGCAGCTTACCTGGGGATATCAAAATTTTTGTCATCTTGTTGGGCAACAAAATATCGACTAATAGTGGAAATGGATAGTCAACAAGTAGTTGATTGGATCAATGGTGGGCTTAAACCTCATAACCACCTCAGTTACAGGATGTCTTCTATATTGGATTTGGTTCGTAGTAGAGGGATAATCGTCTGATGGATTCCAAGAGACTTAAACATTGAGGCTGACAAACTCGCAAAAGCCGAGATTGGCCGATTCTTCGCCTTGTTGGATTTGTTAAGTTAAACTGGGGTACACCTGTGTTTAAGCTGGACATGTAGGGTGTGGCTCTGCTGCTATACCAATTGGTCTCCAAGCTGATAGCCTTTTCTTAAGTTGAAGTCTGCAGAGGGGGATGTCCTGCATCGAGTTTTAAAGAGAGCATATGGTGCAGTTCTTATTTCTTGGCTAATTGGGGTAGTGGTGATAGCATGATTGATTTCTAGGCTATATATATATATATATGTTGTTTTTTAAGATTATTGTAAGAACAGTTGGTGTACTTGTCCTATAGCCGGATTTGATGCACTCGTTTTCCTCCATCTAGGATTAGAGAGGTTTTTTAATGAGGCCCATTTATGTGCTCTATTGTATGATTCCTCCTCCTTAATCATACATATTACCTATAAAAAAAATTAATGCTCATGAAAACTACATGCAACACACTCCTAATCTAGCACTCAAATGCATATATTAAAATGCATAAGTAACATGCTGCATTTATTCAAAAGATGGCCAATGCTCCAAGCTCAAATTCAAGGCTAGAGAACTCGAATTATTGAGATCCTTGGCTCGGGAACAAGCGTTTAAATTCCGTGACTTCTCCTTTGATGTGAACAAGGCCCAAAGAAGTTTGGTGTTGGCCTGGATCACATCACTTTGCCTCTCATTTGTTAATCCCAAGTTTATGAGTTATGTTTTTGTAATTCTCTCACCAAAAGCTTCAAGAAAAGATAATGACGGTTGAAAATGGTGGAAAAGATAAGTTTTGGGGTTTTGGTGGGATTTTGATTGAAATGGGTTAGAGAATGATTTAGTCCTATTTTTCAACATTGAGAGTATGTTTTAGCTATCCTTTCATCACCAACAAAGTTGTAATTCGTTTTACAACTTCTTGTGTAGTGAAAGAAGTTAGAAAGACCTCCAAAGCTCAAGGGAAGAAGAAGGCTTGATGATTTTGGAGCAAGGAACTTATTTTCCAACTGTAAGAGTAAGGCCAATACACTCCTAACTCATTTAGCTTCATGGACATCATAAATATGATGCCTTGTATGCTTGATTTGTTGTTTTGGGTGTTGTTGGTGGTAGAGACATTCTTGATGATTTAAAACCTGTAAATTGATGTTTCTAATGTGTGAAAATGGTAGCAAACCACCTTAAATAACTCTCATAACTTGTAGAATAGTTATAAGACCATGTCATAGGGGTTTTAGAGGTTTTGGGGATGATTCCTGAGCCTTATGAAGCCATTTTTAGTCTTCAATACAAGTATATTGGGAATGCGTACATGTACCCCTTGTTCAAAGGGGAAAACAAGGATGAACTGTCAGAGGAGTACCAGTATGGGGTTCAACTAGTACCAACACGCCACTCCAGGTAGTATCAGTACGAGTCGACCCGTATCGATACCCAAGGGCTTGTTGGGATTCTAGTAAGCTAAAATCATATCAGTATGCGTGAGGAGTATCGGTACCGGAGGTACCGTACTGATGCTTGTGCTCGAGTACCGGTACCAGATAACCTCTAACAAATCCATTAAGGCAAATTCTTATCGGTACGCGTATGAGAGTATCTTTTCCCAAGCTACCGTACCGGTACTCAAAGTCTTGTACCGATACCCACTGAGCATTCTGCCTAAAAATGTTCAGTTTGACCTAGTAGGGTAGGAAATTTTAAGACTAAGGTTTAATGCCATGCCTATGATACTATATGACACAATTTACATAATAAGCGAACTTCTGATCTTGTATATCTTTATAATGTGTAATAACTAGATAAATGTAAATGAGTAACACATTGATTTTAGCAACTATAGGAGATCCTTGGCATCATGTTATTGTTATGTGCTTGGTAGGCTCCTACTTGGTAAAGTCAATGATTGGTGGGATCCAGTTACCCAAAAAAGTGTGTTGCAACACCATGGTAAGTAGTACTGAATGTATGTTCCCGATGCTTTGTGTCCCTGGCCTCACTTGAAGATATTTGAGAGGTAATTTTAAGTATAGAATGTACGTTCCTGATGCTTCATGTTCTCATGTCTCATTGATACATGCATGGAAGGGCTAAAACAATGCAGCTTGGATAAGAAGCTGAAACTGTTTTCTAAGTTTGAGAAATAATTCAACTTGGAACGACTTTTCGAATGGGATTCGAGAATTTCTGGGTCAATATGTCTTTTACTAAATTGACCGTCATTCAGTTATCTTTCCAAGGCATCTTGAAACGCATCAATCCGATGTCGGGAACTAAAGATACATCTATTTTACTGAAGACTGCGCATACAAGAAACTAGATACGAGATTTATACAAGATTTTATAATATTTAGCCCAACGTATTTATTATCATTTAAATTGACTTTTTTAGGGTTTTTATATGTTAGAAACCATCGGCCAACTTCATCTTGAAGAATCCTAGCTACAAGACCAAAGAAAAAATTAATGGACGAGATTAAACACCATATTTTTTATGCCCACTTCAAGAATCCACAAATTCATCTCAACCATTAGATTAAAGCTCATGCAAGGGTGCCCATTTCTTCCACCAACATTAAGAGTTCTAAGGCTTATTTATTTGTTATTTTTTATTCATTAGTAGTTTGCATGCGCTTTCAAAGAACAATAACATGTTATGGACATGATGTTTGATTGATTGATACTCTAAAATCTGGAAAAAAGACACATTGAAAGTTTTTGACAATATGTCCAACGATGGATGGATATGATTGTACAAGTTCAACCGTCATTGCTCGAAAGGAAATTATTATTATCTTCATCAATTTTTTGAAACCACCATATTATGAAAAATCGGTTGCTAATACTACCAAAGACTTCGTCGATTTGGTGACAACAAGAGAATGATAGAAAACACCATCAAAAGTGAGAAGCTGAAAGATATGAATAACAAAACTGTTAAGAAAGTCATTTATAATGATGAGAAAGAATTTAAAATCCATATGATGAGCTTCAAAGGATGAGCTTCTCGTTATTTTAGGCCTTCGTCATTTAAATCAAATTCTAAATTCATATATGCGTCTTAACAAACTTCTCGTGAGAAGACTTCTATTAATCCAATACCAATTGGATACATTGAATAGCTCCTGAATCTTGTTGAGGTCAACCTTGTGGCTCTAATTCACTCCGAGCCAAGAAAAATCCCATTATCCAGAGGATTACGATATTAATGCTACATGTGATCATCATCTACGGAGTTTAGGTTATATCACAAATGGATGTAGAGCTTTAAAATGCACGGTGCAAAGTCTAATCGAATTTGGGGCATTGATGTTTGACAAATAAAGTGGTATTCTACTAATAACAATGTTTTTGTGTTGAACCCCCCATAAAATTCATTTTCTCATCTTACCACCATTTTCAATATTTTTTACCTTCAAATGTAGATCTTGATAAATAGATTTTGAATCTACTATTTCTCTCTAAAGACAAGATGTTGAAACCAACAAAGTTTGAATCTTTACCATGAGTTTGGGTGTAGGATGAAGACGAGAAATGAAGAGTGGTGTAGTAATGAAGGTGGAGTGATAGTGTTGGCTTTTCTCTCCCCCAAAGCCAACGTGGGAACCATCCAAAAAAAAAGAGGATTCAGCCTTTGTTCAGAATTTTGAGTTTATTAACACATAAACCCTCCTACTCTCTTCCTTGTCACTTTTTTTCTACACCCTAAGCCCAACTAGACCATTCTCAAGCCCAAATTATACTTGTCTTAACCCAAATACTCAAATTATCCTTAGCCATTATGAAGCGCACGATACCGAGTCAATGTTAATCCATTGACTCAAAAATTTAGATCGCTCAAATAACATCTCAATACTCAATAAATCTACAACTTCAGAAATCTAGATCACTGTAAGAAAAATGTAATAACTTTGTAATAGTTTATTTGATATATTTAGTTGTTTAGTTATTGTTGTAATAACTTTCTAATAAATTTTATCGGGTACACTGTATATGTATTATTGAATTTTATTACTTTATTTAAACATTTTGATCTCAAAACCATGACACCAAAAATTAAATATTTCGACCCTGCACAAATCCAAGCCCCAAACGCGTGGGCTCCTCCTCTCTAATCCCGCAAGTCCCCACAAACAACAAAAGGAAGTGGACCCACCCTCTCACTCTAACACGTCACTTTCCGAAGTCGGTGTCTGTTACTTGCTGCTATTCCATAGGTCCCCATTTGGATAACCGTCAAGTTTATCGGTTTCACTGCAACCGCCAACCAAGTAAGAAATGTCTTAGACACGTGTCGCAAAACTAGCGAGCCACACAGACTTCCACGAAGAAACAATTGTCGCTGTAAGTAAAAACCCTTGCTTTTATTAAAACGGGTGGGATTCCTCCTCATAGTCATCTCATTCACTCCTTACATAGCGAAAAACCCTTTTGAGAGCGTTCATTTGTCTTTGTTTGTATATACTCTACTGTTTGATTGTTCCTTCTTCGTTTTATTGGGACAAGAGAGAAAACAAAAAAAATGGGTGTTCTGGATCATGTTTCTGATCTGTTTGACTGTTCTCACGGCAGTTCCAAGCTCAAGAAGAAACGTAAGCAGTTGCAGGTATATCTCCCTATGTAAACCGTCTCTTTGTTTAGTAGATCAAGAAATCTGCTGTTTCTGTTCTCTTCTTTTAAACTTCTTCCCCCCTTCCTTTGTTCTTATAGGATGATTAGATTTTAGCTGGTCTGGGGGTCGGATCGGATCTACCCATCAGTATGCTAAAAGTTTATGTTCTTTTTATGGGATTAGATTTAGCTGGTCTGAGAAATCTACCCATCAGTATGCTAAGAGTTTATGTTCTTTTTATGCTAAGACTTTAGTGACTCAGCGCTATAGTTTTTAACTTGCTTGTTCTAAAAAAATGGCCCAAAGAGGAAAACTCCGTTGGATTAGCAACCAAGGAATGGAAACAAAGGCTAAACTAGTTTTCGAGTATTTTTTATTTTTGAAAATGAAAATATATATTAAAGATTTTGTTGATACAATCTTAATTTAGTTTAGTTTCATTGGCATCTCTTGAGTTGTATTTGAATATAAAAGATTCTTAGATTTATTTTAATGCTAGTTGGTTCTTCTATCTGTCATAATTATTTATTGCTACATTATTGTTTCTGTCTCATAGTTAGTCAAGTTTACTTTGTTGTTACTTATAGTTTGTTTAGAAGTCTTCAAAATTGAATCTTACTAAATGACATAGTATTATATATTCAAATTGGGTATGAGTAATAATACTGGTAGAAAATTCGTTTAATCATTGTTTTATTCGCTCTAACATGTTGAGTTTTAAATATTATTTGGTTACCTAATTTTAGAATATTATTAGTCAATCAAAAATAAAAGTAAAATGTTGGAGCCCGATGTGTTTATTCAAAATATCTTACATCAAACGACAAAACACCATAGATACGTTTGTGGTTATCCGTTTTTGTCATGTTCCGACAAGCGGCACTTTGCTGTGAAAATGTCACTAAAAGGAATGATCAAACCAACTGAAAGTGTAACCTTTTTTGTTTCTCAGACGGTGGAGATTAAGGTGAAAATGGACTGCGAAGGATGCGAGCGCAAAGTGAAGAAATCAGTGGAAGGGATGAAAGGCGTGACGCAGGTGGACGTGGAGCGCAAGGCCAACAAGCTGACGGTGGTTGGATACGTGGAGCCGTCGAAGGTGGTCGCACGCGTGGCGCACCGGACGGGGAAGAAGGTGGAGCTATGGCCCTACGTGCCATATGACGTGGTGGCTCACCCTTACGCCCCTGGGGTTTACGATAAGAAGGCACCGGCTGGGTACGTTCGGAACACCCAGGACCCGCAGGGGTCGTATCTCGCTCGTGCTAGCTCCACCGAAGTTAGATACACCACTGCTTTTAGCGACGAAAACCCTGCCGCTTGTTCTGTTATGTGACTGATGGAGATGAACTAAAGAGAGAGAATAAAAACAAAAAGTTGATACCAACATATTTTGTTCTAGTAGTGAATCGATATGTGTGAGGATTTGGTTTGTTATGTTTGGATCTAATCTCTATTTTTATCGGTTTGTCTGGCATTGTGTATAATAAGTTTTTTTTTTAACGTCCCCGTAAGTTTTAAAATTGTTCCATGAACGTATAATAATAACATACCGTTGTAAAGATGATTTGAGTGGTTATAAAAAAGTTCAATCAAGTCAGAGTTAATTTTTTTTCACTTAAACAAGTTGAAAAGTCATATTTATAACTCAAAAATTTTTCGAGTTGATTCAATTTTATAAAATTTAAGTCGAGTTTCTATTTAAACTTAATTGTAAATATTTATAATATTATGATAATAATTAATTCAAATTTAAATGGTTTTCTATAACTATATACAATACATATATATTTCTTCATGGTTTTTTATATATATCAGACAGAATTGAGAAGCTCAACTCGAATTTGAAAACTAATCAACTAATTACTAAAAAGTTTAAGTTATTCGAGTTATTTGAATTTCTATTTTATAATTCATTGTATTTAAAATTTTTCGAGTCATGTCGAGTTTATGAAATTACGGATCGAGTCAATTTTCAAACACCCATAATCTTAAGGGTAGGGTAGACAAGACTCGACTCGACTCGAAAAAACGGAATAATTCAACTCGATTCAATGCGGAAGTACTCGACTCGTCTTGAATCGACTCTTAATTTTATAAATTTGACTTGACCAAAAAAAATTTCAAATAAAATCCGAGTCATAAAATGGAAATTTTAATATCCCGAAAAACTTGAAATTTTTAGTGATTAGTGGGTCGGTTTTTAGATTCAAGTCAAGTCTCTCAATTCTTTGGATCCCTTACATGTTTTTTATCTTTGGATGAGTGAAGTAGATGACTCAGATTAACTCCTTACTTTTTTTCCCAAGTGATAATCTTCACATATTATACTATTAATCTCAGTTATTTATTTCACTCATCCAAGGATTAAAAAAACGTGTAAAACTTAAAAACTCTTACGCTGTGTGAATGGATCTTATCTTTATATATATACACACACACATATACATATGAAGAAATGTATGTGTATTCTATATGGTTATAGAAAAATGTTTAAATTGGAACTATAACATTATAAATGTTTAAAGTTAAATTTGAATAGAAACCCGAACAACTAACTCGAATTGACTCAAATCGAAAAAATTTTAAATAAATTTCAAGTTATAAAATAAGACTCTTCAACTAAAACAACTCGAAATTTTTCAACTAGACTCAATCAAATGTCCACCTCTACTCAGGTACCATAGGACCCCCTTAAAATGCTAAAAGTTTCTTTAAATTATACTCAAATTCATCTATGGAATTTTTAATCATGTGTCAAGAGAAGAAATTTTAGCACGAAGAGCAAAAATTTCATCCAACTCTATAACTCTCGAAGCATCTCTAGAAATAGGATATTGATAATCATGCTGAGAATATCTCTCCAAAATACCAACCACCTCATTGTAAATGCAATCCAGCAAAGGTCCATTGGGTGATATGTCGATAAGATTCTTCGTTTGTGAATTCAGACTAGTATAGAAAATCTCAATCTGTATCTTTTTTTTAATGTCGTGCATGGGACAACGTCGAAGCAATGATTTATAACGTTTCCATGTGGTAGGAAGACTCTCATCATCCAGTTGATGATAAGATGTAATTTCAATTCTCAGATGAGCATTCATAGTCGGCGAGTTAAATCTCCGAACAAATTTCGTTGCCAATAAATTTCAAGATGTGATAGATCCAGTAAGAAGTCTACGAAACCATGTACACGCTCTTCCATGCAAAGAATAAAGAAATAATCGCATACATAATGCATCATAAGAATAGCTTGTTGACTAAAAGATGCGAAAAAAGAGAGAAAGGATTTGAGATGTTCTCTTGCGTCTTCATTAGGGAATCCAACATATTTTCTATTAAAATTCAACAATTGAAACATGACTAGTTTGAGTTCAAAGTTTCCAGCAAGAAGTTCGGGCCTCACAAATGCCGGTTGTAAATCATCTAAAACAGGTGCAATAACATCTCTTATAGTCCTGTTTCGAGATAGAGCGCATGGACACAATGGTGAGTCAGTAGAATGTTGTGGTTGCATCATAGATGTGACTGCATTGTTTGTTGGTAAAACCACGTCCCTTTATTCTTGAAGTCTCCTCCTATCGGTTCTTTCAATTTCTGAATCAAAGTCATCTATAAACTTCAGATTAGTTCTAGTCATAAAACATTTAAAATGAAATCTAAAAATATAACAAAGATAAAAGAAAAGAAAAGATAGTAGCAGCTAGAAAATAATCGAAAATATATACAAAATGCAAAAATAAAAATAAACATCAAACAAACGCCTTCTCCAGTAACGGTGCCACAACTTGATCGGATATGAAACGTCTTCGCAATTGTGCAAGCATACACATGTCGATGTAAATATAATTGATAGGTTGATCCAATCGGATATCGATCCTGCGAGAAAGTGGTTTTCTACCTATTGATGTTAGTGCAAAAAATCTAAAAGTAAAAAGAAATGTGAGTGAAGTTGTAGGTGCAAAAAATGTAGATGAAAAAGATTTAAGAGAGTAATGTAGATGTAATAGTAACAAAATAGTAAAGGAAAGTAATATTCTATAAAAAAAAATACTAGATTCCCTCGGTGTAACTCGGTAGTTTACCAAATGCTGCAAGGTTAAAGCATGAGATGATTATAAAGCAATATAAATCAAACCTGTCCTACTAACTTTCTTTCAGCTCTCAGCTAATTACTTAAATAAACAAATCTACCACAACTTTCGTTGCTCGGAGATATTGCGTGTCCTCGAACGAGTGGACCAACTTCTATTGCATCCACACCCAACTTTGGTTGTGATGCTCATTAACTTGAACTGTCACCGCACCTTTCAGTGTTAGTGGCTGCATTAAACACTTCCGTGTAAAATAGCATTCAAACCCAAAAGTTGAAACAAGAGACAAAGCTTCATAAAATAAGTTGAAGTTCACAATCCAAAATAACTCTCGTTCTTAAAGAAAGAAAACAGTAAATCATCATTCAAGTTTTACAAAACAATCAAGTGAAAATAAATGGAAACCTCTATCTCTAGCTATCTCGAAGTATTTCCACAAAATTTCCCTTGCTTCAGCACTTGCACTTGGATCCTCTTTGTAACTAAAAGATCTGTCTCGCCTTCACCTCGGTTCACCAAAAGGTAGGCTTAAGCCGCCACGGATGAAGCTTTAAAAGAAGGAAAATGATCTTCCAAAAATGATGATAAGATATGAGCCTTCTCTTTTAGGGTAAGAATATATGTAAATATATCCTTATCAATTTCTAATTGGGTGTTTACAGGTGTCCTTCATAGATTTTTTAGATAAAATTTCGTATAAGACAGTTGTACTAATAGACAATTCATAATTCTTTGACCTTATCTTGACAGTTGTCATTGCGACGACAATCACTGTTTCAATGTGTCGACATCATGTCCGGACAAAAGTTATTGTAACTAACTACCAGCTCATTATCATTTTATCTTATCTTCTTGCCAGCGTCATTTGATCTTATCTTTTTGACAGTTGTCAATGCAACAACAATGACTAGACACATTTAGGTCCGGACAAAAGTTGTTGTACTAATAACCATACGAACACTACATGTAATTAGGACCCAAATCATTTCCATTCGAATCAACTAGCCACTTAGGTCCTTAGAGCTATCGAATTACTTCCTTCCTAGACAAGAAATTATTCAAGAATTTAATATACATACATACAAGATAAGGTTCATTCTTATTAGGTTACTAGTCTTGAATACTTGTAGTGTCTATACAATCATGCATCTTTCGAATAGGGGACTAGGATTTAAAACACCTTAAAGTTCAATTCTAACAATTACACTTGTTAACTAACATTTTACCAATAGATTCATTTCACATGTAACTTCACCATTTAAAAATTCGATCAATGAAATTAGCTTAGAACCTAAACCATTCGAAAAGCTTGTTATCTAATCAAGAGGGCAATTCAATTACACATGTGCAAGAGAGATCCGTTCATTTTATAATTTCTAGTTTTAGCTACCTATAATGACCAAACAAACATGATCCAAACCCTTCCAATTAGACAAGAATACCAAAACCAACCATTCAAATAGAAGCTAGAATTCAAGACTCATATTTATACCTTATCATTCAAGATTAACAAGCATGATTCAAGAAGCTTATAATATATACATATCAAAAGGACCATAAGTCTTACAAACTTTGCATACTTATATACATATCAAAAAGTTTCATTTAGCATTACCAACCACAGATTCAAGATTACATACATGCTTACATAAGTCAAATGCATGAACTATCAAGTTAGACACAACTAAGGCCACCATCTAGGATTTCTACAAAAAGATATCAAGGCATACTTTAAACTTTTGCTTGTGTTCTACTCCGAGCTCGAGGAAGGCTAGCTTTCGATCAATATAGATATGAGATTTGGGAAGAAGGAAAACGGAAGTGGTAAGTACACAAGGTACTTAGTGAGGTAGTTCATATAACTAGCAAGTTTTCAAGGTTATTAGCTTTATGAATCATCTTTTCATTTTAATCATTTCCAACTTAGCTAGGCTTCAATTAAGGAAAAGTCAAGACCTAGCTAGTTTTCAAGCATTATCCAAGTAAGCAAGCTTAAACAATCAAGCAGATAGCCAATTCACAATTTCAAGTAAACAAACAAGAAATAGTATGCACGTATCAAAACAATCCAAGCAAGATATTGTCTTGACTCATTTGAATAGGGTTCATTTTACCATGTAACTTATCTTTTAAGCAGTGAATAATTCGAGATGGCATTCCCATCATTTCAATCATATAATTTCATTTCACAAAAAGCTCAATAGAAAGAGTCGTGTTGTTCATTCAGTACTCATATTAGCATGTCTTATTACAAGTTTATTAATTGGTTTTGCCTTGGTAGATAGTAGGACTAGGTAATCAAGTCACAAGCTGGTACACGAAGTACCAGAACAAGCAGGTACACAAAGTACCAGAATAAGAAGGTGTCTGCTACACCACACAAAAGGGTACACAAAGTACCTAGCAATATGATACCCATGATATCTAACAAAAGGTGTCTTCAACACCAAACAAGCAGGTACACAAAGTACCAGAACAAATCGAGCTCTAGACTTTAAAGCATGCCGTTCTACCAAAGACCGACTAATAACCAAGGGATTATTGAGTCTTTTATTTGCAAATAATGCACATCAAGTGATTAAGCAACAATCATTTCAAGATCAATTCTCTTTTCAAGCATTTAAATCATATAACTCTTAGTCAATTTCTCGGGTGATCAAATAAATCACAAACATTGCATATTAGCATTCAAGCACCGTTCTATTCGAATCAATCAAACATTGCACCATAACATTCAACATTATACCAATCGAATTAATCAAGTATTGCACCATAGCATTCAAACATCATACCAATCAAATTAATAAAGCATCACAAGTAGATACATTCCATTCAATTCTATTTTTAAATTTTGCTATCCAATCATTAGCTTATCAATCTTGCATTAGTCCTTTCTTCCCTTTACTATATATTACCAATAATGCTTAGATTCATTTCATGCATAAGGTATGAGAAAATAATTAGACAGGCTGATTTTGGTTAGGACCTAAGTCCAAACCCTAAGATTAACTACACTCACAACACTCCAAGCTTATTCTTGTATATGTATGCCCTTTACCTATCCTTTGAGTGCCCAGCTTTACTGCCCTCTTCAAAATCCTCAACTATTTGCTCTAGTAAGCCACTCACAGACATATAAAAGAGCATGTTAGTACATAATTCATCAAGCAACTCATTCAATCAAGCACAAATTCACTATAACCCCTAAACTGTTTTTTTTGCCCTGGCAGTTTGCACACTGCTTAGCAAACTGTCCATAACTTTTCATCTACACGTCGGAATTTCAATTATCTTACACCTTAGAAAAGCTAATTCAATTATCTATTCAACCATGTATGGCTCATATTTTTAGCATTTATAGATCAATATAATTTTTAGCTCAAAGACAGAGCATTTACAATTCCGAACAGTTTGTACTGTCCTTACATTTTTAATTCCAAATTTCACTACACAGTTCATAATTAAACTTCGTTTGTTCCTAGTGAAAATGGACATAATAAAGTTCATTTTATCAAAATTTCAGCTTAAAATTCAATCCCTACAATTTATAGTAATTTTTCAAAGTTACTGCCCATAACAGAGCTTTCTGGGCAGATTCACTAGATTAAATTTCTAATTTATAGTTTCTTCATACTTAATTCAATTCATTTTTATTCTAGTACTTTAAGTTCTCATTTATCTTGTTTTCCCCTTGTTCTCGTATAGTATTTTTTAGTCCATAGTTCACTTATTTTAATCCTTTAATTATTAAAAGTTACAATTCCAGTCCCTATGCATTTATTTGACAACAAGTTCACTAGGACAGTCCATTACCTTTAAATCTAGTAATTTCAATCTAACAAATCTTAGATTTAACTTTTCCCCTGATTTTAGTCCAATTTCTAGTACTCAAATTTTATGCAAAACAGTCCTAATTTTGTCAATTCTTTCAATTTAGTTACTAGCTAGCCAATTACACAATCTATGTGACCAATTTTACTACAAGCTCAATTTCTAGTATCTAACATTTTTCCCACTTGATTAACATGCTAATTCATTTCACATACTTGATTTTCAGCATATTAAACACTCAATTCCAGTCCTAAATTATTATAAATTTCAATTTAGATCACCAATTTCACGACTTTCAATCAATTGGTCATATTCTTGATCTCATAGCATTCGACCAAACTAGAACCCATCCTATTTTCACTATCAATTTTATAATCTAACATGATTATAATTCATAGATCATTCTAACATAAAATTCCAGCAACAGTCAAACAATTTCAATCATTAAAAATATGGATTCAATCGGTCATGGAGAGATAAGATTACATTGCTTCTTAGAATTTGATTTACAATTGAAATCCTTAAGCATGCAAGCTTGAATTCACCCTTAGCTATGACTTTCTCTCAAAACTCTTTCTCTCATTAATGTTCTCTTTCAATTCGGCAAGCATAGAAAGAAAGGAAGGAAGATGACCATGGTGGATATCCACCAATTAGTGGAGTTATAAATTATCTAAACCATCCCTAATTAGTCTATTAATCATGGAATTAACTAAGGGTAAACTGAGGAAATAAAGAATTTAGCATGTGTTATCCTTGTTTTCATTTCTATTCGAAATGGTCATGGAAAATTGATCACTCAAGTTATTCATTCTTTCAATTAAGCCATTAATTTATCTAATTAGTCTAACTACATATCCAATTGAATTAGCTACTTAGGCATTTGGCTCCAATATTTCTAGGCTAGGATTTAGGGTGTTACATGATTTGCTTAAACGTACGAAGGCTAAGGCAAAGTTCATTAGTGATCGTTTAAAAGCAACTTTGGATCGGCAAAAATCTTATGCAAATTTGAAGCGAAGGGAGATTGAGTTTGTTGTTGGGGATAAAGTGTTCTTGAAAGTTTCTCCCTGGAAAAAGGTTATGAGATTTGGGTGTAAGGTGAAGTTAAGCCCTAGATTCATTGAGCCATATGAGGTGCTCGAACGTATTGGTTTAGATCCTCATAGGTTGAGGTTACCAGTAGAGTTAGAGAAGATACATGATATTTTTCATGTGTCGATGCTTCGGAGATATAGATCAGATGTGTCGCATGGTGTGCCAGTTGAGGAAATAGAGTTTTGTTCAGATTTGTCTTATGATGAAGAGCCTATAATGGTATTAGACTCTAGCAAGAAGGTTCTTCGTGGAAGGACCATTGATTTGGTCAAAGTGTTGTGGCGATATCGAGGAGTCTAGGAAGCCACATGGGAGACAAGGGAAGACATGAAGAAGCAGTTTCCTCATCATTTTCCTTTAAGTAAATTTGGAGGAAAAAAATTCTTAAGAGGGGAGAGTTGTAACGCCCCGAAAATGGTCTTAGGATTTTTGGCGGTTTAGTTTGGTTTAGGTTCAGATTGGGTGAACTGGGTTTGGCAACTAAAATACGTTTTGGGAAATAAATATTTTAAAATAGGAATTTTGGAAGGGATAAAAACTGGTTAAAGCTTTTAAAATGTTTAGTAATTATATTAAGCGTTTTGGGGAGAAAACAGAAATCAATTTAATTGATTAAGATGACATTTTGGGATTAGTGAAAAAATGTAATAAATGCAAAACTGTCTTTAATGACATTTTGAGGTTGAAATTGGAAAATCTTTTAGGAATACTTAGAGAAATAATTTTCCTAAAAATATTAATTGGGTTTTCCACTATAATTAACAAAAGAAATTGATGGTTAATTGTTTTGCCAAAAGCATTTTCCCTCGTTTTCTATTTTCTCAAGACTTTCTTCAAAACTTTCTCTCATTTTCTCACCATTTTCTCTCCACTAGATTTCTGAATTTTTTATTGTTTTCAATGAGGATTATGTCATTAGATTCCTCTTTTTGCTTTGCAAAACTTTGGCAAAGATTCCTAAAAGATTTCTCTAAATTCCATTTTATTCAACAAAGAAAATTTACGTTAAATTGCGGTGGAAAGACTCCAAAGGTAATTTTCTTTTCCTCTCTTAAAACTAAGGTTCTTTATTGATATTCCTTAATAACTTGCTCTTAATTGATGTTTTATATCTTAATTTTGTTATTTAATTCTTGGAAATGATCTTAATTGGTGTTTTTGATATTTTGCCTAAAATCTTAATTTGTGGGTTAATTGATGGAGATTTTTAATGGGTTAAATCACATTTTGATTGTTTAAAATTAATGTGAGTTGAGATTTTTAATGGGTTAAATCCCGAAACTATTTAATTGCCTATTTTCTAAGGTAGTTTAATGTGGTTTAGGGGCTGTTATAGGTGAATCTTAGTTGCTGAACGTATAAGGGTGTTTTAATTGTGTTTTTTGATGTTCTTTTAAGGTATAAGGGTGTTATAATTCTACTATAATTTATAAAAATCACAAGGAACATTACTTGATTTGATATACAACTACTGACCCGGTTATATTAGTGTTATAGTATAACTTCATCTTGAGGCTAGAGAGACTCAAAAATTGTGGATTATGGTCCAATACACTACTTATGATGTATGCTGGCATAAATAACTCCATAACTGGGATTTTATCCCTATATACCTGCATAAAGTGTAACAACTTGGTAACGTAATGAGTGACTTGTTAATGATAGTAACCATAGGGTTCTTGAATGTTATGGACCGTGTGGGCACTTGCTTAGTCGAGTCACTATATCGATCTAATTTTTGGGTTAGGAATTTAGATCTTGGATCCGAGTTGGGCATTCTAATTTAAGTATTAAATTAAAAGAAGTCAATGTTTAGAAGCTTAAATTTAATGGAATTAAGGACTAAAGTGAGAAGAGATTAAAGTTTTGGGTTTAAAGTGAAAACAAGAAAAAAGATGTGGACTTATGAAGTGTTTTCCCCATATTGTGTGGAAGAAAATTTTAAAATAAAGTGTTTGAAAATGGAAGGAAAAGAAATAATTTTTTTATCTCTCTCATCTTCCTTTTCCGTTTTCTCTTTTTTTTCTCCCTATCTCCCAAAGCATTTAACCTCTGATTTTTTACCAACCGGTCATCCTTTTTAGACACATCTGATATCATTGCGTTCATCTCGTCGAGACGAGTCGGCCGGTATCTCAAAATCACTGTCGGAGTTATCGTTTGAGGGGTGAAGAAAAAGAATATTTAGGTTTTACAAGCTAGCCATGTTCGAGTGTTCAAAATCAAAAATGGAGGTCACCATTGGATTCCCTAGTAAAAAATATGTAGGATTGGAGCATGTTGCTATCGTCCAGCCACCAGAAGCCGCTGCACGCACCTCACTCTTTAATGCTTGAGAGTGGGTGTTCTCTAGCAGCTGGGAGTGCGCCATGCTACCCTGCACCTGCGCACGGGTGCACCGAAGCTACCCTACATTGTGTCGCACTAGATTTCATGAATTGTTGACCAGCGTTGATCGACCATTAACTTTTTTTTTGGGGGGGGGGGCTACTCGGGGTTTTTAGTAAGAGATTAATAGTGGTTGATATAAATCAAATAAATGTGTTAGTAATCGAATCTTAATGTCTTCCATAAGCTTTAGGGATCGAATAAAGCTTTGTAATGTCTTATTTTGCTAGAATGGTACGAATTTGTGAGTAGGATATCAATACGAGCTTCGGTAGTACCGATACACAATTGGGGGCCGTGTTGGTACGGGTCGACCCGTATCGGTACTTAGAAAAATTAAGATTTTCAATAAGTAATTTCCGTATTAGTACGCGTGTGAGGACTGGTACCAAGGGTACCGTACTGATACTCGTGTTTGAGTATCGGTACCCACCGAACTGAATAATTTGTAATGCTAGCTAAGGATTGAAAAAGGAACATACACGATTAATAACCTAATTTGTGCCTTAATAAATGAGATACCATGGATAAATAGAAATAATAAATGAGAATAATTATGTACTCCTCCAAATTGTATTAACAACTCGATAATGTAAAATAAATGATATGTTGACAATTAGCAACAATAGGGAGATCCTTGGGATCACGTTTCTTGTATACCGAGTAGGGATTTGATTGGTTGAGTCGATGATTGATGAGATTTGGATACTTAGAGAGAGAGTATTGCAACACTATGATTAGAGATACCGAGTGCATGTTACTGATGTTGTGTGACCCGAGCCTCATTCGAAGATACTCAAGGGGGATTCTGAGTATGGGTGCATGTTCCAATGTTGTATGACCTGGTCTCACTCAGGGTGTATGTTCTGATGCTGTTGACCCTGCCTCACCCAGAGTGTGTGTTTCTGAGGCTGTGTGACACCAAGCCACACTTTAGGATTATTGTTGTATAATATGGGTGCTTTTGCCTAGATGATCTGATGAGATCTCGGGTATGGTTGGGTCTTATGTGCCATGTATAATGTCTTGCATGACGTGAGCATGCGTTTAGGCAACTAGTGGTAGCGCCACGTGTTTATTAATCTGCCTTATTTCTCGTACTTTCTTGCATGCTTATGTTTATTATTAGCATGAAGTATAGTAGAGTAGATGTGTACCGCTGGGCTTTTTGTAAGCTTAGCGCTCAGAATCGTTGTTTTCGTACATAGATTGATAGATCGATTGGGAGCTCGAGGATCACTATCAGTACGGGATTCCAGCAAGCGGTGATTACCAGAGTATGGTACTTGTATTTATTGGGATGTGTATTCATAGGACCTTACCAAGTGGATAAATATTTTGTAATATTTGAACCTTTTAAAATGTAAGTTGTTGAAATGAAGATCGCATGTTTTCTAAATTAAATGATAATTGTTTCAATACGAATATTTTGTAATGGAAATGGTTTTAATTCCATCGTACAATATCGATTTAAATTTTGACGGACCGGGTCGGCGACCCAATGTGGCGCTTCGGATCCTCAGGTTGGATCAGGGTGTTACAATCACCTTAATTGATGGGATCCAGATACCAAAAAAACTTGTTGCAACACCATGGAAAGTAGCACCGAATGTACATTCCTGCTAATGTGTGACTCAGACCTCACTCACAGTGTATGCTCTCGATGTTGTGTGACCCGAGCCTCACTTCAGGCTTGTGGATATGATTATTAATGATTGATTGATGATGACATGCTATACATTATTGTTTAAGATTGGTGAACTACTTACCATGGTTGAGTGACCTTACTCATAATTGAGTGACCTAAATGTAATATTTAATAATTAAGTGACACACATGTAACCTTACCCATAATTGAGTGACCCAAGTGTAACTTTTAAAAATTAAGTGACACAAATATAACATTATATATAATTGAGTAACTTCTATTGTAGTTTACCCTAAAAATTTTAATCCTCATTCCACAGTTAAGCCTTAAATAAACATGTTGATAAAAAAAATTATAGCGATGACTTTAGCTTTGTGGCTTAAGCATGTTATTTTAACCTAAATGTCCTAGGTTAAATTCACTTAGGTGTAAATATTTGGTTTTATTTATTTTCCGTTTAATCACGTGATGACATGTATCACTATGTTATTGGAGGAAAATATTAAATTAAAATTAATAAAAATAGTCCAATTAGATGGTGATATGTGTCACCCTCTTTTATTGGAGCCTTAAAATTTTGAATTAAATTAAATTATGACCAAATTGATATAATAGGTAAATAATATGGAACAAATGTGTAATTATACAAATTTTCGTTAACTGTCATGTCACCTCTTTAGTTAAATTTTAACGGCGGGTGGTCAAAATAGGAACACTTTAATACTTCGATGGTTAGAATCTTTTTAAATTAATAAAAATATATGTTATCGACTATAATAACCGATCATTTATAATAATTAAATAATAGATAATTATTCCATGCACAAGCATTTTGTAAGTACTTTAGTTTTAGGGTTTATAGATTTTGTTTAGGGCCTAGTGTTTAAGGGTTTAAGGAACGAGTTTTGAATTTAGGTGACGTGGTTAGAATTAAAATTTTGGGTTAAAATTTAGAGTTTTAGGTTAAAACCTAAATCCCTAACCATATTAGCCTAAATTCTAACCCTAACTTCTAAACTCTAAATTCTAACCCTAGACCCTAAATTCTAACCCCAAACTCTAAATTTTCAACACATGCAATTAAACCCCTAAACCTTAAAACTATGCCCTTAAACCCTAAAAGGAAGGCATTTGTGAAAACTTTTTATTTTAACCGCACGTGCATGGAATGTTTTCTTTTAAATAATTTAATAATCATTTGTAACAATTAAATAATTCAATAATTATTTTATAACATTTACAAAAGTCAACGATCATTCTATAACAACTAATATATTACTTTATTTGTTTATTCGACTCGTCATTAACAATATCTAACAGTTCATTACCTATTTTATAATAAAATTTAAATTTTAATCTCTATTTATATTTTTAAAAAAATTATTGACTAAAAATATTATTTTAAAATAGTTTAGTGAGTATTTGTGAACTTTACCGTAGCTTTAATAGTTGATAACTACTTTCTGATGATTCTAATTTCATCCCAATTTGCATAAAAGACTGTTCTATTTTGTGAACTCTATAAACCTTTTGACAATCATATTATTGTTTTCACTCGAATCAACATTATCCAAATTCACCTCCACACAGGGGATAAAAATAATATGCCTCTTTTCGGTGCCTCTACTTATACCCAACATTAAAAATATAATAAAATTAAATTTCAAGTCCTAACCTTAAATTCTAAAGCCTACACTTTATACCATAAAAAACACACCTACCCTAAATTCTCTAAACCCTAACCATAACCCCTAACCTAAAATTCTAAACCTAATTTTGAGTGTGGGGCATAAGTAGGAGCACCGAAAATGAGTAGATGGTTTCCATCCCACACAGGGTGCTGCTATGTCTCTTCTTTTCTTTTTCTTGACTGTACATTACAAACAAATCCCAAAACTGGGTTTGAGGCAAACGTTGTGTTTAAAAAACTTCAAGATGCCAACAAAAAAATGGGAATCTAATCGAAGCTCGATGACCATCTCTATCTTTCTTTCAAATATTCTTCCGTCGAAAGGTTGCTGCCCTGCTCCATGCTACTAAGTGATGTAGAATCATCATCAACATCAAGCATTGCAACACTTAAATGAAACCCGGGCCTCGAATTCGGATACACTTCATCATCATTATGATGTTCTTGGCTTTCCGTGTTCTCATTCTCCCTCTCTCCCCATTTTTCAACTGTCGTTTCCCCTCTTAAGAGCTCAAGTATCTGCACAGAGGGAGTATGAATGCAAAATGTAGATGTAATTTAACCAGGATTGTTACTCGAACGATCTTATACGAAGGCTAGATTACCTGGCTCATCTTAGGACGAAGTCGAGCTGACCGTGTGATGCAAAGTGTTGCAGCTCGAACCATCCGATGCATTTGAGTCTCATTGATATTTCCATTCAAATTGGGATCCAGTATGCCTTTAACATCTCCACTCTCAATTATTGGCTTTGCCTGGACGTACTTGATATCATATTTGATCATAGATACAGATGAGAAATGAAGACTTTGTTTTAGAGAAGACTCTTACCCACATGACCAAGCTTTGCTGGCCTTTCAGATTCTCAAAGCTTATAGGTCTATTTCCTGATAGCAACTCGAGTAGAACAACCCCGAAAGCGTAGACATCGATCTTGTCACTAAGTTTACCATACATAAAATATTCAGGAGCTAAATACCCAAATGTTCCGACGACATCAGCTTGAATTAGAAATGATGAATCAGTTGGTCCCCAAATTGCTAACCCAAAGTCAGATAACTGTCCCATCGGAAAAAGTTTGTGATCAGTTCGTGACGTATTTCATTTACGAACAACATGTCATTTAAATTACCTTTGGTTTGAACCCGTCTGAAAGAAGAATATTTGAAGACTTGACATCTCTATGAATAACAGGTCGAGAAAGCTCATTATGTAGGTAATTTAGGCCTTCGGCGATCCCAACAGCAACATTATATATGAGTTCCCACGACAAGGCATGTTTTGCTTTGTTGTTCCCTACAATGTATGTTAGATTGGATCAGTGTTTTACGACAAATTTTATCAAGCAAAGGAAAACACACACACACACACGGATCTCATTGAAGCTGTAGTGTTGTACCGTGCAGAATTTCTTCTAAGCTTCCCTTAGATGAGAGATCATAGACAGATATTAGATCATGGTCTTTAATGCAGACACCGATTAGAGGCATGATATGTTTATGGTTTAGTGAGGAGATTATTTCGATTTCGTTCGCAAAATCCTTGCATGCCTCTTTCGATGACTTCAGAATCTTGACAGCCACTGCTTTGCCATTAGGAAGGATCCCTTTAAAAACATGGTTGCTCCCTCCTTTTCCGATCAAGTTCTCTGCTACGAAGCGGAATCTTAGAAAACTAAATAAGATACACATTAAAAGTAAAAAAGAACATGTCATTGGCTGCAAGGCAAGTTTGGGATAAAAACCTGTGGAGAATTGATCGGTTGCATATTTTAGAATTCCATAACTAAACCATCGGCAATCCGATGAATTCATTTTCAGGGGTATATCCAAGCATTTTTGCAACTCATATTGCATAGATGAATTGCTCCCATTCCCATCATTTTCATCTTCTATTTCACTCTGTTCTATTTCCTTGATTGTCGAATATCGAGGATTATGATCATGCGGGCAACGACTTGGTAAGTTCATCACCCATTTGACAACTGACATGCTCCTATCATGTTTTGCTTGTGGTGTTGCCGAACTAGCTCTCAGGAGGGGCCAACCGGGTTTATAGTCTATACTATCTCCCGCAAAAAGAGAAATCGACTGCAAAGGGATTCTCTTCTCTTCACGAATAACACTCAATAACTCAATCTTTGAATCTTCACTACTGGTTCTTGATCCATCTTTGGAGCTTTGAATCCCTTCCAAAGTGGATATCTCAGACCCTACTTCAGAATCACCATATTCGGATTGACATTCTCTAACATCAATGTTTTCAGACAGACAAAGACTTGGTCTTGGATCACCTTTAAGACCTGACATGATTGAAAGTACATCAGCCAATTACTTTTGAAGGCCACAGTAGAAAGTAGAAACCAGTTCTTTCTTATTCCTAGGACAGGTAAAGCCCGACCTGGCAGTTCACTATTGTTGTTGAACCTTTCGAAAACAAGTTTTCCATTGTTGATGGCCAGAACATTGGTAATCTTCGGCAACCGCTTCGCACAATGTCTAGCCGTGGAAGTCCAACCCCTGAAAACGATGTCTGATTTTTTAGTGATGAGACTAAGAATCACAGCAATTTAAACAACCGAAAAGATTGAGTCTTTTAAATGCTACTTACCCAAGAGCACCTAGCTTGTCTACACCCACAACTAAAGCAACAGCAGCATAGTTCACCGCTTCTCGAATCAGAACTTTTCGTATCGAACTTCCTTTACAAATCTGGCCTTTAAGATCAACCTGAAAGCCAAGTGTGACAATTCAGGTAAGGATCAATATATTTTTCCATTCTATTAAGCGAAAATTCATTAAAATGCAGAGTTATTGGAAATGAAAGCAACCTTGTTTATAGAACACATGCCTTCATATACTTCTAAATAACGCTCCAACAACAACTTCTGCCCCAAAGCATGATCTACATTGAAACTTGAAACTAGAACATAAATTGTACAAACATCAAAGTTCAGTGTAAAAGCAATGAAAAATCCCTTACCTGAACTCGGGGAAACATGAACTGCTACAACACAATCACCCGGCTCAGCAACTTTTACAATAGCCCAACTAAGTAAAATCCCTGCTTTGGCTATCAAATCGAATCCCAACCAACACATTTTTCTTTTGATCGCGAGGCATATTTCCTTGTCTTATTGCTTAGTTACTACCTCAAATTCTTCGAAATATTCAATCCAATCTCTCTATATAACAAACCAACAACACTGGGGACTTAACAAGTTAAGCCTTTGAGATTATAAATGAGACCCCATTAGCATATTTGCATTTGAAAACCCAGACTCAGAGAGAAATGAAAAGGAAATGCAGATCGAAGTGATGGGGATAGCCATGAGCTAAATTGTTTAATAGACTAAACAAATCTACCCAAATCTTTGAAATAAAGAATACAGATAAACAGAACAAGACAATTGAATTCAGAACCTATACGCATTATTATTTTTCTTTCTAAAATTATATTGCCGCCAAAGAACATCATCCCTTCTACCTGCTGCATCCAATTCGAATACTCTTTCGTATATAAAATGTAAATCAATTTTAGAACAAGTTATTTGCGAATTAAAAAGGAAAAGGTTGGGGTGATGATAAAGATATTCAATCTACTTTTAATTTTTATTTTAAAAAAAAGAAAGGGTTCGTAAGTGAAGAAATCCTTGAGATAAAAGTGTCAGCGAAGCATTAAAGAAAGGAAGGAATTCCCGGGAAGAGTAGGCAACGAATTTCAGTGGTGAATAAAAGGGGAAATAGAATAAAACAAAGGTTAAACTAACTACGTGAACATATAATTATTGGGTATGTAATATTTTGACCACTCAACTAAAAAATTGAAAATTTGACATCCGAAATATTTAATTTTTTTAATCAAACCACTAGTCGTGGTGACTGTTAACGAAAATTTGTATAATTACATATTCAGCCTCTGTTAGTTACCTATTATATTAATTTGATCCTAATTAAATTTAATTAAATAAATTAACCACTCAATTAGGTGCCAACGCGTGTCATCATTTTATTAAAAAATTTAATTATTTATTTTTATTTAATAAATTTATTTTCCTCCTCAATCAGGTGGTGACACATGTCACCTGATTGAATGAGGAAAATAAAATAAAGAGCACTTTTGACTTGGCTGGAAATCAAACTCAAGTGCCCCTGGGAGTAAATGGCGTAAGTGTGCCACTGAACCAAATGGTCCTTTGTAATTTAAAATACAGAATGTAATATATGTTTTAGTTTGCTGTTAATGCAAGGAAAATGAATCAAATATGGATTAAGGGGACTTAGAGGTGGCAAACGGGTCATTCGGATCGGGTTCAGTTCGAGTCATTTCAGTTCGGGTCAGGTTCAGTTTTGACTGCATTAGGTTTCGGTTATGTTCGGGTCGGATCTGGTCTGCTTCGATTTTAATTCTAGTATATATTGATTCGAGTCGTGTATCAGTCAGGATCGGGTCACATCGGTTCGTTTGATTTTCGGGTCAAGTATTTTCGGGTCGCTTGATTTCGAGTCAATAGGAGATCGACATGCTTCAGTCGGGTTTTCAGGTCGGATCAATTTTTTAAAACCATATATGGCTTTATAAAACCAATATATTTGATTTTTTAGTGAGTTGTACGACAATTCACATCAAATCTTTCATTATTTCTTTTAATATATTTTCTTTATTTCAGGTTACATTCGGTTCGGGTTACTTTCGGTTCGGATGAAATCGGTTCGGGTTACTTTCGGTTCGGATGAAATCGGTTCGGGTCCATTTGGTTAGTTGAAAATTGGTTCGGGTCTTTTCTGTTCGGTTGAAAAATTAGATCGGGTCTATATCGGTTCAACTAAAAATCGAGTCGGCTTCAATTCGATTCGGTTTGTTTCGGGTTTCAGATCAAGTTCGGATCATCTTGCTCGGGTTGATATCGTGTAAAATCGGTTCGGGTCTCGGGTCAATTTGCCACCTCTAAGGGGACTCGAACATGACACACTTGAGACGCATAAAAAAACATTTAAACCACTGTAGAAATATAATAACTAAATTAAAGTTGACAACATATTATATTATATATATATATATATTAAATTATATTAAAAATAAAAATTATATTCGAGTCAACTTTAATTTTATTATTAATCTTAATTATTTCCTTTTCATGTTATTAACTTTAACTTAATTATTATATTTTTATTTTTAACAAAATTTAATTTAATTAAATAAAAAGACTAAAATTATATTAAAATATCATTTAACGAAATTAAACGTATCTTATTATTAGAGTAATATTCTTGAGTTTAAATTCGTTAAATGAATTTTTAATATAATTTTAAAATTTTATTTTAAATCATGAATTAACTATTATTTAATATATATATATATATAATGTTGTCAACTTTAATTTAAATATTATATTTCTACAATGGATTAAAAGTTTTTATGAGTATCAAGTGTGTCATGTTGGAGTCCCCTTAATCCATATTTATTTTTTTCTTTGCATTAACAATAAACTAAATCATATTGTAACACCCCGATCCTGATCTGAATCCGAAGTACAACATTTGGGTTACCTAAAATTCGAACCAAAAAGTTTTCGTTTACAAATCATAGATTTAGCCTTTGTTCAAAACATTAATACATCAAATACTCCATATAATTAAATAAAGGCTTAAAGGTCAAATTGACCCTCAACGAAAAACCAATTAAGCCCTTACGAAAATTTTACACCCAATTTAGCCCTCGTAATTCAAATTACACCCAATTTGATCCCTCCGTTAGTTTGAGCGTGTTGACCGTTAGTACCATCTAACGGCCAAAATATTGGACATGTGGCATGCTTTGGGTGCCACGTCATCAAATATGATTTTTTTCAAATTCTTAAAAATATACAAAATTATAAAATTTCGTAAAATTTTTAAAAATTAAAATTAAAAAAACATTAATTTAATTTAATTTTTTTCTTTTTTTCTTTATTTTTTTATAAAAACATAAAATAATATTTTTTCTAAAAAACCCAAAAGTTTCACTTCTTTCAAAAAAGCCTCATAAATCCATAAATCTAGCATTAACACCGATTCAACCACTCGCAACTCTCCGTCGCAAGAAAACCCTCGTTTCCCTCAATATTTCTTCTGATCAGCACCATCATATGTCACATTACCAACAACTTCCACCGTCGATTAAACTGATTTGTGGACTTGGGAATGTAATGTTAGGGATTTGAAATTTTTGGGCATGTTGGAAATTTATGAGATTTTGTAATTAAAATATATATTTTACAAAAAAAATTATACAATTTTTAAATATTATTTCATTATAAATATTTATATTTTTTTAATAATTATTACAATTATTTTTTATTTTTTATTTTAAGTAAAAAGTATTTTTTATGATTTTATACATAATTTTAATTTTTTACACATTTAAATATTTTTAGATTTTTCTTGAATTTTTTAAATATTTTTTTTATATTTATATTTTTTAAAAATATATATAATTTTAAATATTTTTTCAGATTTTTAATATATTTTTAAAATTTTAAATATTTTATTTTATAATTTTGATTTTTTTAAAAAAATTAAATGATTATTTACTTTTTCGATGACATGGCACGTCTAGAGTGTACCACGTGTCACCGTCATAATAATTACTTTTGAGTTAACGATCAACTTGACGGAAGGGCTAAATTGTTTTTTTTATTTTTTTTGAGGGCCAAATTGGGTGTAATTTGAATTTTGAGGGTTAAATTGGGTGCAAAATTTTCATAAGAGCTTAATTGGTTTTTTTATTTTTCATTAAGGGCCAATTTGACGTTTAACCCTTAAATAAAAAACATAAATAAATTTACAAAATAGGAGTTTCAAGTTTATAAATTGTATACCAAACTAATATTTTAAAATAATATTACAAACTCAACAGTTGTAAGGTCCTATGAATAATCAGCCCACTAAATAGAAGTATCGTACTCTGACAAACGATGCTTGATGAAATCCCATACAGATAGTGCTCCTCGATCTCACGATGAACCTACGCACGGAAACAAACCTTAGAAAAAAAAAGAAACCAATAAACCCAAATATTATATATATAAATATATAAATTTTCATAAATACTACAAGATAAGTTAATATAAATTATTTTAAATTTGATGCTAGTTCAAACTGATATTTTTAATAATATTTATATATTTGATTTGATCAATCACAAATTAATATCACATGACAAGTCAATATAAATTACCTTAAATTTACTATGATCCAAATTGATATTATATTTTTAATAATATTTATATAACATGTTATCAGATCTGTTGAGGCGGGTGGGGATGATGCAAGGCTGGTAGGGATGGGTGGGTACAAAGTCATATTTACGCCTGCCCCACCACCCACGACAAATCTAATTTTTATCTTCATCCCCGCCTCACGACCTGCGAAATTTGTAACCATCCCTACCTAATTAAATTTAAAACGAAACATGTCCTCACAAAACTCGCCACATTGTCATCTCTATGCCAGCGGAGATTTAGACAGTGGTAGATCGGATTTCGAACCCCCCCCCCCAACCCCCCCGCGTTTTCTCTCCCACTTCTTCATTTTCTCTCTTCAATTTTTCTCTCTTTCCAACAAATCAATTTCTTTCTTTTTTTCAATTCTCCCACCTATCAATCTCTTTATTACCCCAAAAATCCTTCTCTCAACCTTTTTAAATAAATAATATAATACACACATATTCTTCCATTTTTGCCACTAAAGGTCCAACTTAAAATTTTTAACTTAGACTTTCAAAATAAAGGCCCGTAATTCGAGTTCAAGACCCGATTCATTAACCCGAAAATTGAGTCATTGCACATATATTTTATTTTGTACCTTATAACACAATGGCCACTTAGTTTAGTGGCAAACTCATGTCATTTGCTCCCAAGGGCATTTGGGTTCAATTCCTAGCGAAGTTAGAAGTGCTCTCTGTTTTATTTTTCTCATCCAATTAGGTTACACGTGTTACCACCTAATTGGAGGAGAAAAATAAATTTATTAAATAAAAATAAATAATTAAATTCCTCAATAAGGTGATGACACATGTCGACACCTAATGGAGATCAAATTGATATAATAGGTAACTAACATAGACCAAGTTATATTTTAACGGCTTGTGGTCAAAATAGGACCAATTAAATAGTTTGGTGGTCAGATTTTCTATCTTTTAGTTGGGTGGTCAAAATAGGATGGACACAATAGTTGGGTGGTCAAACTAGGATGGACTCAATAGTTGGGTGGTCACCTAGGTAGTTTACCCTAATTTATATTTTTAAGCTCGTGAAAGGAACCGTCTAATTTCGCGCGAAATCCATAGTCGAAGGTCGTTTTGGCGAGATATTATATCTAGGAAATATTTTGTTTCTACACGCGCCCTAATTTTAGGAATTAGAGATATAATTTAGAGTCTATAGTTTAAGAGTTTAGGTTGATGTGCATAGAATTTAGAGGTTGTAGTTTGAATTTAGAATTTAGTGTTGGAATTTAGGGATAGGAATATTATTAGTGTTAATAATGTTAATAAACAACTTTGTGTTCATTGGGGTATTATTGTATAGATTGGTTTGGGAATTGACTTTGTAGGTTAGGAAGATGTATACTGTAGCATAATTCTGCTTCTTTTGGATAGAATACAAATAAATTTATCTAAAAATTATTTTTTATTTTATTTTATAATAATTAATTATTAGAATAGTTATTCGAATCTGTATTATTACTACCTATAATAATAACAACACTTATAACACCATACGAAGTAGTAAGTTACTTATTATTTAAGGTGATAATAGTAAATATAATTAAATTAAACTATAAAAATAAATATGTTTTTTTCAATTAAGTAGAGATAAATATATTCTTAAAGTAAATGTCGAGATTTGAACTCATACAAAATAAGATAATATAAATATTATTTTTTTAATAAAACATAAACATTGTTGATCATTCAGTCAATTAATAGATCTTATAAACACTATAATAATAGTCAAAATCCCACTTACTATTTTAGTAATAAAGATAAGGCAAATCACGTTTTAAACATGAGGGGAAAAAGTTATGGGAGGTGAATGGGAATGACATGTTACGTTCTCAATTATTGAAGCTTAGAAGCTTTGTGATTTAGGGATTTTAGTGATTTGGGGATTTTCGAATAGAGAGGAAGGACTTCTGTCTATCGAATGTTTTACAGAGTATTTAGGGAAAACAAGAAACGATGCGTTTTATTAAAATTGATTAAAAATACAATAGTCTTTGACTTATATACTAATCAAGATCTAATATCAAGATTTACAACTAATGAAACTAACTCTACAGCTAATATAACACATGTACAAAGTTTGTTAGCCCCCCTCAAGTTGGAGCGTATATTTCATGTACGCCCAACTTGAAAATTAAAAGATGAAAAGAAAAAATGGGTAAAGCTTTAGTAAGACAGTCTGCAAGTTGATTTTGAGAAGAAAATGGAAGCAAAACAATGAGGCCTTCATGAATCTTCTCCCGGATCAAGTGACAATCTAATTCAATGTGCTTCGTACGCTCATGATGGACAAGATTTTCTGCAATTTGAATGGCAGATAAGTTGTCACAAAACAAGTTAGCAAGCTGAAAAGGTATATGAAAAGCTTGAAGAAGATAAAAAATCCATTGAAGTTCACATGTAACAGATGCTAAGGCACGATACTCAGCCTCACTAGAGGACCTAGAGATTGTTTGCTGTTTTTTAGACTTCCATGAAATAAGAGAAGATCCTAAAAATATACAAAATCCAGTAATGGACTTTCTGGAGTCAGGGCAAGAAGCCCAGTCAGAGTTAGAGAAAGCCTGCAATTTCATGTCATTATCAGCAGCAAAGAAAAGACCTTGACTAGGAGTTCCTTTTAAGTATCTTAAAATCCTATGAGTTGCTTCCAAATGTACAGTAGAAGGACATGAAAGAAATTGTGAAAGCTGCTGAACAGAGAAGGCAATGTCAGGCCTAGTATTAGTTAAGTATAGCAGTTTTCCAATTAGTCTTCTATAGGCTTTAATGTCCTCTAATGGACTACCATCAGTTTTAGATAATCTCTTAGACCCTCTAGTAACAGCAATAGGAGTATTAACAGGTTTAGATTCAAGGAAATTTGTATCCTTAAGAAGTTCCAAGGTGTATTTCCTTTGACAAACATTAATACTAGCATTGGTTCTAGCAAATTCAAGCCCTAAAAATATTTTAGATTTCCTAGATCCTTAATTTTAAAAGAATCATGTAAAAAAAATTTAATAGAATCAATCTGTTCTTGATTAGGACTAGTTAACAGAATATCATCCACATAAACAGTTAGGGCTATAAAATTTTTATTTTCACCTTTAGTAAAAAGACTAGTGTCAGAGGAACATTGCTTAAAACCTTGAGTTATCAAAGTAAGAGTAAGTTTCTCATTCCACTGTCTGCTAGCCTGCTTTAGACCATAAAGGCTTTTATTTAGTTTACAAACTAAAATTGATTCACTATTAACAGAATCATTATTAACAGAAAAACCAGGGGGCATTTCCATATAAACTTCTTCATGTAAGGATCCATGAAGAAAAACATTATTAACATCTAACTGTTGCAATTTTCATTTTTTTGATGCAGCAATAGAAATAAGAATTCTAATGGTGGTCATCTTAGCAATAGGGCTAAAAGTGCTTAAAAAATCAATGCCACACTGTTGGGTATACCCTTTAGCTACTAGTCTAGCCTTGTATCTATCTAAAGATCCATCAGACTTAAACTTAGTCCTAAAAACCCATTTGCAACCTATTGTTTTCTTATTAGGAGGTAAGGGTACTAAATCCCAAGTTTTATTAGATTCTAAAGCTAAAATCTCCTCTTGCATAGAATTTTTCCAACACTCGTGTTTTATAGCATGTTTATAAGTTTTGGGAGTAGCTATAACATCAATATTATTGACAAAAGACTGGTGTTTAGAAGAGACATTCTGATAGGAGAAGACATTAGCAATAGAATGAGATGGTGTATGAGGTTTAGGTAAAGTTACCTGATAATCTTAAAATTTCTAAGGTAATTTAATCTGCCTAGATGGTCTAGTAGACACAAGAGGAGCAGGTTGAGCATACTGATTTTGCTGATCAGTGGGAAAAGCATTTGGAGACTGATCTGACAGATTAGTATCACTATGTACATGATGATCAAAAAAAAAATTTGCACTGTGAACTATAAGTAGGATCATCATACACAGGAACAGAATTATGAGACAGAAAGACAGGATTAGAATCAGAATTTTTGCTGAAAGGGAAAATGGATTAATTAAAAGTGACATTTCTGGAAATCAAAATAGTTTTTGTTTCTAAATTGTACAATTTATAGCTTTTTATGTGTTGGGGAAAGCCAAGAAAGATACACTTTATAGCTTTAGAATGCATCTTAGTGGTTGACTTAGGTAAGCAAGAAGCATAGGATAGACAACCAAAAATTTTAAGATTATCTATCTCAGGCAGAGTATTATATAAGACTTTATGTGGTGTTTTTGTAACCCCCTTAACCCGGCCTAGACGGTTGACCCGAATTAAGAAAGTCACACGGGGAAAACCAAAGTCAACCCGAAAGTCAACCTTGATTAACGACCCTTTTTTTTCTTTTTAATCTTATCTAGATGCACATTAACCCTAATTGTGATCACACAAACAACATACTCAAAGATCACAAACATCAGAGATCAAACAGGGACCCAATTGAACGAATTACAACTTTAGGGACCAAAATGTAAATTCTGATAAATATGAGGACTTAGTCCAAATTAAAGTTACCATCTTGAAATTAATCAGGTTTCATGCCTCTCAGCCAAATTCCAGCTCAAACGGACATCCCAAGCTCACACAATTGCAAAAACAAGATTCAGGACTAAAATGCAAACAATCCAAACATGTAAAGATACTTTTAACCGAAATAACAGACACGTATCGATACGCCTGGAGTCGTATCGATACGCGGGGAAGGCAGTAACCAAACTCCAGAGATGGTATCGATACGAAATCTCGTGTTTCGATACGGCATTCATATTTAGCCTAGACGGTATCGATACCCACACAACCGTACCGATACCCCTGGGCAGAAATGTGCATATTTGGCTCATGCGTATCGATACGCAAGCCCGAGTATCGATACCCCTGCCTGAATTCGACTCAAAAACAACATCATACATGTTTCAAACTTCAAATTAACAACACCAAATCATACCACATAATCAATCAACATGCAGGGACCATAATTGCATCATCAATTCAACATATAATCATCACATATGAAAAGCCCCAATTTTAATGGCATGCTTCCTACATAAGCTAACCATTTATGCATAAACCTTCATAACCAAGCATAATAAAACCAACTACAAAACCAGCAATCTCATCAACATTCAACATACTTAGGGAGTTCCAAACATCTCCCAAAAACATACACATAGGTCCCCCATTGCCAAATCACCCCAAAAGCTAAAGAGTACTTATAAAACCTTCATACATTGAGCTTTACTTGAACTTGTATGCTTGCCTTCCTTGCTGCCCTTCAAGGTCCTTTAATGCTCTGCATTATTGAATTAGAAAAACAAGGAGAGCGTAAGCAAAAGCTTAGTGAGGATTGCTCTTAAAAACCATTCAATAATGCAATTTAAACCATTTGTAAACATGATTAAAATCAACCTTTGCACATGCTCAAAAGCATACTTTAAACAAGCAATCTCATGCTTCAACATAAACATTAAACAAGCATCTCATGCTTCACAATATACTTAACATGTCATATTGGCTCAAGTGACAAAATCCATTTCATAAAACAAGTTAAACAACTTCCCAAGGACTTTTAAACACCTTGGCCATGGACTTTTAAACACCATGAATGAGGACCACACAAGGACTTTTAAACACCTTTGTGTCCATTGCTTGAATCACCCCAAGGACTTTTAAACACCTTGGCCCCAAGGACTTTTAAACACCTTGGCCCCATGGACTTTTAAACACCATGGAAAGGATCACCTAAGGACTTTTAACCACCTTAGTGTCCGCAACAAGACTCATCCAAGGACTTTTAAACACCTTGATGATCTTAGGTAACAAGGCTCACTCAAGGACTTTTAACCACCTTAGTGACCTTAATCTTTTTAAAACATCACTTGCCAATATACATCATATTCATCATTTAATCCACTGTTTTAAAGCATTAAACCAAGCCATTTTCATCATGCATTTCAAAGCATCAAACCACATTATTTCAATGTATAAAAGCAAGGTACTCCTACCTAGAGTTACCTTCATCATATGGCTTACATCATTAACAAAATCCATGCTAAAACATGCTTTCAAAACAGTAATTAAAACATGCAAAACATCACTTGCATCATAACAAAAATCATGGCCACCACTAGAGAGAAAATCCGAAAACTTACTCTTGAGCTTAGCAAAGTTGTTTAGACTTAAGCTAAGCTCCCAAAACCTTCAAACCTTGGTTTTAAAAGCTGAAATCCAATTCCCACAAACTCACTCACCGATTTCCACTTTGCTTCAAGCCAAAGCACCAAATCAAGCTTCCGGATCAACCAATCTTGGATCCAAAGATGCCTCCCCTGTTTCAACACATCAAAGCAGAGGATTAATGCATCATCATGCATTAATTGCTTCAATGAAAGCACATAAACTCGCTGCTCTCATCCAACCTCCATTTTCGGCCACCAAACACAACCGAAAATGCATCCAAACCACTTCTAAACAAAGCCCAGCCATAAACCAGCAAAACCTCACTTCCATAAACATCATATAACATCTAAAAACAATCTATTAACATCCTTATACCTCCAGCAACAACAAATCACCAAGATCACCTCAAAAACTACCTTGAAACACAAGCTAAACTTAGGAAACCCAACCTATCCGGGATTGCATCAATCAAAACTCAATTCCACATCATTTTAGAGATCATTTAACATCAAAAACACCTCTTAAATCACAGATTACTCAGATCTAACGAAAATCATCAAAAATCATCAAGATCTTGCATAATAAGCCAAGATCCATAAATCAACTTAAAAGCCTTTAATTAAACATCAATTTAGGATTGAAAACTTAGGAATTTCAGTAAAGAACTGATAGTTTAGAGGAGAAGGACGTTCTTACCTCCAAACTTGTGTTTCTCCACTTTTTGGAATGAAAAACCTTGATGAAACTTGCAACAATTGAAGAGGTTTTGAAGATACAATGATTAGGAATCAAATAAGAGTTGAAAGGAGGAATTTAGGTGAGAAAATCAGAAACAAATCTCTGGAAATGTAGTGTTTGGGTTGAGAGAAAATGAGAGAAAGAAAATGAGAAGTTAGTTATGAAAATTGGCCAAATGGCTTTTCCCTCCTTTTTGATATACTTTAAAATCAGAATTATAACTCAAAATATCTTAGAAAAATCTGGAGAAACCACTTTTGGATTAATAGCTCCTTAAAGATTCAAAGTTTCAACCCTTTATAAAACAGCCACCAAACTTGCGAAAATTACATTTTGGTCACTAGCCAAAATGTCACACTTCCAAAACTCATTTTCCAAAATTGATTTCACAGTTCACTTAATTATATTAAAAGATGATTTTAGAACATTTTTCCATATTTTTAATGCAACCCGAACTAGGTTTTTCCTAATTTAACCTCTTACGATTCGAACAGCACTTTGACCGACCGGTCAACGCCCAAGACTTCTAAGCCCAAAACCGGGGCGTTACAACTCTCCCCCCCTTAAGAAATTTCGCCCTCGAAATTTACCTGAAGGAAAGAGATAAGGAAACTGCTTCAGCATGTCTTCCTTCCGCTCCCACGTGGCTTCCTCAACACCTCGATGTTTCCACAGCACCTTCACCAACTCAATGGTCTTGCCACGAAGAACTTTGCTATCCGAATCCAGAACCTTCACCGGTTCCTCATCATAGGTCAAATCCGGATTCAAAACCACTTCCTCCACAGGCATCACATGCGAAGGATCAGATCTATACTTCCGGAGCATAGAAACATGGAACACATCATGAATCTTCTCCAGCTCCTGAGGTAACCTCAACCGATACGCAACAAGACCCACTCGCTCAACAACCTCATATGGTCCAATGTACCGAGGGCTCAACTTACCCTTCCGACCAAACCTCATCACCTTCTTCCAAGGCGAAACCTTCAAGAACACACGGTCACCCACCGCATACTCTATCTCCTTACGCTTCAAATCCGCGTAAGACTTTTGCCGATCAGAGGCAGCCTTCAACCGCTCACAGATAAGCTTCACCTTCTCAGTGGTTCCTTTCAACAAAGCCGGCATCGAAACCAACTTTTGACCAGTTTCAGCCCAACAAAGAGGAGTCTTACACTTCCTCCCATACAGAGCCTCATAAGGTGCCATCTGTATACTCGCCTGATAACTATTGTTATAAGCGAACTCAACCAAAGGCAGATGCTTCTCCCAAGAACCTTGGAACTCAATCACACAGCATCTCAACATATCTTCCAAAATCTGAATAACTCGCTCAGACTGTCCATCCGTCTGAGGATGATAAGATGTGCTGAAATTCAACCTCGTACCCAAAGCTTGATGTAAACACTGCCAGAAACGCGACGTGAACCTCGGATCCCTATCCGACACAATCGACTTAGGCACACCATGCAGCCTCACAATCTCAGCAATGTACAGCTCTGCCAGCTTATCCAAAGAAAAAGTAGTATGCACAGGCAAGAAATGCGCACACTTCGTTAGGCGATCCACAATCACCCAAACAGAATTCTTCTTCGATGGAGACAAAGGTAAACCAGATACAAAATCCATGGTAACCCTCTCCCACTTCCATTCAGGGATTTTCAACGGTTGCAACAAACCAGAAGGAACCTGATGTTCAGCCTTAACCCGCTGACACACCAAACACTTGCTCACAAACTCTGCAACATCCTTCTTCAAACCCACCCAATAGTACTCATCACGAAGATCACGGTACATCTTAGTACTACCAGGGTGCATAGCAAAAGGACTACTATGACCTTCAGCCAGAATAGCACGCCTCAACTCAACATCAGCAGGCACTACTATTCGACTCCCAAAACACAACACCCCATCCTCATTAAAGCAGAAATCCGAAGGTCTACCCTCCGCGATATCCTGAACATGAGACACCAAGGAATCATCCAGCAATTGCTTTTCCTTGATCAACTGGACCAAAGATGGTTTCACTTGCAACTCAGCAACAAGACCACCATCTCGCGATATACTCAAGCTAGCAAACATAGCTCTCAGCTCAACAGCTACCTTCCTACTCAAGGCATCCGCAACAACATTAGCCTTCCCAGGATGATACTCTATCGTCAGATCATAATCCTTGAGCAACTCCAACCAACGCCGCTGCCTAAGATTCAACTCCTTCTGAGACATCAGATACCTCAAACTCTTGTGATCCGTGTACACAGTACACTTCTCACCATACAGATAATGCCTCCAGATCTTCAGAGCAAAAACCACTGCTGCCAGCTCGATATCATGCGTAGGATAATTGCGCTCATGCACCTTCAACTGCCGCGACGCATAAGCCACAACCTTACCCTCTTGCATCAGCACACACCCCAAACCAACATAGGATGCATCATTGTAGACCACAAACTCTTTCCCTGATTCAGGCTGAATCAAGATAGGAGCTTGCGTCAAAGCCGCCTTCAGCTTCTCAAAAGCCTGCTGTCTCGCTTCTGTCCACTCATACTTAACATCTTTCTGCAACAACTTCGTCAAAGGAGCAGCAATCTTGGAAAAACCATCCACAAACCTTCGGTAGTATCCTGCCAAACCAAGGAAACTACGAATCTCATGAATAGACTTAGGAACTTTCCAGTTCATCATCGCTTCAATCTTCTGAGGATCAACACGAATCCCCTCAGCTGAGACCACATGCCCAAGAAACACCACCTCCCTAAGCCAGAACTCACACTTGCTCAACTTAGCATAAAGCTGATTCTCCAACAAAGCTTGCAAAACAATCCTCAAATGCTCTTCGTGCTCCTCCTCAGTACGCGAGTACACAAGGATATCATCAATGAACACCACAACGAACTTGTCCAGGTATTCATGAAACACACGATTCATCATGTCCATGAAAGCAGCAGGAGCATTTGTCAAACCAAACGGCATCACAAGGAACTCATAATGCCCATACCTTGTCCTGAAAGCTGTCTTAGGCACATCCACATCCTTCACCTTCAACTGATAATACCCTGACCTCAAGTCAATCTTAGAGAACACAGCAGCTCCCCGAAATTGTTCAAAGAGATCATCAATCCTCGGCAAAGGATACCGATTCTTGATAGTCAACTTGTTCAGCTGACGGTAATCAATGCACATCCTCATAGTGCCATCTTTCTTCTTCACAAACAAGACCGGTGCTCCCCAAGGCGACACACTCGGCCGGATGAAACCACGATCCAGCAGCTCTTGCAACTGCGTCTTCAGCTCCTTCAGCTCCTTAGGTGCCATTCTATAGGGAGTAATGGACACAGGAGTTGTATTCTCATACAGCTCAATTCCAAACTCCACCTCGCGATTAGGAGGTAAACCAGACAACTCCTCAGGAAAAACACCAGGAAACTCTTTCACAACCTTGATATCCTGCACTCTCAACTCCTTAGAGCTAGGATTCATCACAAAAGCTAGGTAAGCTTCACAGCCTTGCCTCAACATCCTACTCGCCTCCAAGGTAGAAACAACATTAGCAAGAAACTTCACATTCTCACCAACTACAACCACTTCATAATCATCCGCCAGCTTAAGCGAAACCCGCTTATTCTCACAATCCACAACAGCACGATGCTCAGCAAGCCAATCCATACCAAGGATCACATCAAAACCATAGAAAGGCAACTCCATAAGATCAACATGAAAGACATGCTCTTGAACAACCAAAGGACACCTTCTATAAAGCTTACGAGTCACAACAGTTTCACCAAAAGAACTAGTGACACGAACACCAACATCCAAAGACTCAACAGGCAAACCAAGCAATTCAGCATGCTCACGTAGAATGTATGAATGCGTAGATCCAGAATCAATCAAAGAAAGCAATGACAAGGATTGCAAAGTAAAGGTACCTGCAATCACATCTGCATTATTCCTTCCCTCGCGCTGAGCATACACTCTCGCCTGGCCTCCACCCTCCGGCTGGATAGCCACAACATGAGCTACACCACGACCACCTTCCTCTCGCCTTTGGAAGTTTCCACGGCCGCGCCCACGACCTCTCTGCGGTGCTGCAACAACAGGAGCACGCTCTTGACCACCAGCCATCCTCAGACAATCTCGCCTCAAATGGTCAGCAGAACCACAGTTCCAGCACTCATAACCAGCTGCTGCAACAGGAGCTTGCACCTCCCTCACAGCACGAGGACAGTCACGCTTCATGTGACCACGAGAACCACAGATCCAACAAGCACTAGGGTCAGCTCTAGCATTACCACCCCTAGCAGGTGCACCTCCACCTCTCTTAGCTGAGGACTGAAACCTCTGATCCCGTCCCCTCTTGTTCCGTCCACCACCTTCAAACCTTGGTTTTAAAAGCTGAAATCCAATTCCCACAAACTCACTCACCGATTTCCACTTTGCTTCAAGCCAAAGCACCAAATCAAGCTTCCGGATCAACCAATCTTGGATCCAAAGATGCCTCCCCTGTTTCAACACATCAAAGCAGAGGATTAATGCATCATCATGCATTAATTGCTTCAATGAAAGCACATAAACTCGCTGCTCTCATCCAACCTCCATTTTCGGCCACCAAACACAACCGAAAATGCATCCAAACCACTTCTAAACAAAGCCCAGCCATAAACCAGCAAAACCTCACTTCCATAAACATCATATAACATCTAAAAACAATCTATTAACATCCTTATACCTCCAGCAACAACAGATCACCAAGATCACCTCAAAAACTACCTTGAAACACAAGCTAAACTTAGGAAACCCAACCTATCCGGGATTGCATCAATCAAAACTCAATTCCACATCATTTTAGAGATCATTTAACATCAAAAACACCTCTTAAATCACAGATTACTCAGATCTAACGAAAATCATCAAAAATCATCAAGATCTTGCATAATAAGCCAAGATCCATAAATCAACTTAAAAGCCTTTAATTAAACATCAATTTAGGATTGAAAACTTAGGAATTTCAGTAAAGAACTGATAGTTTAGAGGAGAAGGACGTTCTTACCTCCAAACTTGTGTTTCTCCACTTTTTGGAATGAAAAACCTTGATGAAACTTGCAACAATTGAAGAGGTTTTGAAGATACAATGATTAGGAATCAAATAAGAGTTGAAAGGAGGAATTTAGGTGAGAAAATCAGAAACAAATCTCTGGAAATGTAGTGTTTGGGTTGAGAGAAAATGAGAGAAAGAAAATGAGAAGTTAGTTATGAAAATTGGCCAAATGGCTTTTCCCTCCTTTTTGATATACTTTAAAATCAGAATTATAACTCAAAATATCTTAGAAAAATCTGGAGAAACCACTTTTGGATTAATAGCTCCTTAAAGATTCAAAGTTTCAACCCTTTATAAAACAGCCACCAAACTTGCGAAAATTACATTTTGGTCACTAGCCAAAATGTCACACTTCCAAAACTCATTTTCCAAAATTGATTTCACAGTTCACTTAATTATATTAAAAGATGATTTTAGAACATTTTTCCATATTTTTAATGCAACCCGAACTAGGTTTTTCCTAATTTAACCTCTTACGATTCGAACAGCACTTTGACCGACCGGTCAACGCCCAAGACTTCTAAGCCCAAAACCGGGGCGTTACAGTTTTATTAGCTAAAACAGGAGTAGGAGTTAGATTAATTAAGCAAGAAGCATGAAGGATGCAGTCAATTCAAAAAGACAAAGGCAATGAAGCATGAATTCTTAGAAACCTAGCAACAACCAGCAAGTGTTGGTGTTTTCTCTCTACAACACTATTCTGTTGTGGAGTGTAAACACAAGATGTTTGATGTATTATCCCTTTGATTTTAAAGAAATCATCCATTTTAAATTCTTGAGCATTATCAGTTCTGAAACATTTTATCTTTTTGAAAATTGAGTATCAATTAAAGTATAAAAATCAATAATAAGTATTCTAACTTCAGACTTATGAATCATGGGAAAAATTCAGACATATCTACTTTTATCCTCAACAATAGTTAAGAAATAATTGTGGCCATATATGCTTTTAACTGGGAAAGGACCCCAGACATCTAAATGCACAATGTCAAACAGATTTTCAGAAACAAAATTACTAACAGGAAATGGCAAACGTTTATGCTTTGCAAGATGACAAACATCACAAGATGATACATTACCATATGAAACATTTTTATTCAGTTTTGAAAAGAAAGTCATCCTTTTACTAGAAGGGTGACCTATCCTAACATGCCATATATGCAAAGAATGAGAAGAAGAAACATTACAGATAGTTTCCAAGGGAAATAGGCATCATCATCTTCAGGGGGCTGCTTCAACGACCCATTAACAAAAAGAAACTTATTCTTGCTAATCAGGGCCATTCGCATAGATCTTGCCCACGAATGATAGTTTTCACCGGTAAGAAGAACGGAGGTCAATACGAGCGACGGATTCTCGTTAGGATGTATGGAATACTCGTCAGAAGGATCGATATTTTTGAATCGAGTGAACGCGGAAGATCGAGCATCGGAAGAATCTCCTGATACCATATTGAAGCTTAGAAGCTTTGTGATTTAGGGATTTTACTGATTTGGGGATTTTCGAATAGAGAGGAAGGACTTCTGTCTATCGAATGTTTTACAGAGTATTTAGGGAAAACAAGAAACGATGCGTTTTATTAAAATTGATTAAAAATACAATAGTCTTTGACTTATATACTAATTAAGATCTAATATCAAGATTTACAACTAATGAAACTAACTCTACAGCTAATATAACACGTGTACAAAGTTTGTTATCAATTTAATTCTCGGCATCCTTGAGTTGACTATTTATTAAGCATGAGCCGAACCTAATAATCTAAGTGTCATCTTAATTGCTTCTTTTTTTGGTACACCTAAATACTTATGTACACCCCAAGAATTTTATTTTTATAAAATAAATCAATAAGTAGCATTTCCAGTAATTTTAAGATAAATCACTGATTAATGTGATTAGTTTACTCTATTTTTTTTTACAAAAGGAATTTCATTACAGCAAAAGCCTCAAACAGTAAGGCAAATAGGACTGCCAAATACAAATAGGGGGCATTGATCAGGAGATTAGGAAGGAATGTTGAAAGTGGCATTGCATGAGATAAATTCCGAAAAAGAATATTGAAGTTTCATCCAAAAATCAATTGGGGAATCAACCGTAGCCGAGAAAATGAAACTTTCCAAACATACCAACATAAAAAGGCAATGAGTTGAAAACCTTCAGAGAAGTTTCTATTAGCGTTTAGGGATTCAAGCCAACTTTTGATGAAGAATAATTAAAGCATGAGACGCGCCAAACTACTTGGGCAAAGGGACAAAAAAATTAGAATGTGGTCGATGCATTCAGTTTCCTCTCCACAACGTGGGCATAGATCATTAGAATGCCCTTTCCCATAAAATCTGCGTTTGTGTAACACCCAAAAATTATGCCTAAAATATAAACTTTAGATTTAAAAAATAACTAATTTAGAAATTTAATTTAAAAAACTCTAATAGTTGAGAATTTTTAATTTAGAATCTTAAATTTTACGGGGACTAAATAAGAAGTTGTATCAAATTTAGAAGTCAATATAAAATTCTTTAAAGCTTAATGACTGATTTCATAAATAATCATTTATCAAATTAAATTTTAATTTGGTTTCTTCCTTCAGTCTTCTCCTTTTTAATTGTTTAATATATATATATATACTTAATCCTTTAATTTCAAATTGAATTCTAATTAATTATTATTATTATTATTATATTCTAAATCTAATTTGTTTAGATTATCACCGCTCAACTATATATATATATAGTCAGTGGCAGATCCATATGGTCCTTTGGGTGGGTCTGTGCCCACCCTGAATTTTTCAAACCTTACACATTTGGCTTCAATTTTCATAATTTTTATGAATTAGTCCTTAAATTTTATGATTTGTGCCCACCCTGAAATTTTGAGATTTTTATGATTTGTACTCATCCTAAAAAATGTTTTGATTTGTGCCTACCCTCAAAAAAATTCTGGATCCGCCACTGTATATAGTCATAGTTACTACGTACAGAAATAAACATAAGCCTTACGTTTTAAAGTGTTGTCACTCTTAGTTATTCTCATGTTTTATGAATTCCTCTCGGATTGATGTTGCCATCACCTTACATCGAATTCGCAATCGCCCATTGTTCGTCGTTAGAGCTTTATTTTTACGAGGTGTGTTTTCTTTCGGTGCTATAATTAAATTATATGTTATTTTTCTATGTGTTGGTGTTTTACCTCTTGTGTGATTATTTATATGTATTATGATTTTTATGGTTGACATCACATGCATACGTTTTCAGAATATGTTTTTACTATGATTTACGAACCATGATTTATGGGCTACAATTTATGAACTATGATTTATGGACTATGATTTATGAAGTATGTTTACAGAATATCGGATTTATGGAACTTTGTTTATGAAATTTGATTTCTAAGCATCATATCATTGTATGAGCATGGGTTGGGATTTGTTCGGGGAAGTTCAGTGGTTTCACCATTCGGGTTGAATTCCACTTCGAATTGGAGGTTGTAGTGAGGAGTTCTGGGGAACTTTCCTCTTAGCGGTTTGTAGTTGGGTGTATTGCATTGCGCTTGTGATTTATGTGTTATGCTTTAAAGAATTTTAAGAAAATATTAATATATCTTTACGACTATGATTTTCTTGCACTTTAAAGACACATTAAGCTCTTTAGCTTACTCCCCATAGTTTCTCTTTTCAGATATACTCAGACTCTCTAGGCGACTTGGTATTTGGAGGATCTATATTTCATCCGATTATTTTATTATTCAGTATGAACTAAATTTAAACTATCATATTATTATTATTTCATATTTTGGGATATTTACGTATTTCAAATCGTGAAACTTTATATTTTGGGATTATGTTTTAGCATATATTTATAGACTTTATTTCAGATATTTTATTAAATGGTCAGAATATTTTTATAATATTTGAGTTTTGAAAATAATTATGGTATTTTACGATACTTGTTGTTAATTAATAATAAATTTATTTTATAAATTATTTAAACCTAAAATTTATTACTTGAGGGAAAAGTTTTCAACGGTGACTTCCTAAATTTGGTCTTTTCTTCTAGGTCGGGTTTAGGGGGTTACATTTAGTGGTATCAGAGCTAAGTTCCACCCTCGGATTGTGTGGCTCACATAAAATTTTAAGCCAAAAATTATTTTTGCATGCATATTAAATATTTTAGGGTAAAATGGGATTTTTTGATATATTTATTATTTTAAATAATTAAAAATATGTTTTGAATAGAAACTTCAAGCATCAACTCTAATTCTAAGATTGTCCCTTTTGTAGATATATTATTATGACACCTCGTAGGAGCTCTAAATTAGCGACCGATCGTGATCATACTCGTTCTTATATTTCAGATTAAAGTCTGTTTGAAAACTCTGTGTTGTCATTCGTAACCTAATCTAAATTGTCTTTTTAAAATTGTTATCAAAACCTCTATTTTTTTGAAGTATGTCGTTAGTCTGAAAATTTTGAGGACAAAATTTCTTTTAAGGGTGGGAGAGTTGTAACACCCCAAAAATTACGCCCAAATTATAAACCCTAGATTTAAAAAGTTCCTAATTTAGAAACCTAATTTTGAAATCCCTAACAATTGAGAATTTTTAATTGACTCTCATTTTTCAACTTATTATTATTATTATTATTATTATTATTATTATTATTATTATTATTATTATTATTATTATTATTATTATTATTATTATTATTATTATTATTATTATTATTATTATTATTGTAACCCCTTAAACCCGACTCAGGAAAATTGGATCGAATATAGGAAGTCAAGCTCAAAGCATGTTCCTCAAGTAAGTAACCTGATTCAAAACTTTAATTCCAAAATAAATAATAATAATAATAATAATAATAATAATAATACATAATTATAAAATCATTCTGAAATTATTAAATATCCAAAATGTATATGCATGATAAAATGTAATAACCCAAATAAAACATTCGAAATCTGAAATTAAATACAATCTGATAAAACATATAAACCAATAGTCCAAGTATCATACTGATAATAATAAATAAATAAGGCTGGAAAACGAGGTCCTCCAAGTACCGTAGCTTAGATCTGAGTATTTGAAATAGAAACTAAGGGGGAGTCAGCGAAAATGCTCAGTGTCTCTACAGTGCAAACAAAACTAACATAATCATCATATCAACAGAGTCTACCAAACATTATCAGAATACAATTTTTCACCAAGAATAAATTCAATCACGTAAACATATATGAATGAATATGCAATACAGTATGACATGCACCAACTACATCACCATCCGAAGAGTAAGGTTCCCCAGAACCACTATCTACCTCATCACCGTCCAAAGTGGAATCCAGTCCGTAGGGCGAAACCACTGATCCGAAGTAGACATCAACTCAAAGGATGAAGCTACTAAACTTTCCCGTACAGAATCCCAACCATAATGAGATGACATAAAATCCAAGTTCTGAATCTGAATGCATTGTTTATCAACAGAAATGCATAATCATATAATCTGATATGCAATAATTTGAATCTGATAACATATATAAATATTGCATAATGTAATTGAATGTTTAACAAGTCAAATATCACAGATTAATAGAATATTATTTCCATACATTATCAGACCACATCATGTATACATTTCAGCCCATCAACACATTTACATACAGAGCACTGTAAACAGACAGCACAGAAGAGAACACACCTCAAGTAGCTAACACTCAACGTCGACGGTGACGTCTCCCACGCTCAGCTCTATCTCTAGGTCGGTCAGAGTCAGCTCTTATAACAATTAAATACACCATCAAAGATACTACTACTATGCCAAGACACTTATAATGTAAATATCGAATATATTATTAATTAAACTCACGAGCGGATCCTGATGTCTAAGCAATAGGAGGTCATCCAGGTGGAGGAAGAGGAAGGATCTCAATATTCGAGTCAATGTCGTCTGCAAATAGGAATAAATACATTTAGTTTCCCGATATTCAAATCTTTAAATACTAAGTATAAAACGAATAAGGGTGGTCAAAACGGTCTTTCAGGTTCGAATTTGGGAAAACGGGTAGTGGAATCGGAATCAGGACGTTGGAAAACATGAAATATGCCTTTTCTGAAAAAGTCAACGGTCAACGGGTTAAATAAAATAAATAAATATCATAATATATAAATATAAGTATAAAACATAAATAATTAATGTGTGTAAAGTAAATAAACGTAAAGAAAAATAAAAAGATAAATAATTCTCTCCAAAGTTATGAGAATAATTAGAATATGATTTATTTCCTCCGAGGGTTATCAGAAAATTAACAACGTTCAAATGAGTTGGACCAACAATGTCCAAATGAGTTGGACCAACAATGTCCAAATAAAGTTAGGCCAGTATCATCTTCGTCATGTTTTGCAAACAAAATTTGCTTCTATTTTCTTTCTTTTATCATTCATTGATTGTTGATTTTTCAACGTACAACACGTACGAGACCAATGGCTTATAACATCAAATTGGTAATAAGAAGAATTTTACTTCATTAGAATGATTTTTATCACTCTTGTCATCCTTATAACCTCACTATCGGTGGGTAGAAGTATTCTTAAAATGACCATATTTTTCATGTCTATATTCATAGCCACGACCACGACCACAACTTCTAATGTGGTTTTTATTCCTTCTAGAATATAATCTCATATTCACTTCAGGGAATGGAGTACAACCAGTGGGCCTTTGAAACCTTTTTCACATATCCTTATCACAGAGAACAAAGATGTAATCCTCGTATGCGGCATTGTTAAACCAGTCCACAAGGTTTTTTAAAAACCTCCTCTGAGACCAGTAGCCTCGCAAAATGTAACGCCCGTGTTTTGGGGCTAGGAGTTAGCCGGGGTTATAGTTCGTGTCATAAAATTAAATTAAATAAGTTCAACCTTAAATAAAGACCTATTTGAACTATTGTAAAAAGGGGAGGACCTAAGTTGTAATTTGACCCTAAAGTCTTTAAAAGCAAGACAACTTTAAAACAAAAGTTGTCATCTTCTTCACTAAAACCCCTTTCCAACGTTAAAAAGAGAAAAACCCCATTTTCAAACCCTCCCAAAGCTAGTTACTATTCCATTGTGTTTCTCCCTCAATCCAAGGTGTTTTTCATAGGTAAACATGTTTTCTAACTCTCCTCTTTATCCTCTATCTACCTATGGTCTTGGATTTCAAAAACATGGACTTTTAAAATGTTAGGCTTTTACCAAAAGCTTGGGTTTTTATGAGATTTTCATCTTGTTTTAATAAATTGAGTTGGGGCTTTGTTTACTCATGATGAAATACACATTATACGTTAAATTGGTTGAATTTTGATGAAAATCCGTAGTAGGGTCTTAGGGCAAATTTTAAGGTGTCAAAACTTGGGTTTTTGGGAGGTTTAAGGTTGAAATTGAAGGGCTGTTGGTTTAGGGTTACTAGGAGGGTGTTTTGGGATCATTTGAGAGTCATTTGAGTGTTTGAAAGTAGAGTTTTCAGACAAGGTTTGAGGGAGTACGAATTTGTTATATTTGGGGATTAAATGTGGTTGGAAATTGTGGATGAAGTTGGTTTGAATTCAAGGATTATGTGTTGATTGAATATTAGCATTGATTGTGGCTATTGGTTATGTTTTTGGTTGGCTAGAAGCAAGAGGGATCGTCGAAGAAGCTTTGGGACCGAATCCGGGTTCGTAGGAGTTTCGCTTGGTAGCTAAGGAAGGGCGGTGAGTGGTTTCAAACTTGATTTAAAGTTTGGTTCGAATATGTGTAGTGTGTGTGTGTAAAGTGTGCTTGGTAGGCCACTTCCTTTTAACTCAAGTAGTTAATTTAGCCTTTGTTCTCCTTAAATGCTAATGTGCTTGTTGACTATGCTCTTGTGCTTGTGGTTAATTGGTGCTTGTATATTCATGAAGTGTATATGTATGTGATGAGCATGGAGTGTGGTTGATGATATATAATGTGGTTATGATGATTGGCACTAAATAAATTACCGGTTGTAAATGATCGATCATTAGGATTAGTGTGCACACAAATTGAGTCAAAACGTACGTGGCCTTGATGGCGTTAAGTCATCAAGGAGGAGTACGGTGATGTAATATTCCACCGGAAGCTTTTATTTATTTCTACGGGATGATGAGTGGAATCCCATCCGTAGGGCATGTGGCGATGAGTGGAATCCCGCACGTGCAAGGTCCGGTGATGAGTGTAATCCCACCGAGGTAAAGTGTTGTTGAGGTTTAAATCCGCACAATCGGGGTAATTTAAAGTGGCCAATTAACTTGTTCATATATTGTGATATGTGATGTTGATATATATGTTGGTGGTATATGGTGTTGTTACATGATGTGGATGTTGATGATAGAGTTTGATAGATTATGAGAAACCGTATTATGCCACTTGAAAGACTAGCTAGGTCTACTTGATTATATGTCAATGCTTGATATGTGTGAGATTAGGATTTACATGCTTGAACCCTGCATTGTTGATGTTTTTCGTTTTAGAGCACCCTCACTAAGCTTATAGCTTACGCTCTCAATGTTCAACAATGCAGATCATTAGCGTGGTGTTAGCTCGAGGCAAGGCAAGAAGGGCTTCCAAGTTTGTGACTCAAGTACGGTGGTGATTTTGTATTAGTTAGCAATGTGGCAAGGGTTGTGTATGAACTTGTATGACTCATTTATATGTGTTGATGTTGGATTGACTATGGTTTGTAAGCATGATATGCTATGATGAATGTTGTGTGTGTTAGCATGTCTGTAGATGCTAGGTTGCCTTGTTATAGTGCAAACCTCTTTATGCTTATCATGTACCTTTTAAGGCCTTTGAGTCCCATGTATGACCTTATATGTTAAATTTCCTTTTTGGAATGCTTTGTATGGATGCTTAGTTTGTGTTGGAAGGCTTAAGATGCTTGAATGTTTGTGCACCACCTTGTGTTGATTAGTGCCCATTGGTTTCTTGTGAAAGCATGCTTTTATGTTTGGTTTGCATTAGGATTGATGTTAGTGTGTTGGTTGGGGTTTTAGAGGGATTTAAGGGCCTCCTTGTGCCTTAAATCAGCTCAAACCTGCAAGTTCGTAGCAGGGGTATCGATATGGTTGGTCCCGTATCGATACGGCCTTCTTGTTCCAGGCCATACGTTTCGATACGCGGGGAGACGTATCGATACCTTTTTGGACACTAGAGTTACTGTCCAACTTGGTATCGATACCGGTCTCAGGCGTATCGATACCTTTTTGGTCACTGGAGTTACTGTCCAACTTGGTATCGATATCGGTCTTTGGCGTATCGGTACGGTCATCTTAGTGTTAACCGTGAGAAGTCAACCGTTGGGGAGGGTATCGATACACTCCTTGGGTGTATCGATACGGTCTCTACGGGTTGACTCTGACCAGTTGACCTAGTCAAGGGGTATCGATACCCCCCTTAAGTATATCGATACCGCCTGCAGTTTAAGCTTAAAATTGGGCTGTAAGATGTTGGGTTGAGTTCGTTTGTTTGTTTCGTATATGTTGTTACGTTGTATGATCACATAGGCTTAAATACTCATCTAGACAAGATTTAAAATGAAAAAATAGGGTTGCTAACCGAGGGGGAATCCTTAAGGAGTTTTCACTCGGTTTTCCCCATGTGGCCCACTCGGACCGGTCATCCGGCCAGACCGGGACAAGGCGGTTACATTTGTTGGTATCAGAGCCTGAGGTTACCGAGACCTCGGGCAGGTAAGTGAGGTAAGCTTAATGTGTTAAATGATTGTGTTGTTCGATGCATGTTTTGCCATGAATCCTTGATACTTGATTGATCGTATGATGTTTTGAAGCATGAATTGTTGTGTCTGGTGTTGATTGTGTGCCCATTGCTACTATTACTTAATTTAAAAAGATTTTTGGAAAGAGGAGTACTTGAGCACTATTGGACCCTTGCTTTGACTAACGTAATCCTTATATGTTTCTTGTTGTAGTTTATACCTTGCTAGCTGTAGCATGAGACCACGTGGGAGGCCTAGGATGGTTCGACCGGAACCACGGGCAGAGGCTCCAGGAGTTGAGCCAGTAGTTAGGGTTGGGCTCAAGTGGGAGAGCCTGTGGTTGGAGTTGGAGCTCCTCCACCACTTCCACCACCACCACCTTCTCCACCAGGAGCGGGAGGTGAGGTCGGGGCCGAAGGAGAGGGACCACAAGGAGGCCAAGGTGGCCAAGGACCGGTCGGGATAGACTTAGCTCCGTTGGTTCAGGCGATATCCGGGGCATTTCAGGCTGCAGTAGCAGGAGGTCAGGCAGCTCATCATCAGGGTGAGGGCACCGGATTACCTTTAGAGAGACTTCGGGGCCTTGGGGCCGAAGAGTTCAGAGGTGCTACTCCGGAGAGATCAGAGTTATGGTTTGAGAAGACTGTCTGTATTCTTGCTCAGATGGGATGTACAGGTGAGCGCAAGTTGAGATGTGTTGAGTCCTTGCTTCAGGGTGATGCCTACACTTGGTGGGTCACCATTACTACGGGTATGGATGAGGCCGAGATCACTTGGGAGTTATTTGAGACAGCTTTCCGTAAGAAGTATCTGGGTTCGCGATACCTCGATGAGAGGAAGAGAGAGTTTATGGCATTGCTTCAGGGGAGTATGTCCGTGACCGATTATGAGATCCGATTTGTCAGATTGAGTTAGTATGCACCTGAGCTTATACCTACTGAGGTGGAGCGTTGTAACCGCTTCCGTTATGGGCTGAGTGAAGAGATCAAGACGTATACTCTAGCTTCAGATTACACTGATTTTGATGTCTTGGTCGTGAGGGCCAAGGATTTAGAGCACAGCTTGAGTTTGACCAGGCGGTCAGGTGGATCTAGTTCGGGTAAGAGGTCCAGCAACTTTGATAGAGGTGATGCCAAGAGGCATCGGGACAACAGACATCATTATGATCATAGGCGTGGTGGCGGTAACCACGGTAGGGGCCATCAGGGTCAGAGAGCTGGTGGGAAGTTGCCCACATGTGCTACTTGCGGGAGGAACCACACCGGGGAGTGTTGGGGAAACTATCATTCTTGTTGGAGTTGTGGTGCTAGAGACCACATTAGGCGTGACTGTCCACATCAGGTGGGACAGGCACCAGCTCAGGCTCCTGCTAGAGCCAATGACTTTCAGAGAGGCCGCGGACGCGGTAGAGGTAACTTCCAGCCGAGGAACGATGGTCAGAGGAACATAGCACATGTAGTTGTAGTCCAGCCAGAGGGCGGAGGTCAGGCCAGAGTTTATGCTCAGCGTGGAGATCAGCATGACACCGATGTGATCGCAGGTAACTTCTCGATACAGTCTTTGGGTTTGCTTTCTTTGATTGACTCTGGGTCTACACATTCCTACATATTGAGTGAGCATGCACAGTCTTTGAATTTGCCTTGTGAGATGTTAGAGGTAGGAGTTAGTGTTACTAGTTCCTTTGGGGACACGGTAGTAGTTAGGAAGATGTACCGAAGGTGTCCGTTGATGGTTCAGGGGCATGTGTTTCCAGTGGATATGATGGAACTTCCTTTCTATGGTTTTGATGTGATTTTGGGTATGGACTGGCTCACGGAGCATAGAGCTAGGATAGATTTTGAAACTAAGCGGATTTCTTTGAGGCTCACAGATAATTATGAGATTGTAGTGGTGGGTGAGAACGCGAAGTTCTTGTCCAATGTGGTTTCAGTACTAGAGGCTAAGAGATTAGTTGAGTTGGGGTGTGAAGCATACCTAGCGTATGTGATGAACCCTAACATGAGTGAGGTTAGACCTCAGGACATCTGGACAGTATGTGACTTTCCTAGTGTGTTTCCGGAAGAATTGTCAGGGTTACCACCGGACAGAGAGGTAGAGTTCACCATTGAGACTTATTCTGATTCAGCTCATGTTTCGATTGCTTCGTATCGTATGGCACCGAAAGAATTGAAAGATTTGAAGACTCAATTGCAAGAATTGACAGATAGAGGTTTTATTCGGCCTAGTTCTTCACCTTGGGGTGCACCAGTTTTGTTTGTGAAGAAGAAAGATGGAAGTATGAGAATGTGTATAGATTACAGACAGTTAAATCAGTTGACAGTGAAGAATAAATATTCGTTGCCTAGAATTGATGACTTGTTTGATTAGTTGAGAGGAGCATCGGTCTTTTCGCAGATTGATTTGAGATCGGGTTACTACCAGCTAAAGGTAAGAGAGGTTGATGTACCGAAGACGACCTTTAGGACTAGATATGGTCATTATGAGTTTTTAGTCATGCCTTTTGGGTTGACTAATGCACCGGCTGCTTTCATGGACATGATGAATAGGATTTTTCATCAGTATTTAGATCAGTTTGTAGTTGTGTTTATTGATGACATCTTGGTGTACTCGCGAACTGAAGAAGACCATGATCGACACTTGAGACTTGTTTTGAAGACTTTGCTAGATCATCAGTTGTATGCGAAGCTCAGCAAGTGTGAGTTCTGGATCCGTGAGGTAGTCTTCTTAGGACATGTAGTGTCAGCCGATGGGATTAGAGTTGATCCGAAGAAGATTGAGGCCATTGTTGAGTGGAAGCAACCGAAGTCTGTGACAGAGGTACGTAGCTTCCTAGGCTTAGCCGGATACTATAGGAGATTTGTAGAGGGTTTCTCTAAGTTAGCCGCTCCATTGACACAGTTACTTCAGAAGAGTGTTCAGTTTGAGTGGACAGATGCAAGACAGAGAGCCTTTGAGAAATTGAAAGAAGCTTTGACCCCAAGCACCGATCTTGATACAGCCTGAGTCCGGGAAGGACTATGTAGTCTACAGTGATGCTTCGTATGTAGGGCTAGGATGTGTTCTTATGCAAGACAAGAGAGTGGTGGCTTATGCCTCAAGACAGTTGAAGACCCATGAGCGCAACTATCCGACCCATGACATAGAGTTAGCTGCAGTTGTGTTTGCTCTGAAGATTTGGAGGCACTATTTGTACGGTGAGAGATGCACAGTGTACACCGATCACAAGAGTTTGAAACACATTATGACTCAGCGAGATTTGAATCTCAGACAGCGTAGGTGGCTAGAGTTGCTAAAGGACTATGATCTTACTATTGAGTACCATCCGGGTAAGACCAATGTAGTGGCCGATGCATTGAGTAGGAAGATGGTTGTGGACTTGAGAGCTATGTTTGCTAGATTGAGTTTGTCTGGAGATGGTGGCTTGGTAGCCGAGCTTCAGGTTAGACCTACTCTAGGTCAGTTAATTCGAGAGAAACAACTCTTAGATAGATCTTTAGCACCTCACGTGCAAGATATAGCCGAGGGTAGATCTTCAGACTACAGTTTCAGTACTGATGGGGTTTTGTGTTTCAAAGATAGAATAGTTTTGCCAGAGGACAGTGACTTGAGACGTACGATCTTGACTGAAGCCCACAGTAGTCCGTTTGCTATGCATCCTGGAAGTACGAAGATGTATCGTGACTTGAAGAATGAGTACTTTTGGGTTGGCTTGAAGAGAGATGTGGCCGACTTTGTGAGTAAATGCTTAGTGTGTCAGAGAGTGAAGGCGAAAAATCAGGTTCCCTCAGGTTTGTTACAGCCGTTGAGGATTCTGGAATGGAAGTGGGAGAACATCACCATGGATTTTGTTTCAGGTTTGCCTTTGACTCCTACGAAGAAGAACTCAGTTTGGGTGATAGTAGATCGTTTTACGAAGTGTGCTCACTTCTTGGCAGTCAACACCACTTACACCTTAGATAGATTGGCCGATTTGTACATTGGTGAGATTGTGAGGCTACATGGTGTTCCGAAGTCCATTGTGTCAGATAGAGATCCGCGGTTTACTTCTAGATTTTGGGAGTGTCTGCATACAGCTTTGGGTACCCGTTTGAACTTCAGCACTTCTTATCATCCTCAGTCAGATGGTCAGTCAGAGAGGGTTATTCAGATCTTAGAGGATATGTTGCGATGTTGTATCATAGACTTTCAGGGTACTTGGGAGAAGCATTTGCCTCTAGTAGAGTTTGCGTACAATAATAGCTTTCAGTCGAGCATTCAGATGGCTCCGTATGAGGCCTTGTATGGCCGAAAGTGTAGAACTCTAGTGTGTTGGGCCGAGGTAGGACAGAAATTGTTACCTATGCCGGATTTGCTCAAGGGGACAACAGACAAGGTAAAATTGATTTGTGATCGTTTGAAAGCTGCTTCGGATAGGCAGAAGTCCTATGCCGATTTGAAGAGGAAGGAAGTGGAGTTCTCAGTGGGTGAGAAGGTATTCTTGAAGGTATCTCCGTGGAAGAAAGTGATGAGATTTGGCCGCAAGGGGAAGTTGAGTCCGAGGTACATAGGGCCGTATGAGATTGTGAAGAGAGTTGGTCCGGTTGCTTATCAGTTGCGCTTGCCATCTGAGTTAGAGAAGATACACGGTGTGTTCCATGTATCGATGCTTCGTAAGTATAGGTCCGATCCATCACATGTTATGCCCGTAGAAGAAATTGAATTGAATCCAGATTTGACTTATGAAGAAGAGCCCGCTGAGATCTTAGCTTCTGACAGTAAGGTGTTGAGGGGTAGATCGATTGAGTTAGTGAAGGTGCGGTGGCAACGTAGAGGTGTGGACGAGGCCACTTGGGAGAGGAAGGAGGATATGGAAAAGCAGTTTCCATATCTCTTTCAGTCAGGTAATTTCGGGGACGAAATTCCTTAAGTGGGAAAGAGTTGTAACGCCCGTGTTTTGGGGCTAGGAGTTAGCCGGGGTTATAGTTCGAGTCATAAAATTAAATTAAATAAGTTAACCCTTAAATAAAGACCTATTTGAACTATTGTAAAAAGGGGAGGGACCTAAGTTGTAATTTGACCCTAAAATCTTTAAAAGCAAGACAACTTTAAAACAAAAGTTGTCATCTTCTTCACTAAAACCCTTTTCCAACGTTAAAAAGAGAAAACCCCATTTTCAAACCCTCCCAAAGCTAGTTATTATTCCATTGTGTTTCTCCCTCAATCCAAGGTGTTTTTCAAAGGTAAACATGTTTTCTAACTCTCCTCTTTATCCTCTATCTACCTATGGTCTTGGATTTCAAAAACATGGACTTTTAAAATGTTAGGGTTTTACCAAAAGCTTGGGTTTTTATGAGATTTTCATCTTGTTTTAATAAATTGAGTTGGGGCTTTGTTTACTCATGATGAAATACACATTATATGTTAAATTGGTTGAATTTTGATGAAAATCCGTAGTAGGGTCTTAGGGCAAATTTTAAGGTGTCAAAACTTGGGTTTTTGGGAGGTTTAAGGTTGAAATTGAAGGGTTGTTGGTTTAGGGTTACTAGGAGGGTGTTTTGGGATCATTTGAGAGTCATTTGGGTGTTTGAAAGTAGAGTTTTCAGCCAAGGTTTGAGGGAGTACGAATTTGTTATATTTGGGGATTAAATGTGGTTGGAAATTGTGGATGAAGTTGGTTTGAATTCAAGGATTATGTGTTGATTGAATATTAGCATTGATTGTGGCTATTGGTTATGTTTTTGGTTGGCTAGAAGCAAGAGGGATCGTCGAAGAAGCTTTGGGACCGAATCCGGGTTCGTAGGAGTTTCGTTTGGTAGCTAAGGAAGGGCGGTGAGTGGTTTCAAACTTGATTTAAAGTTTGGTTCGAGTATGTGTAGTGTGTGTGTGTAAAGTGTTCTTGGTAGGCCACTTCCTTTTAACTCAAGTAGTTAATTTAGCCTTTGTTCTCCTTAAATGCTAATGTGCTTGTTGACTATGCTCTTGTGCTTGTGGTTAATTGGTGCTTGTATATTCATGAAGTGTATATGTATGTGATGAGCATGGAGTGTGGTTGATGATATATAATGTGGTTATGATGGTTGGCACTAAATAAATTACCGGTTGTAAATGATCGATCATTAGGATTAGTGTGCACACAAATTGAGTTAAAACGTATGTGGCCTTGATGGCGTTAAGTCATCAAGAAGGAGTACGGTGATGTAATATTCCACCGAAAGCTTTTATTTATTTCTACGGGATGATGAGTGGAATCCCATCCGTAGGGCATGTGGCGATGAGTGGAATCCCGCACGTGCAAGGTCCGGTGATGAGTGTAATCCCACCGAGTTAAAGTGTTGTTGAGGTTTAAATCCGCACAATCGGGGTAATTTAAAGTGGCTAATTAACTTGTTCATATATTGTGATATGTGATGTTGATATATATGTTGGTGGTATATGGTGTTGTTACATGATGTGGATGTTGATGATAGAGTTTGATAGATTATAAGAAACCATATTATGCCACTTGAAAGACTAGCTAGGTCTACTTGATTATATGTCAATGCTTGATATGTGTGAGATTAGGATTTACATGCTTGAACCCTGCATTGTTGATGTTTTTCGTTTTAGAGCACCCTCACTAAGCTTATAGCTTACGCTCTCAATGTTCAACAATGCAGATCACTAGCGTGGTGTTAGCTCGAGGCAAGGCAAGAAGGGCTTCCAAGTTTGTGACTCAAGTACGGTGGTGATTTTGTATTAGTTAGCAATGTGGCAAGGGTTGTGTATGAACTTGTATGACTCATTTATATGTGTTGATGTTGGATTGACTATGGTTTGTAAGCATGATATGCTATGATGAATGTTGTGTGTGTTAGCATGTCTTTAGATGCTAGGTTGCCTTGTTATAGTGCAAACCTCTTTATGCTTATCATGTGCCTTTTAAGGCCTTTGAGTCCCATGTATGACCTTATATGTTAAATTGCCTTTTTGGAATGCTTTGTATGGATGCTTAGTTTGTGTTGGAAGGCTTAAGATGCTTGAATGTTTGTGCACCACCTTGTGTTGATTAGTGCCCATTGGTTTCTTGTGAAAGCATGCTTTTATGTTTGGTTTGCATTAGGATTGATGTTAGTGTGTTGGTTGGGGTTTTAGAGGGATTTAAGGGCCTCCTTGTGCCTTAAATCAGCTCAAACCTGCAAGTTCGTAGCAGGGGTATCGATACGGTTGGTCCCGTATCGATACGGCCTTCTTGTTCCAGGCCATACGTTTCGATACGCGGGGAGACATATCGATACCTTTTTGGACACTGGAGTTACTGTCCAACTTGGTATCGATACCGGTCTCAGGCGTATCGATACCTTTTTGGTCACTGGAGTTACTGTCCAACTTGGTATCGATACCGGTCTTTGGCGTATCGGTATGGTCATCTTAGCGTTGACCGTGAGAAGTCAACCGTTGTGGAGGGTATCGATACACTCCTTGGGTGTATCGATACGGTCTCTACGGGTTGACTCTGACCAGTTGACCTAGTCAAGGGGTATCGATACACCCCTTAAGTGTATCGATACCGCCTGCAGTTTAAGCTTAAAATTGGGCTATAAGATGTTGGGTTGAGTTCGTTTGTTTGTTTCGTATATGTTGTTTCGCTGTATGATCACATAGGATTAAATACTCATCTAGACAAGATTTAAAATGAAAAAAATAGGGTTGCTAACCGAGGGGGAATCCTTAAAGGGTTTTCACTCGGTTTTCCCCGTGTGGCCCACTCGGACCGGTCATCCGGCCAGACCGGGACGAGGGGGTACACAAAACGTGATGTCCAACCAATATACTTGGATTATATCGAAATCTTGTCTCTAATTGAATAATGATTTACCATGTTTGCATTCACTTCAGGGAATGAAACAGTTCCAATAATCGCATGGAATAAACATCATGCTTGCATTTACTTCAGGGAATGCCCCATCATTGATAATCGCGTGGAATAAACATCATGCTTTGCATTCATTTATGGGAATGCCTCCCATAAAACTTTTTGGATCAAGACGAATTTTCGTAACTTGAAATTGGGAGGAGTCTATAGTCAAGTTTTTCGACGAAGAAAAATATTGCTTTCGAGCAAATATAGACTTTATAACAATCTTTTTATAGATTGAAATTCACCATGATTTATCACACATTAAAATCATAATTTAAAGAGAGAGAAAAATAAAGCTTACCGATAATAATTTTCCTCTCGAAGACAATGGAGACGTAGCAAATGACTGAAACAAGTTCTCATAATTTCTTTAGGCCACGTCTCTTTCCAAGCCATTTAAGCATATCATGTAAAACTTAAAATATGGTTAAATAAAAAAACATTCACCATATTATATATCATGAATCCATAAAAAATATACTTATATGTAAATATACTCAAGATAATCATCTTCTCCCCCATGATCCCCTTGATATGGATTTGGGTCGCTTGAGAGATCAATTCTTTGAGCGAGATTGGATTCGATGCAATTAAGCATGCTTCCATTCTTTTCAAAAAAAATTAAAATATAAAGAGAAAGACAATCAATAGCTAAAAATGATAGAGAAAAAAACTTATCTTTAGTTTCATTCTATAATCGAATTAATTCTTTTTGGTAACTTCTTTTGGATTCGAACGATGAAGATCTCAGTTGATTAAAGTCTCGTGCTGATAACGTGTTGTGAATAAAATAATGAAGAACAACGAACAAGTATAAAAGAATAAAGAGATGAGAGAAAGAGGGAGATTCATATTATTATCAAAACTAGGATTGTGTACAATGCATTCATCTATTTATAGGCATAAAAAGTACATAATACATTAAACTCTAATTAACAGAGATAATATTCCTAATAATAAATAAATCAAACTTCTTAGATAAAGTTTTAATCATGATAGACATCCACATAGATAAATATTCATAACAGAAATTAAGTATTTAATATTAGGTGAAGTATTTCAGATTAATCATAGATATGACTTACGAGTATAATATGGGTTATGCTATTGACAACAAGGGTCGTCAATAAGAATTATAGGATTCCTATCATCAATGTCTATATGACTTTTTTAATGGAATCTAGTAGAATGTAATTAATTAGATTCCTAAAAGCTTGTGTTCTATTAAAATAAACTTTTTTCATATAATTAAACATTAAAACTCTAAACCCTAAACATTAAACCCTAAATCCTAAACATAAAACCTTAAACATTGGGTTCTAAAACCCTAATCCTAAACCCTAAAACTTAAATACTAAACATAAACCCTAAAGCCGTAAACCTAAAACCTAAACTTAAAACATAAAACCCTAAACTATAAACTTAAGCCATAAACATTGAACCCTAAACCTAAAATCCAAAAGTCTAAACTCAAAAACATAAACCCTAAACCCTAAACTCCTAAAACACTAACAATAAACCATAAATCCTTTTAGGTGAGTATTGATTACATTAAATACTCTTAAATTAAGTAAATACAAATTTTAAGAATATAATTAATTATATTCTATTAAATTTTATTAAAAGATAAAACAAACATTAATTATAAGAATCTATGAAATTTTTATTGATAGCCCTTAGGGCCGTCAATAGCAAAACGTATAATATTATTTCTATTTTAAAATGTACTAAATTTTAGTAGTATTAGTTTTTATTAAATAGTGTTATAGTAATATTTTTAAAACAAATATCAAAGTTCAAACTTATATAAAGGGTGAAACAGATGTGTATCCATGACCACTAGACTAATTATTGTATCTTAATATTAGTCATATTGTTAGTTTGTTATATATTACAAAACTGTGGCTTAATTGCACCATTGGCCCCTAAAGAATGCACTTTTATAACAAGTTGAACCCTAAAAAAAATTTCGGAACATTTTGCCCCTAAACTAAAAATTGTGACCCCATTTATCTCTTATCATTAACTTTTGTTTAAAAAAATCAAAGCTCAATCAGAACGCGCCACATGTCACTTTATTAAAAAATCACTTACTTTAATAAAATGGGTAAATTATACGTTAAGTCTGTCAGATTTTTATTTTTATTCATTTTAGTCCTAAATATCTTTATTTAACCTAAAATTGACTCTAATTTTTTTTATTTTTTTATAATTTAGTCTAATATTTTTAAAATGATAGTATTTTTGTTCATTTTAGTCCTAAAAATCTTTATTTAACTCGAACTTAACTGTTGTTTCTTTATAATTTTTATAATTTAGTCTAATACTTTTAATATAATTATATTTTTGTTCATTTTAATCTTAAAACTCTTTATTTAACCCGAAATTGACCTTAATTTTTTCTATTTTTTTTAATTTAGTCCAATATTTTTACTATGATCATATTTTTTGTTCATTTTAGTCCTAAAACTCTTTATTAACCCAAAATTAACCCTTATTTCTTTCTAATCTTTATAATTTAGTACGATGTTTTTTAATATAATTATATTTTTCACTTTTGTCCTAAAAATCTTTATTTAACCTGAAATTAACCCCTATTTATTTCTATTTTTATAATTTAGTTTAATATTTTTTAATATAATTATATTTTTCATTTTAGTCCTAAAAATCTTTATTTAACCCAGAATTGACCCCAAATTCTTTTGAATTTCTTTAATATAGTCTGATATTTTTAATAGAATTGTATTTTTGTTCAATTCAGTCCAAAAAAAACTTTATTTTTCCTAAAAGTTGCCCCTATTTCTTTCTATTTTTTATAATTTATTCCAATATTTTTAATATGATGATATTTTTTTATCATTTTAGTCCTAAAAATCTTTATTCAACACGAAATTGACCTCTATTTATTTCTAATTTTTATAATTTAGTATGGTACCTTTAATATAATTATATTTTTGTTCATTTTAATCCTAATTTTTTTATTTGACTCGATATGGACCCATATTTCTTTATATGTTTTATAATTTAGTCTAATATTTTAAACATAATTATACTTTTGTCCAATTTAGTCTTAAAAATATTTATTTAACCCAAAAGTTACCCCAATTTCTTTCTATTTTATAATTTAGTCCAATATTTTAATATGATGATATTTTTGTTTATTTTAGTCCAAAAATCTTTTTTTATCGAATTAAATAAAGATTTTTAAAACTAAAATAGAAAAAAATATAATTATAATAAAAATATTGGACTAAATTTTAAAAATTATAGAGAAATAGGGGTTAAATTCGGGTTAAATAAAGATTTTTAGGACTAAAATAAACACAAATATCATCATATTAAAAATATTGGACTAAGTTATAAAAATTAGAAAGAAATGGGGAAAATTTCGGGTTAAATAAAGATTTTTAGGACTAAAATGAACAAAAATAATTATATTAAAAATATCAAAATAAATTACAAAAATTAAAAAGAAATAGGGGTCAAATTGAGGTTAAATAAATTTTTTTAGGACTTTAATGATAAAAAAATATCATCATATTAAAAATATTAGACTAAATTAAAAATTAGAAAGATTTGGGGTCAATTTCATGTTAAATAAATATTTTTAGGACTAAAATGAACAAAAATATAATTATATTAAAATTTTCAAACTAATTATATAAATTAGAACGAAATAAGAGTCAAATTCTTGTTAGGTAAAGACTTTTAGGACTAAAATGAAAAAATCATCATATTAAAAATATTAAAATAATTTATAAAAATTAGAGATAAATTGATGTCAAAATGAAGTTAAATAAAGATTTTTCAAACTAAATTGAACAAAAATAAAAATTAGACAAACTTAACGTATAATTTACAACGTTTATTAAAATCAGATGATTGTTTCATTAATAAAGTGACATATGTTCTGATTGGCCCATAAATATTTTAACGGGAGTTAATAATAGGACAAATTAAATCACGATTTAAAGTTTATAGGTCACGATCTAAAATGCATACTTTAGAGCCTAATGGTACTATTAAGCCTAAAACTATCTCGGATCATAATCTTAAATTTAGTTGTAATATCGACGGTGACGTTTAATTCTGTAAATGTTATTTCTTAGTTTAGAAATGGGGTTGAAAAATTATTATATTCCATTAAAAAAATAAAAAAATAAGAAAACAGAATTTTGATAAGGTAATGAATGAAGATTATTTTTGGGTCTATTAATTTAATTAATTGTTTGTAAAATCATATTGAGAAGAAGAAAAAAAAGAATGATAGCCTTATGCTACCGTCCTAACCTAACGACGATTCTCCTTTTTTTCTCTTTATTTGATGCTTTGATTTGATATGGATATGAAGTGACTTTACAACCATTGTTGTTGTTAACAATGGTGGCTAAAAACAAGACCATGAACAAGTATTTTGTCATCAACGAATCTTCAAAAAAAATAAAAAAGGAAAGAAAGCTCATGGCCGACGACCAAAGGAATGAATTAGAAAATAACAAAATATGTAAAAGACTAATTATAATACAAAATAACAAAGTTAACCGTCACCCTTGCTTATTTAATTAATGTTTTTTTATAAACACCAATATTTTATTCATTAGTCGATTAGCCGGGTTAAATCATTGAGAGATCTATTATGAGAGTGACTCTTCTGGACAGGTTTGTTTTATTTTCAATGCCAGGATTCGAACATTAAGGGACTTAATATCTCATCTCACTAGACCGATCGATAGTTGGTATATTTTCTTTAATAACGTTAATGGTTTAAGTCTTGACTTGTGAATAGAGTAATATGTAACAGACTCGACCGTTGGTCGTTTAAATTTCCGTTTTTTGCGTCAGGTTTGTTAGGGAGAGAGAGCCGTTGTAAGTTTAATGAAACGGTGCGTTTGGTAGCTTGGCTATGCGACGTCGTTCGGTCACCCTAGGGTTATAAGCATTGTAACGGACTCATTTGTCTTTATCGAAAGTTTGAATGGGATTTCTGTTTTCTCTCTCTCTTTCCCCAAATCTTATCTCTTCTTCTTCTTCACCTATTCTGCAGATTTCTGCTAATTCGTTTTGCACAGTTACAAGGGTATCAGAGCTATTACGTTCCTCGGCACCATGGTTGAAACTCGACAACAATCGGCGTTGCAACACTCAGCTTTGCAAACCACCACTAATCCTGCTCAATCAGATTTAGAGTTACCGGAGTGGCAGATTGCTCATAATCAGTTGAGATCTGATTTTTCTCGCTTGGAAACTTCAATCGATGATCGTTTCACGACTATGATGGCCAGTCTACAGAAACTCTTGGAGATCGAATTAGGAAAAAAGATCAACCTGGAAGGCACAGTAGATCCAGAAGGAAGTTTGTTGGGAGCTCCACAAACCCAACAGACAAACACCACCAAGGTTGATACTGAACCAGAGTCGAGTAAGCTTGCTCAGGAGAATATTGTAATCGATGTGGGAGATGGCCAAGGCGCATCTGCTCAGGGGGGCCAGTTCCATCCTCCTGTTAATTTTGCCTACAAGTTGTTCTGTCCCAAGTTCGATGGGGTCGACTTCAAGGGATGGTTATCCAAGGTGGAACAGTATTTTGAAGCAGATCTTGTCCCAGATTCAGCTAAGGTGAGGGTGGTGATGCTTCACCTTGAAGGCAAGGCACTACAATGGCATCAGTTTCTGGCCAAGACAGAGGATTTCACTCGCATCAGCTGGGATGGGTATGTGCAACTCATGCGAGAACGTTTCGCTCCTGGTGGATTTGTTGATCCTTTCTCGGAGTTGGTGGCTCTAAGGCAAGTGGATTCGGTAGAGCAATTTTATGACGATTTCATCCATCTCCTAAATCAGGTACAACTCCCTGATGATTATGTTCTTAGCATGTTTAAGAACCACTTGAGGTTGGAAATCAGTGAATTTGTAACCCTGTTGCAACCGAAAACGTTGATTGCTGCTTATCAACTGGCTAAACATGTAGAGTCTATGCTAAGATCTACAGGAAGAAAACCAAATGTTTTAGCATCCAGATTTAGCTCACCTGTATCTGCACCCAGTTCCAGTTTTAGGGGAGGTCTCAGTTACAAGGGGTCTACTAATTTGGTTGGACCATCTGCATCTTCAGCCCCCAATGCCCCTAGATTTGCTAGCTTTGGGTCTAATGTCTCACCATCAGTGTCCAAGTATTCTACTCCTGGGAATCTGAGTCCAGTTCCTCACAAGAATGCTGGAAGTGCCACAATGAGAGGAGGGGGAAAGGCATTGTCTCCAAGTGAAATCGAAGAAAGGAGGAAAAAGGGGTTGTGTTTTTGGTGCGCAGCAAAGTATGCACCTGGACACAAATGTGCTAAATCCCAGTTGTTCCAGATTATGGTAGAAGGAGTGGAGGAGGAGTCTGAAAATGAATTGTTTTTGGACTGTGAAGAAGATCATGAAATGCTGGTTCAGGAGGGAGGAAAGTCTGAGGGCCCAACACTTTCTTTGCAGGCCATGTGGGGAGCTACAAGTGGAAACACCATGAAATTGGAGGTGGAGGTTGAAGGGAAGAAATTAATCTGCTTGTTGGATTCTGGTAGCACTCATAATTTCTTGAGTTGGAGTGCAACAAAGAATTTGGGAATTAGAATGGAGAGGGGGCACAAACTGAGAGTGACTGTGGCTGATGGAAACAGTTTGGAGACCTTGGGAGCATGCAAGGGAGTCGAATGGAAGGTACAAAAACAGTGTTTTACCACTGATTTCTTGATTTTGCCTTTGAAGGGAACTGATATGGTGTTAGGCATTGAATGGTTGGCAAGTTTGGGGCCTATACAGTGGAACTTTGCAACTTTGGAAATGCAGTTTTGTTGGAAGGATGAGATGGTTAAATTGGAAGGGTTGCAGCCACAACCAATGAGATGGATTGATTATAAAGAGTGTGAGAAGGTTCTGAAGGGCACCAGTAGCTCTTATTCAGCTTCCTTGTTGATTCTGAATGGTCAGTTGGAATTCAGAATTAGGACAAGTGAAGTTCCTTTGGACTTGGAGAGATTGTTGGAAGAATTTCGAGATGTGTTTGCTGAGCCAAAAAGGTTGCCACCTTTCAGAGGACAAGACCACAGGATAACCTTGACTGATGAGAATGAAGTAGTGAAGGTTAGGCCCTACAGATATTCTTCATGGCAAAAAGATGAAATTGAGAAATTGGTTAAGGAGATGCTGGAGGCTGGAGTAATAAGGGATAACAATAGTACCTTTTTATCTCCTGTGGTGATGGTTAAGAAAAAGGACAACTCCTGGAGAATGTGTGTGGATTACAGGAGATTGAATCAAGTGACCATCAAGGACAAATTCCCCATGCCTGTGATTGAGGAGTTGCTGGATGAATTAGGGGAAGCAAGGATCTTTTCAAAACTGGACTTGAGATCTGGTTATCATCAAATTAGAATGTGGGAAGCTGACATACACAAAACTGCTTTTAGAACACATGAGGGCCACTATGAGTTCTTAGTGATGCCATTTGGGCTCACTAATGCTCCAGCAACCTTCCAGGGGCTAATGAACAAGATTTTCAAAGAGCAACTCAGGAAAACAGTGCTGGTCTTCTTTGATGATATATTGGTGTACTCAACCACTTGGGAGGATCACCTAGTGCATCTGAAGGAAGTGTTGGTGATATTGAGGGCACATGAACTGTTTGCAAAAAGGTCCAAGTGTTGTTTTGGAGCATCTGAAATTGATTACCTGGGATATGTTATTTCAGATGGAGTCATCTCAATGGACAAATCAAAGGTTGAAAGTATATTAGATTGGCTAGTTCCCAGAAGTGTGAAGGAGGTGAGAGGGTTTTTGGGCTTGTCTGGTTATTACAGGAGGTTCATACAAGGTTATGGAGTTATTGCAAGGCCTCTAACAGATCTTCTCAAGAAGGATGGTTGGAAATGGACAGCAAAAGAGGAGGAAGCTTGGCAGAAACTGAAAGAAGCAGTCAGCTCAGCACCTGTCTTACAATTGCCAGATTTTAATGAAGAATTCTCAGTGGAGACTGATGCATAAGAAAATGGGGTGGGAGCTGTTTTGACTCAAAAGGGCAAGCCACTAGCATTTTTCAGCAAGGGATTGGGTAGCAAACATCAAAAGCTATCAGTATATGAGAAGGAGATGTTGGCAGTGTTAATGGCTGTCAAGAAGTGGTTGCCTTACTTAATTGGGAGGCATTTTAAAATCAAAACAGACCACCAAAGCCTGAAATGGTTAGCAGAGAATCAAGCTATCACCCCTGCTCAACAAAAGTGGGTTGCAAAGATGATGGGGTTGGATTATGAGGTTTGTTTCAAGAGGGGAATCAATAACATTGTTGCTGATGTGTTGTCTAGGAAACCTAGAGAGGCTAGCTGCTTTGGAATGGGAGTGAGTTTTGCATCTTCTGATATTTGGGAGAGGATCAAGGCAACTTGGGAAGTGGACCCAAAACTTAAAAAAATTGTTGTTGAGTTGCAAAATGCATCAGGGAGGCATCACAAGTACTCTTGGGATGGGAAGCAACTTAAAAAGAAAGGGAAGCTGGTTGTGGGATCTGACTTGGAGTTGAGAAAGGAGCTGATTCAATATTTCCATGGAAGTGCTATAGGAGGGCATTCTGGATCACATGCCACTATTAAAAGAATGACCAGTGTATTGTATTGGAAGGGTTTGAGGAAGGAAGTGAAGAACTGGGTTAGAGAGTGTGAAGTATGCCAAAGAAACAAGGATGAGTTGCAACATCCTAAGGGTTACTTACAGCCTCTACCAATACCTGATTCAGCTTGGTCTTCTATTGGAATGGATTTCATTGAAGGTTTGCCATACTCCAGGAAGAAGAATGTGATCCTAGTGGTGGTGGACAGATTAACAAAGTATGGTCATTTCATTTCCCTAGCTCACCCTTTTACAGCTAAGGATGTGGCTCAAATTTTCCTGGAAAATGTGTTCAAACTGCATGGATTACCCAGTACCATAGTGTGTGATCGAGATAAGATCTTCATGAGCACTTTTTGGAGAGAGATATTTCAGAAGTTGGGAGTTGTGATCAATCCATCTACTGCCTATCATCCAGAGACAGATGGCCAAACTGAGAGGTTGAACAAGTGTCTTGAAACCTATTTGAGATGTATGACAGGTGAAAATCTAAAAGATTGGGGAGAGTGGCTTCATTTAGCTGAATGGTGGTACAATTCTACCTTTCATTCTGCAATTCAAACTACCCCTTTCGAGGCATTGTATGGCCAACCACCCTAGGTACATGTTTCTTACATTGTTGGGGAATCTGTGGTAGATGCAGTGGATAGGAGTTTGCTGATGAGGGAGGCTGCATTGAAAATGCTTAAATTTCATCTCAAACGAGCTCAAGATCGGATGAAACAACAAGCTGATAAGAGGAGGTCAGAGGGAGAGTTCCAAGTGGGGGAGTGGGTCTTCCTCAAGCTGCAGCCATATAGGCAACAGACAGTTCAGCAGAGGAGTAATCAAAAGTTGTCTGCCAAATGGTTTGGCCCTTTAAAATTCTGAGTAAAGTAGGGACTGTTGCTTATAGATTGGAGTTACCTGCTGATTCGAAAATACACCCAGTATTTCATGTTTTCCAACTGAAGAAGAGAATTGGAGATGCACCTTGCCAGCAGAATCTACCAGTTATGGGGCCTGATGGAGGAATAAGCAAGGAGCCAAACAAGATTTTAGCAAGGAGAATTGGCAAACGAGGAAGCAGGGCAGTTACAGAGGTGCTGGTTGAATGGACTAACTCCTTTCCGGAGGATGCCACGTGGGAACTGTTACATCAGCTGCAAAGTCAATTTCCAGACTTTAATCCTTGAGGTCAAGGATTATTTGAAGGAGGGAGTCTTGTAACAGACTCGACCGTTGGTCGTTTAAATTTCTGTTTTTTGCGTCAGGTTTGTTAGGGAGAGAGAGCCGTTGTAAGTTTAATGAAACGGTGCGTTTGATAGCTTGGCTATGCGACGTCGTTCGGTCACCCTAGGGTTATAAGCATTGTAACAGACTCATTTGTCTTTATCGAAAGTTTGAATGAGATTTCTGTTTTCTCTCTCTCTTTCCCCAAATCTTATCTCTTCTTCTTCTTCACCTATTCTGCAGATTTCTGCTAATTCGTTTTGCACAGTTACATAATATGAATGGAAAGTATTATTCTCAACAAGACTATTGAAATTAATTGATTAATAAATCGAATACTAATGTTATGCTAAAGAAAACCACATTATTGTTGGTCAATTTTTTTATATATTGCGTTGGTAGGTCTATGTTTAGTAAAGCTGGAATGATTCTGCAAAATCTTGGTTTGGTAAATTGATGGTTGTCTTGACGAATTAAAGGTGCAGCTACGTGGAGGCAAGTGATGAATTTGGTTAGGGCAGTTGGCTTGGCTTCTTGCTACTTGCTACTTGCTAGTGCTACAACAAAATTATACTTTCTTTCGTTTTAAAGTTATTCTCGTTATCTTAGGGATGAAATGTTTTTATATTATAAAAATAAAAGTTTATTCAATTCAGAAACAAAGACATGTTTAATATTTAAACTTAAAAACTAAGTGCGTTTTATTCTAACCAAAGGGGCTCTTATGGTGTATTACTAAATTAGTGTTTCAATGGCACCTACTTCAGCCCATGGCATATTTCTGGGTCCAGCTCCGAGCTGTGGATTCATACTTGAACTTGTCAGTTTTGAACATCCTAGCAATCTCCGGTACCAGCGGATCATCTGGGTTTGGGTCCGTTAGCAGTGAACATATAGACAGCAACACCTGCAGGTCCAATGCATTTCATTAGTTTTATTTGTCCTCTTCCACCATTTTCATCTTTTCATTTCATCTCACCTTAGATATGGTCAGCGCCGGGCTCCATTGTTCTTTCAGTATGTCTAAGCAGATGTTGCCATTGCTGTTTATGTTCGGGTGGAAAACCTTGGTCCTGAACGCGACCTGAACAACGCAGTTTGGTGAATACTTGGAATATGTCCAGTTCTGAGTATTAGGGATGGATGGTACCTTGGGAGGTTTAAAAGGATAATCAGGAGGGAAATGGATGGTCACAAGGAAAACTCCACCAGCATATGGACTATCATTTGGACCCATAATGGTTGCTTGCCAATGGAACATATTCTCGCCCACAGGACCTGCATAACACTAATCATTTACCTTGCAAACAACAAAGAATGGAAAACTTGCAGACATGAGTTAACCTGCACTGCACGAAGCCGGTGGATCTCTCTGCAAGTCCTTCAGCTCCTTCAGTATTCTTTTCGACGCCATTAAGTACCGAGAACGAATACCGTCTTTGGAGAACTTCAAGAGGGGAAGATAGCTTATTTAATGGAGGAAATGCTAAGTGTCAGGTCCACCGATTCTTGCCATGTTGATCAAAGTGGGCAGGGCATATATTCCAGAGGGAAAAAGCTGGTATTCTAGGGGCGTGGGAGTTGATATTGACCCTCAGATGCTTAAGTCCACAAATATTGAACGGAGAAGATATTGTTGGCATCTTGTGTGTCACGTTATTGTTCAGGATAAAGATGCCATCTCTAATCCATCTTTCTCACTCTCTATAAGGAGGAATCATTTGGTTCAGATTCTTTTAAACTTGCTCAGAAACTGACTAATCATCGCTTTGATCCATGCATCTATGTTTCCAGAAGAAAGATGTGTTCGGTACCATATTAGAAGCATGAAGTTCATCAACCAACTAGACTAAACCCGAGGTCCTTAACGGAACGGAGGTAATCAGGTAAGCAAAACCGATCGGTGATTAAATCGAAAACCACAAATATAATATTAGAAGCTCCTTAGGATCAGATTACATCACAAAGATACAAGAGGAAACAATCCGGTGCTTCTTACAAATAGTTCTTCTCCATGTTTCAGTTAATAGATCAAGCATATATGTAAAACCCAAATTCAAGACATAAAGGGCCATTAACATACAAATTCAAAAGACAATCCCAGGAGAGAATGAAAAGAAAGTTCCCTAGCTCTGTTAGTTCAGACTACATACCAAAAGGAGCTATTTTCTCAAGGTGAGAAAGAGATGATTGACATGGTGAGAGACTAACAGATTTTTATGTGGCTAAATGGGTCACCCCGGCATCCATAACTGTTTTTTCACGGCATAATCACAATATCGAGCAGGCCTTTTGTGCCTTTCTCTTCTTTTTCTTCTTCTGCTTCGGTGGCTGGAGAACCACTTTGATGGCTGCATCGAAGACCGCTTTCACGTTCTGCAGTAATTAACATAAATCACTCCCGTGACTCGAAAACAAATAAATTATCCCGATTGACATGAACAATATGTGCGCGTACCTGCTGTGTCTTTGAACTACACTCAATGTAAACAGGCGCTCCAATTAGCTTTCTCAATTCCTCCCCCTTTCAAAAGGTAAAGAAAATAGTCAAAATTAGGATTCGATATCATCAAGTATCAACCAAAATGGCATTCATGAACAAATAGCTGCACGGTGAGACAATTGGGTACCTGGGCTGTGGTGATGGGCACTGCACCAGGGTGATCTATGAAGAACTGCTTATCTTCCCGAAGATCTGGATAAAGAAGTGTAACAGCTGTTAATAAATCATAGACTGGCAACTTTTAAGGCAAATTTAGCAGTTGTTGATGTCATATCTACTTGGAAAATTGTTCCATAAGATCTTCCCCAGAATATTAGGAAACATTGGAGTTACAGGCTGAAAAATGGATTGCTTCCTTGACCTCTAAAAACATATATTTCTACTAGCAGTTGCTTCATACCTTTGTTATTCATCTGCAATGGGATTTGAAAACTTTTTTCTTCTCAATAACGATTCGTTTCTCCGTGATTAATGATTCAAACCACGGTTTAACTAGCTCAGGATAGTGAGATAGTCGTACAATTACAGCAAAATAACATATAGTAGTCCCAAGTTTAGAAATTTTGGGCTTATTTTCTTTCACATTTACTTCAAACTTCTTCCTCTAAGATGAGGAATATTATATTCGGTTCATATTCTACTTTTCTTATAGGTTTGGTTCACACCAACTTTTATATAATTCCCAGAGACTAGCTTAAAACCAGTAAATGGTGGTCCCAAACAGATTTTTAATCTTGCTTGGTCCCTGAGTTTGGGGGTGGGGGGCTCAGGAGGACATTATAGCATCTACATTATTCCACATGCTTCTAATATATCAAAAAAATATTACATTTCATGACTCATTAGGAGAAACAATTTAGTTCTGCATGACTAAGCTAGTAAGTATCCCACAAACTTGTCCTTTCAAAGCATTCGTTCAATTTGTCAAAAAAAAAGCATTCTTTCAAATTGTCAAAAAAAAACATTCTTTCAAATTGTAAAAAAAGAAAGCATTCTTTCAAATGCACAAGAAAACATACTAATTAGAGGCGCAGTCAGAAGGGACATAATGGTTTGCAACAATGGAACTTTCTCCTTACTTCAAACCATGTTAACAACCAGCGTGGAAGACGAGACTAACATCAACGATTTAGAGAGAAAAAAAGACAGCAGGAAGGTTTGGGCAAGGACAAAAGTAATTGAACCGTAAAAGATCTAATTGTTTGTTTTTTTAACAAGAAAATTGAAAGAAAACGGAAATAGTTATAAAGCTTATGGTAGGTTTATCACGAAAAATCTTGCAACCAAAACACTATCATATAGAAAAGATGGACTCATTTTACGAGGCAAGGTAAATACTCAGGAGGTGTCATCTAAGGTACTACACTACTTCAGCCTTAGCTGTAACATATTATACGAAAAGAAAATAGTATTGCATTAAGAACTGATTGAAAGGAACAGATCAAGCAATTTGAAAGTATAAAAAAATGGAGTAGAATCTAACCAAGCTTAGTTCCAACGAGTATAATTGGAACACCAGGTGCATAATGCCTCAACTCCGGGATCCACTGAGAAATCGAAAAGAAGAGAATGCATTAGCTGGTCAAGCAATCGAAAGTATCTTATTCAAAAACCGATGAAAAGTCCCTAATAAATAATAATCTTACTTTCTTAGCAACATTTTCGTAGCTGGCTTTGCTAATGAGAGAGAAAGCCAACAAGAAGACATCAGCCCCACGATAGCTCAAAGGTCTTAATCTATTGTAATCTTCCTGGCCTGTTCCATGACCAAAAGATGAACAATATAATCAAACCTACCACAACAAACATTCTAAGATATTAACAAGGAAAATTTACGGAATTGAAACGTACCAGCAGTATCCCACAATCCCAGATTAACAGTGTTTCCATCCACGACCACATTTGCACTAAAGTTGTCAAAAACGGTCGGCACATAATCCTATTTCACAAAACATCAGAGGGTGTGGGGAAAATGTTATAATCAACATCTCCAAAAGTCATCTTAAAATAATCATAACAGTGAAGCAAGAACTAGACAATAATGACTACAATATCATCAAGAAACTCTATATGAGGTTAGGTTTATGAAAAGCTGAAAATTCTAGCACAACATTTTTCTTATGCCAAAGAAAAGGAGAAAAATGAAAACCCAATATTATGTCCATCTATGTCACTTCAACTCTTTATTTTCTGGGTGTCCGGGATTTTGGACATGGGCAACCTCCAAATACATGAAAAACATTGACCAGGGAACACATACCCGACACTCTAACATAGATAGAGATCACCCAAGATTCACAATAATGAAAGCATCAGCAATAGTTTCAGATATAGCAATTTGATTTCTGTTCCCTCCAGCAGAAAAAAAAAAAAAGGGAATAGCAAGATATAAATTTTTCAAGTTTCAACTTTTAACCTTAACTCACTAATTGAAATGTAAACCTACAATAATAAGCATCTTTTTTTCCTAGGTGATGAATCATCAAATCGCAAATAGACCAAATAATAGGGTAAACTGCAAAAGGCAATAAAATTTCTGCAAGTTTTTGTAACAACAAACCCTAAGAAATTGCTCACTTGAAAACAAATCGTGAAGACTGATTCAATTATTCAGTAAGATATTCTGTACCGAATTCAAGATTCTAAAGATAAGTACATCCAAAAGGTAAAAAAGAAACAAATACCCAATAAAGAAAGCAACTTTCTCAAAAGCCACATTGACCACAAGAAACCAGTGTAGTTTTTCCTTGGTGGCCAAGAAAATTGGGGGAACAAAAAAAGGGGGGAAACCCCATGAAAATCCAAGTAAAGGGCCGGTCAAGTTTACTTCGATTCCCCCATATTTTTCTCAGGGACCAAACAAAAAAGGGGTTAGTCTTTATTTTTTGAACTTACAGTTGGGAAAGTATTGCTGGTGTAGGAGATGAGCATGCAGGTCTTGCCGACGGCACCGTCACCAACGGTGACGCATTTGATGAACCTTGAAGCACTCATCTTGCGGCACGCGAAACAGGCAAAAGTGAAGTGATTTCAGAGCTGTTCCTCTCCCTCCGCCCCTCGGCTATCTCTTTCTCTGATTCTTGTCCAAAACAGTAGAAAAAAAAACAAAGCAAAATCTAGCTAATGTTGTTTTTTCTTGGTATATGTTGAGTTTTTAGAGAGAGGAAGAAGATGATGAAGTATAAGTAAAATGGGAAGAAATCAAAGACATTGTCCGAAAGATAGAGAGAGAATAATTAGGGGAAAGGAAAGACAGCTCTTCGACAGCTATCTGCTTACATCTACAACTTGAATATATTTTCCATTAAATAAATGTATTACTATTATTTTCTCTCTTTTTCTTTTTCCCCAAGAAAAAAAATCTTCATAGGCTTATTTATTTCAAGGTATGGCAGTATGTTTTTTTTATAAAGTCAATTAAAAATTGAGATTAAATCAATAAAAATATATATTAATAAATTAAATATATATGTTTTTATTAATAATTTTGATATAATTATGATTTTTTTGTTGAAATTCGAAAATTTCATCTATTTATTTTTATAATGTTTTTTTCACTCCTGAGTTCTTCACAGCTTTGTCAAGCTTGGTCCTGATTAATTTAGATAGACTTGAGTTGCACACGTGATTTTGGTGGGTAAGCCTTTAAGCAATAATTTTTTGCATACACTAGGTCTCAAACTCAATATTTATTTAAACGATACTAAGTTGGTTATCACTTGGATCAACATACTAAAATAATTATGTAAAAAAAATAATTGGTATTCAATTATCAAGTCAAGAACTTTCAAAAAAAATTAGAAGTAACTTTCAAAAAAATATTATCAAGTCAAGATTGTATGAAAATTCAGTCTCAAAAATAAAATTAAGGGTAAACTATATAAATGGTCACCGAATTTTTAGGACAGATTCATTTTGGTCATTGTACTTTTAAAATATTTGATAAAGTCACCCAATTTTTAATTTAAATTCAATATAGTCATCGTACTTTTAGTTCGCATTCAATATGGCACCTCCTTCAGTTAGCAGTTGAAGTTACTTTTCATTTTTCCTTAATAAAAAATGGGCAAACTACACCAACCATCACTCAACTTTCTTCTCACTCCTATTTTGGTCACTAAAGTCTAAAATTTTACAATTTAATTATTTAACTTTCGAATTGTTCATATTTAGCCACTCACAAATAACATGTTTATATAAATAGAAAATTTTGATTAATCCTTAAAAAATATTTTGGTTAATTGTTAAATTCAGATTATTTAATTCTTGGTCTTATATTGTATCAATTAAATCAAATAATCGGTTAACCAGTTAACCGAAATGTTTGATTCTATAAGTGACTTTTTTACTTTGTTTATTAAAATATCAAATATCATAATATGATAAGTTTCATAATTGTTCGGTTGTGATAAAAGTATAAAAACAGCTAGAAAGTCAAAATTTGAAAGTTCGCAACTATTAATCCTACCTAGGACTGAAACTTCTTTTAAAGAAAAATCAAAATAATATCAAAATAACTAGACTATAAGATATTGTAATGCATAAATTTAGAAATAATGTATATAATAGATCAGATCGGTTAATCAATTTTGCTTAAAATTGTGAACCGTAATCGAATCAAAATAATTTATTTTAAAAATTTGTACCAAAGTCAGGTTCGATTAATCCTTAAAAATTATTTTAGTTAATTGTTAAATTCAGATTATTCAATTCTCTATCTTATATTGTACCAATTAAATCGAATAATTGATTGACCAGTTAATTGAAATATTTGATTCGAGTAATATTTTTTACTTTGCTTATTAAATATCAACTATGGTAAATTTAATAAGCAAAGTAAAAAAATCATTACCCGGATTTTTTTAAGATTAATCAAATTTTTCTATTTGAGAGTGACCAAAATATTAATAATTCGAAAGTTAATTTATTAAATTAAAATTTGTTAAACTCTAGTGACCAAAATAGGAGTAAGATTAAAGTTGGGTGATGATTGATGTAGTTTGCCCATTTTTATTAAGGAAAACATAACAGGAGATAACGGGAGGGCGGTATAGAATTCAAACTAAAAGTTGGGTGACCTTATCGAATATTTTAAAAGTACGGTGACCAAAATGAATATGCCCTAAAAATTCGGTGACCATTTATATAGTTTACCCTAAATTTAAATTTTAAGTATTTAAAATTATTTTTTAAAATTATATTAATTTTTAAACGATAACAACTGGACTTACCAGTAGTTTACAAAATTAAAATTTAAAAATAAATCTTAAATTTCAAGAAAAAAAAATGATTAGAACTTATTTATTGTGTTAAGACATTTTATTAAATCTTATATTCAAAATCTTTATTAACGTGAAAATGCCACTAATGGGTAGTTTGGTTTAAAGAATGTAAGATTATCTTTGGGAATGAGATTACCGGAATGTTACATTACTTAACATATTACCCGGAATGTTGTATTACCTTGTTTGATTTGTTTGGCATGAATGTAAGATTACATTGTTTGGTTGAAGGAATATAAGATAGGAAAAATGCATATTTGACCAAATTGTCCTTGAAATATATTTTCTTTTTTAACCAACTGAAATTTTAAGATTAAAGTCAAAATATTTACATAAAAGTTCATAGAAAATATAAAAAAATATAATATGAAAACCTTTTTATGAAAATTGATCTAAATAATAAATGTAATAAAACACATACCAATAATAAAATTTGAATCAAACGCATATATAAAAAAATTGAAATAAAATAAAAATTTGATATATTTTTATTTTATATGCATCATATTATTTTATAATAAGTATTAAAACCCTAAACCACTAAAATATAAAATAGATTTATACTTGTGTAATTATATACAAAAAGGAAAGATCATTTTAAAATAACTATATTTTTTAGGGGTATTCTTGTCCAAAGGGGGGGAATTGTCTAATACCTAAGAAAAGGGAGGGAATGACATTCCCAGGAAAAGACTAAAAAATAGCTATTGTTGGGAATATTTCATTACCCTTGGGAGGGAATGCTCTTGAACCAAACGTGGGTATGTGATTCTGAAAAAACTTATTCTCTTGGTAATGATCTTTTCCGCGAACCAAACACCCCCTAAGTGTGTGTATATATTCCTAATATGGTTGTAGCTCTTAATAAAATATTATTTTTTCTATTAGTAGGATCACTTATTAGATCATGTCATTAGTGTTAAATTTGGCTTAACATCAAATAATTGTTTAAATTATATATTTTTTCTCTATATGGTTGTTTAATGTATTTTTCGGTTCAAGTAAATGTTTAATGTTTTATTTCGTAATTATTTTAAGATTTTTTTTTGTGATATGCATTAAAATTTTATTTTATTATCTAATAAAAACATGAAACGTGTCATTTTTTTATTTTTTTATTTTTGAAAAAAAAAAACATAAAATCATTAATTTTATATAAACCCCCTAAAATCTTGAATTTTTAAAATTCCAATCCCTAAACCTAAATCACTAAACTCTTAAATTCTTTTTCTTCGACCATTGATTTAACGCCACACCAGTCACCCCTTTACCGACCCCTATAGTCGACAACCCCAACCTTACATCGTCAAAAATCGACGAACGATGTAGAACTAATGTTTTGATATAATAATTGAAAAATGTTTTGGACTAATTTGAAAAGAATTTAAAACTTGTTTTAAAGTCCAAACATCTTGAAATTATGTTTGAGGTATTTTAAGAGGTTTTTGGCAAAGATTTTTCATGTTTTTAATAGCCAAACTCGTGTTTTCAAAGTACCCGTATCGATACGGTTATACCCGTACCGATATCTTTTTGCCCCAGTTTGGCCACTGTCAAAACCCGTATCGATACAGGCCCTTGCCGTATCGATACGGATCGGGATCATTTCGATACGCCAGGTAAGCGTATCGATCCCATTTCAACTACCCCAACGGCTATTTCCCAACGGCCATTTAAATGTGAACACGTACTGATACGCCCTCAAGCGTATCAGTACGCCTAGGCTGGCAAGAGCTCAACGGCTAGTTCCTATGAAGGTCGTACCGATACGGTTCCAAGCGTATCGATACGACTAGCTGCAGAACAGCATTTATGAAGGGAAATAAAGTCCTCAACGGCTCCAAATCATCCCCAACGGCTAGTAACGGCCACAAACTCAATTGGGAGTATAAAAGAGACCTCCAAGCATCAAGAACAAGTTTATGCTTCAATTGTTACAACATTATGATGTCAAAATTTGTCTAGAGCTTTAATTGTTCATTTCTTGCTTAGACAACACTTGTGAGCTTACATTGTTAAATTTGCTCAAGTGTTTAGGTTTTGGGTGAGTGCTTAGAATTGCAAACAAACACCTTTTAGAGGGATTTCTAGTTTGTTAAGTCTTTCTTTGTAAAGAGAGTGTTCCTTCAAGCTTTGGGTAGAAAGCTTCGAGGGTTGTAACGGTTTCCTCCTAATCCTAGAAAAGGGGACGAAATTCTTAGTGAATTTGTTGGAAATCCTTAGTGGGGAGCTAAGGTAGTGGATGTAGACCTTGGTTAGAAGGTTGAACCACTATAAATCCTTGTGTCAAATTGCCAATTTTTCACCTCCCACTAAAACACCCAATTATCCAACTTCTCCACACTTGACGAGCAAGAACGGTTGATCGAATCGAGCCCCTAAAATCTCAACAAGAACCAAATGAACTATGAATGTCAGACGTAAAATTGTCAATCGAATGATGAATGGTGAACGTCGGATGGACAAACGACGATCCTTGTAGCTCGTGCATTGATTTAAATTCCTTTTCTCCGCCCATTGATGTAAACTCCACCTACATTGGCTGGAAAATACGTTAGACAACTATCTGGAAAAAAATAATTTAGGCACTTATTTGTAAAAATATGTTGATTTGTTTCATAAAAAATGTTGATTTTTATATATGAAACTGTTGAGTTGATCACACAATTGCAAATGGTCAAGAGGGGGTGAATTGGCGATAAAAATTTTGGTGGGTGAAAATGTGAAAAAATAAAAATATTACAAAAAGCAATTAGAGTGGTTCAAGTTCTCCAAACGAACTCTACATCCACTACTTTAGTTCCCACTAAGAATTTTCAACCAATTCACTACTTGAATTCTTCCCATTTTCTTGAATGAGGAAGGAACCTTACAATTTGATTAAGCTTTCTACCCAAAGCTTAATTCACTCACTATTACAAAGAGAAGTATTTGGTAAATTCTAAAAGTTCCTCTCAAATGATGAATGTTTGCCCAATTACAACTTCACACTTCCCAAACTCACAATAAAAGATTACGATTGAGAATACAAGAGTTGGGTTGAAGAATTTGACTCTAAAGGTACAAAGTTTGGATTTGAGTATTTTGATGTTGCTTGTAGGTTCAATAGTTGTTGCTTGTTCAATTGAGACTTGTTTTTATACCCTTGTATTGAATTCTAGCCGTTTGGGTAGTTGGGATCATCAATAGAGCCGTTGGGATGCAATTTCTCGCAATAAATACAGCTCAACTGCCAACCGTATCGGTACACGAGGACCCGTATCGATACATGTCTCAAAACAAAAAGAGCCGTTGCACAATAACAAAAGAGGCGTATCGATACGCGGGTAAGCGTATCGGTACGGGACAAGGACCGTTTCGATACGGGGAACATCTGTATCGATGCAATTATTTCAACAGAGCTCACTGGAAGTTCCGTATCAATACGACAACGAGCGTATCGGTACGGGACAACCACCACTTTAAATTTCAGTTACCTAACAACTGACACCAACGGTCAAAAACATTAAAGGCTTTCGAATTTAAAATTCCATTAAATTTGTATCGATACGGGGGACACCGTATCGGTACGCCATTCAAACTCCTTCAATTTTACAGAGAGAGCGTATCGATACAGATGCAATCTGTTTCGATACGCTGTTTTGATACGGTGAGGGGCGTATCGAAATGTGTTTCTCCAGTAGTCAACTTTGTTAAAAAAGGTATCGATACGGCTAGAAGCGTATCGATACGCCTGGACGTTTTTCAATAGTTTGGCCTTAGAACACTTAGAAAATATTTGGAGTTTGAGTTTTTCAAATTAAATTAAAGCCTTGTTGATTTAAAATCTTTTGAGGGACTTAAAAATCTATTTCAAGTTTTCAATTTAATCCTTAACATACTTTGTTATCAAAATCAAACATAAGTTTTTACAGAAACAAATAAAAAACAAGTAATAATATTCTTTTTTATAGCTTTTGATATCTAATCTTTTATTCGACTAATTCAAACCGGATATTACAAAGATTCATTATAAGGACGATCCTCCTAACTCAATTTACTATATTCACACCACCATAATTCGAACTTTTAGTCTTGTTTTATGAGATCTAATGTCTTATCATGTAGACCAATCGGTCGTTGGTAAAAAATATCAATCTTCTTAATTTAATAAAATTATTATCATTTTTACATGAATGAAAAATAAGTTGTCTAGATTAAACTCATGATCTAATTTAAAAATTGAATTAAAATAATGTCCCTTATTTGCACTCTAACTTGATTGATTTAATAAAAACATTACCAATAAAAGTAAAAGGAATCCATACAAATTATACAAGTGATTTGGGACATTTATGTCTTATTTGAAGAAATTTCATGCTGATTAAGACCTAAATAAATAGCAAGAATCAAGATGCCCAAGTTATTTGCATGTGAACAATAGAACTCGATTTGTTTTATTCTGATTTTTTATTATTTCCAACTTTTAATTAATAAATAATTTAATAGTAATGATAATAACGATAAGAAAAGCTCCATAGAGGTGGATTAGATTGGAAGATTTAATGATTATTTGCCTTTATTTCCCCCAAAGTCAAACGAAAATCATATTATTTTTAATTAATGCTTGAATAGATTATTATTATTATTATATTATTTATATACCAGATCCTCCGCCAACTCTCCATATACATTTCAACCCCAATACCATTACAAACAATTGAAATATATATCCTATTTTTTATTTTTTATTCTTAATTGTAATATTGTATATTTTCCTAATCAATATTATGTTTGGAGAACATGGAGCCGTGACATGATTACGATAACTTTGATCAATTTGTGTTTAAACATATACTATAATATTATTTAATCTCATTTTGTCAAAAAAATAATTAGAGAATGAAAATTTTGTCTAGACTATACTTCTCTTTATACATGGTCAAATTATGGTTTTGGTTTCTCTACTATATTCAAAATTAGAATTTAGTACTTACATTTTAATTTTACACAATTCAATCATATTTTAAAAACATTACTAAATAATGCAAATAGTTAACATGGCTAACTATTCCGATTAAAATGCAAAGGTAATTTTTTTTAAAAGCTCGAACAACTTATCGAGTTGTTTTTTTTAAAAAAAAAACAGGTTGGTATTAGGGATAAGCAAAATAACCGAATAAATCAAAAATCAAATTAAAAATAATATTTGGATAATTGATGGTTCACAAATTTTTAAAAACAATGGTTATTCAAGATGAGTTATTTTTAATATAAAATCAGTATTTTATATCTCAACTAGTGAGAGTAACTTAAAAATATCTAATTTTTTATTTATCTAATTTTTTTTTAAAATATTTATGAAAAACGATTTTGAAATTTTATAAATTTTTATTTATTTAAAAATAAAAAATCAATTGGTCTAGTGGGCGAGACATTAGAGCATTATTATATAAAAACCCTTTTTAAAATAGTTATTTACAATGACTCATAACCAATGTTATTAGAAAAATAACCTTCAAATCGTCCATGTAGGGTGAACTCGCTTTCGACAAAACACGAGTTCGAACATCGCTTTCTACAAAACGCGAGTTCCATGTTGAGTAAGTTGGTAAAAAGAAAAAAAATTAATTTCCTGCATTTTTTAACACGGAACTTGCTTTTTACAGAAAGTAATTTTTGAAACTCGTTTTTTCTAGAACGCGAGATCGCCTTACGTGGACGATTTGAGGATATTTTTTCTAAATAACATTGGATGTGGGTCATTTTCGTAAATAACTATTTAAAAATGTTTTTTATATAATAATGTCAGGCATTAGATTTCTTATGTAACATCAGAGGTTCGAATGTTAACGTTATAAATGGAGGAAATCAAGAATGGAACACTTGTGAGTGGGTGAGATATAAACTCCATTGCTTGGGGCATGAGCAAGTTGTGTAAATGTTGAGCGCAACTATGGAGTTGCAGTCTGAGAGTCCAAATCACAAACAGGTGGGCGACAGCTTCCCTTGTTGAGGAAGTAAAGCTCAAAACGAATGAAGACGCACCCAAAACTTGAAGACAAAAGTGATGCAACTTTGTCTTTGTATGATGTTGGTTGGATTTCTCGTGACGCAATCTAATGCAAGGTGAAGGTAGATTCGTTAATGGTGGTTGTTAAGTTGGTTAAAAAGCCACCTAATCAGCTGCATCAACTACCACATCTCTACAAAGTTATACCTGCATCATTAGTCATTACATATTATTAATCAACTTCATCAAACATCAGTATCATATTAATCAACCTTTTTCATCCTCATAGGGGAAAAACTATGTTGATAATGGGAAGGCTTTGACCTTTTCTTTTATGCTTAAATTACCCTTTAAGCTCTTATTCATCTTAAATTGATTAGTCAAATTAAATACTTCTCAAGTTTCTATAACTTTTGAAGTAAAGTAATTTCATCCTAATTCTGTCCCTATATACTTTAAATATTAACTTTGATTAACGTGAAATATAATACACATATTCATATTCTAAACATAAAACATGTTTGAACTAATGTATTTATCACACAATTGATGACTCAATCAAAATATTTTAAAATTTAAGGACTAATGGATGTAGTGTGCAACTATACTAGACAAAAAAAAAAAAATCAAAATCCAAGCGAACACACCTCAGCATAAATGTGCTACCAAACCCCCTCGGGCCCCTCCCTCTGTTGGTCAATTAGTTTTGTTTTTTAATGCAAAGCTGGTTTAAAAAGTGGGTAAAATTCATCACTAAACTTTAACTTCAATCTTGTTTTAAAATTTGCCTGATAAGACCCTCATTTAGGTGAGAAATTAACCTAGCTACTTGGGTTTTTGCCAAATTAGAAATGAGCATTTATTCCAGTCAAGTTGGGATAAAAAATTAGAGTCTAATAAAAATACTTTTTTAAATCAAGTCGAATTTTACTTATACTTATCTGCAATGAGTCCACCTTAACTCATATATATATATATTATAACCATGATTACATGAAAGAATCATTTTACTTATTAATCTAAGAATTAAGAAAACATAAAATTATGATGTTTTAAATTAAGGAGGGAGTTGTAGACTTGTAGCAGGGATGGTTAGTGGACAAAGTGTAATTGTGTTTTTTTAAAAGATTGCAAACCATATAAGTAATTAAGTATAGAGTTAGGCCAACTAACAATATATAATATGGAGTATTTAGTTATGAAGCATTAAATTTGTCAAGGCACATGGGCCATTCACCACCAACTCCATGTGCATGGCATGGATAACCAACTGCCTTCCTACTAATTTTCTCTCTATTTAATTCGATTCCATTGAACATCATTTTATCTGGCACTGTCCTGAGATGCCGTGTCCCCTACTACCAATTAGCCCTGCAAATCCAATCAATTCCTTACACATAATAATCATTCTTGGTTAGGTTGGTTGGTTGGTCAATCATATTCATTTTCCTCCCACAATACCCCATTATCATGTTTTTCCCCTTTAATTACCCTAAACTTTATGCTTACTTTACCATGTACCTGGATTTGGAATCCCATAATTACATTCCTGTTAGATTAGATTCTTGATTTTCAATCCTAGAAACAAACTGAACACTACCTTCAGCTCAAAAATCACAAGTTAAACACTTGTTAGAACTCACAAAACATGAATTAGCCTACATACATACCCAACTCTGCAACCTACTATGGAGTTATGGAGTAGTCAAGCCAAACTTCAGTGCACCAAAACACTTGACATATGGCACCAGAACATATTGGTCAATCGGTTTCCCATCGCCGAGTCCAACCGAATTCCAGAATTTGCTCCTGTTCTACCTTCCTTCTTTTTGAATCCAGATGTTTGTTTCTTTGAGGAGATGTGTCTTGTTTTATGGTAGATTCTTTCCTGAGCAGTGATGGATGGATCTTTAGAGTAAACAAAAGAAGGCCGAAAATTACGAATCACTGACAATGAGCAAAAATTTATGATTTACCTCTTCTCTGGACCAACCATTTTAGATGCTCCATTTGGTAATTTAGAACCCATTTCCCCTGGCATTTACCACAAAATTATAAATGACAGGATATTCCATAGACATGCAATTGGCTTTGAGCAGAGATGGTTTATAAATCAAACACCTGTAACTGCATTAAGAGATCTTATGCCTTGGGAGTGTCTATTTGTTGTCACCTTATCTCCATTGCTGCTCATTCAAGTACATTTCAAACTGATCAGTTGATTCTCTTCTTTGTTATATCTCTAAATGGGCTTCTAGTTGCAGAAGAGATACAATTGTCAGTTGATGCTATCAGTTACGTACCTTAGTGCCCGTTTGAGTGCCTCCACGGACAGTAGTTTAATCGGCTTAGAGAGCTTTTTCGAGTTTGTTTCATCAGAACCAGATAGAGGATCAACCATGTATATACCTTCTGATCTAGGAGGATTCCTAAATGCTGTTCTCAAGTTCCTGCAACAGGAATAAATGCCACTCATGAAAATTAGAAAAGGAATGGATTGAACAATTTAATTCGACAACACAAGGATACAAAAAGGAAATGGATCATTGATCACCTACCCTCCCATTAGCTCAGTTCGCTTTCTGGGATATTTTTTTGATGCTTTCTACATAACATAACAGAAAAGAGTTATCTAGGAAAGATTTGCATCCTACTCCAGTGATGTTGGTAAAACAAGACAAAGATGAAAGTAATGTTGTGCCTACCGATTTGTGATATTGGCAGTAAGCACCTTGACGTCTGAAATAACATAACACTTTAGAAGTAAATTTAGAAAGAGATAAATTACATAGACATGCATACAGTGCAGAGAAAACTGGATAGCATGGAGCCTCGTATTCAAATGGTTAGAAAGTTGTTTAACAAGCTGCATGATAAAAACATATGATGCCAAATTGCATTGGATGAACAAACATAAGAATGAAACTTCATGAAGCCACATCTAATTTTGTATCAAAGATTCTCAAGAACAACTTCTTTTCTTCTTGCTTAACTACATAATTCATCAATCCACATTGCAAACATTCAGCACAAACCAGACTCCCGTGCCACGAACCTATCGACAAAGATTTTACATGTGTTGAGCATTTTCTGCTTTCCTGACATGACAGTTACCATGAACTACAAGCAAACTGCAAACAAGGCAAAGACTAATATTGCACGCATAAGCAGAGCGATAGACCACAATCCACGATCATTCATTCGGAAAGCCTATAACATCATTCAAATCACTTTTCCTTTAAAACATTTTCTGTGAAGCTGGCCACTATTATTAGTACAAAATAAATGTTTCTCTCAAACCCATTTCTAGATCAGGTATAGTATACGAGGCCCATTGTGCAAAGACAGTCAATATATCAAAAGAGCCTTAAGGAAGACATGTGCCATACTTATTTACGACGAGCGTGCAAACCATCCCATCCAGTCTTTTTCTGTTGCAAACTCCATAGTCAGCTGAAGTACCAATCTTTAGAATTCGGTTGGCTGCAGTAACACTCAAGGAAAATCCTGATCCCTACAAAATGATACAAAAAGTATTACTTTCTTCATGAAGTGTACTCAACATAACCAATTGAAACATGACAAAGTTGATACCTTGGGGTTTTTGCGAACACTGCAACTGAACAATGCAAAAACTGTTCCAACCTGCTCCTCACAATTCTGCTTATAAGCATCACCAAACAAAAAAAGCGGAAGGGTACTTTCATCCAAGCACGCAATTTTCCATATGCTATAGCTCTGCCCAATGGAACTAGTCTTTGGAGTTCCCTTTTCAGCCAACACTCCTATGGTTGCCCAGCAACCATAAAGGGTGTTTCCCCCCAACAAATTCCTGTAAAACCCCCCAAAAAATATCTAGTCATCTACCTCATGAAGGGAACTTAGCATTCAAATACAAGAAAATATATAGCAATAAAAGCATAATTTACAAGAAGTAAAATTATGTACTTTATAGTTGATAGACGAACAAAACGAATATCGGACAAACGCTCACTTAGCTCCGCAGGAGTGACCAATTGCTTCCTAACAGACAGAAGAAAATATACTGTCAGGGCTTTTCCACTTTAGCACTTAGTTCATGACTTTAATCAGAATAGTCACCCAAATCAATGTCAGTCATCGTCAGAACTTAGCTTTACCTTATACGCAAACCTGAAAACTTGTCAACTCGAATAGCATTTGAAGTCCGTGGCTTCGACTTGGCATGTTTCTCAACTGGTTTGGGTTCATAATCAAGGCAATCTTGGACAAAATTCTTAAAAACAGACAAGTCTGATTTCCCTCTCTGCCTTGGCGATCCATCATCTGATAGGTACCCTACAAATTTGGCACAAACAAACTTGTAAGAATAAACCCATTATCAGATTCGAAAGCAAGAACAAAATAACCAAAATCCATAGGTGAAAATTACAGTGGCAGAGGCAGAAACCCAAATAAAAGATACCCAGAAGGGCATTTTAAAGAGAAAAGATGGGAAAATGTTGAGTGATGAGAAAGCGTGGATTTGTTTACCTGTATAATGAGAATGGGAAGCAGGAGGCGTTTCCAAAACGCTTTCTTGAAGAGAGAGGAGGAGATCGAGATCGTCTTCATGGCTTGTCATTGGTTGTATTGTTTAAAGTAAAACGGATTTAGACTACAGGGAAGCTCTCTGTTATCAAATTAAACGAGACGATTGGAAGATAAAAGGGGGGGGGGGGGGGGGGGGTTATCAAGTTTAGGTAATATGGAGGGAGACTTGAAACAGGTTTTGGAGGGAATAAAACAGGTTCGCGGCTCGTCCCAAACTTTGGCTACCCCCACTTTTACACGTTAATTTGATTTTAAGATATAATTTAATATTTAAATTTGTACAGTTAATCTGTTTATAAATGATCATACAGCATGTAGACAAAGCGATATGAATTTGTGTATTTTGAGATGAATATCCGCTTTTCTCTTTTCCACTAAGACACTTGTTGGATTATGTAATTTAAGTATTCGTTTCATTTGTATTAAAAAGCAATGTTAGATAAGCATATTTACATGCATGAACATGTGTATTGAATTAAAACCCTGGTTGTTCGGAAGAAAGCGAGAAATTATATCATAGGCCCGACTCGCCACGTCATCCATGGTCCCAACCACTAAAAAGCATCCATTTCATTAATTTTTTCCATGTCATTTTTTACCAAGTGAATCTACAATTGGTAAAAAGTGTTTTTTTAATTTAATTTACAGTAAATCTGAGTGAAGATTCACTCGGTAAAAAAATGACATGGAAAAAATTAATGAAATGGATACTTTTTATTGGTTGGGACCATGGATGACGTGGCGAGCCGGGTCTATGATATAATTTCTCAGAAGAAAGCAGATTTATGTGGAGAAAAAGTCGCAGAGCCAGTAGCGTTCAAAGGCTAGAAACAATTGACGTCGCATAACACCAACAATATAAATGGCTGACATTATGTTCGTGGTTAGATGAGCTTCTCCTCTTTCCAAGGCCAAGCTAAAGAGGCTCCCAATAAAGAGCTAGGCTCGTTAAGTTTCTAACATAACCCCCACCCCCACGTAGAAGAATAAAGCTTCTTCACCTGGCATAAGCCACAATGGTGAAACCCCTCTCCACATTCTTCCTCTCCACACTGCTGCTGGTCGCTTATTGCGCAGCGGACGAGGCGGAGAACGAAGACGATAACACTAAGGTTGACAGTCATGCGGCGAGTAAGAGCGTGACGTACGACGCAAGGTCCGTGATCATCAATGGCAAAAGGGAGCTTCTGTTTTCTGGAGCTATTCATTACCCCCGCAGCACCCCGGACATGTGGCCGCACCTGATTCAAAAGTCTAAGCGGGGAGGCATCAACACGATCGAGACCTACGTTTTCTGGAACGCACATGAACCGGTTCAGGGTCAGTTCAACTTTGAAGGACAATATGACTTGGTGAAGTTCATCAAGTTGATTCATCAGCACAAAATGTTTGCAGTCCTTAGGTTGGGACCTTTCGTCCAGGCTGAATGGAACAACGGGTAATCATGATTCCAAGTTTCTAACCTTTTCCCAATTTCCTTTTTTCAATCTTCTTATTGAAATGGACTTTTTCACTCTGAAAAAAACTCCAGAGGATTACCATATTGGCTAAGAGAGGTCCCCAACATTATATTCCGATCTGACAATGAACCTTACAAGGTACAAGAGCCTTTTTCCCACAACAATATTAGTACAAGGTTTCGCAGCTGACGAGAATCTGAACTTGTGCAGGAACACATGCAAAGGTTTGTCACCATGATTGTCAAGAAAATGAAGGAGGAGAAGTTGTTTGCTCCACAAGGAGGGCCTATCGTTTTAGCACAAATAGAGAACGAATACAACACGATTCAGCTAGCATACAGAGAAAAAGGGGACAGCTACGTTCAGTGGGCTGCAAAAATGGCGCTTAGCTTGGATGTACAAATCCCATGGATCATGTGCAAGCAGAAGGATGCCCCAGATCCCGTTGTCAGTTCTGTTTTTTTTTTTCAAGAACTGATAAAAAAGATGGAAAACAAAGTAGTAATACGTATACACTTGGTTCTGCAGATCAATACATGCAATGGAAGGCACTGTGGAGATACTTTCACTGGTCCAAATAAGCCCAACAAGCCCTCATTGTGGACTGAGAACTGGACTACACAGTAAGTCAGTGTTGTTTATACCAACATATTTAAAGGGAGATTCGAGTCCGTCGGTGTGTATTGGCTAATGTTGTGGCTGTCTCTGGATTCAGGTTTAGAGTATTCGGGGATCCCCCATCCCAAAGGTCAGCTGAAGATTTGTCATACTCGGTTGCCCGCTTCTTCTCCAAGAACGGAAGCATGGTTAACTACTATATGTACCACGGTGGCACGAACTTTGGCAGAACGAGTTCTTCATTTACATCGACTCGCTACTATGACGAAGCGCCTCTCGACGAATACGGTAGGATTAAGCATATGTACATATATATATGCAGCTAAACGAGGAGCCAACTCTCACATGTTCTTGCTGTAGGTCTTTTAAGGGAACCAAAGTGGGGTCATCTCAGGGATGTTCACAAGTCCTTAATTTTGGGCAAGAGGGCTCTGCTTTGGGGGACTCCTACTGTTGAAAAGTTGAGTCCAGAACTGGAGGTAAGCATGCGTTTATATAGACTAATCTAATGGATTTATGGTCAGGGAAATCGATATCAGTTTAATGTGCAATGCAGGCTATAGTGTGGCAGCAACCTGGAACTCCGGTGTGTACAGCTTTCTTGGCCAACAACAACACTCAGCAACCACAAGTTATGAATTTCAAGGGGCAGCAATATCGCCTGCCGCCTCGTTCCATTAGTATCCTCCCCGACTGCAAGACCGTGGTTTTCAACACTAACCAGGTAAACCGAACTCTATAAGCTCCAAACCTTTGGGCTTTACTTGCACTGCAAGTAACTTATCTTCCATGCTTGACACAGATCACAGCTCAACATAACTCGAGGAAATTCGTAAGATCAGAAATTGCAAACAAGAACTTCAACTGGGAGATGTACAGGGAAGTCCCTCCTACTGAAACAGCAATGAAGTCCCCCGGGCCATTGGAGCATTGGATATTAAGCAAAGATACAACCGACTATGTATGGTTCATGGCTCAACTTAAGCTGGAAGCGCGTGACTTGCCGATGAAGAAAGATGTTGTCCCGACTCTACGAGTTGCAAGTGAGGGACATGGAGTCTATGCGTTCATCAATGGTGAATACATCGGCACTGAACACGGAAGCAAAGTGGAGAAGAACTTTGTTTTCCAGAAACCTGCACCTTTCAAGGAAGGGAATAACTATATTGCTCTCTTGAGCTTCGTGGTCGGACTTCCCGACAGTGGAGCCTACATGGAACGCAGATATGCGGGGCCACGTTCTATCACCATCCTCGGTCTGAACACCGGTACACTCGACATAACGGATAACGGTTGGAGCCATCAGGTTGGAATTGTTGGAGAAAATAAGAAAGTATTTACCGAAGAAGGCTCCAAGTCTGTTAAGTGGAGCAAGGCTGAGCAAGGAGGACCCATCACATGGTACAAGGGAAGTTTTGATGCACCAGAAGGCAACAACCCGGTTCTCATTACAATGGATGGTATGGGGAAAGGTATGGTGTGGATCAATGGCAACAACATTGGCAGATATTGGGTGTCTTATCTATCTCCTCTAAAAACCTCGACTCAACCCGAGTACGTAAACCCTGATCCGTTCACGGAACAGTCTCGACTAGACGGAAACTCAGGTTGTTTTGTTTTGTAATCTCAGGTACCATATCCCACGATCATTCCTGAAGCCAAAGGACAACCTGATTGTTATCTTCGAGGAAGAAAAAGGTATCCCTAAAGCTGTCTACATATCAACAGCTAACAGGGACACCATCTGCAGTGTCATGGGAGAACATTACCCGCCATCTCCGTGGTGGTTCGAGAACAAAGCCGGCATCGTCCGACCCCTGGTGAATGACTTGAAACCAAAGGTTGAACTGACATGTCCGGACCAAAAGAAGATCGCGGCAGTCGAGTTTGCCAGCTTCGGTGATCCTTTCGGAAGCTGCGGATCCTACGTTCAAGGGAACTGCACCGCTCCCGCATCCAAGCAAGTCGTTGAGAAGCTGTGCTTGGGGAAACCCACCTGCAAAATCCCGGTGGAGGCGGCAGAATTCGGTAACATGATTGGTGCTTGTGCTCCTAATGCACCCAAGACGTTGGCTGTCCAAGTGGTTTGTGGTAAATAAAAGGCTAGACATGAGTATAGCGAGAGAGCTTCAATGGAAGCTTGTGATTTTTCCCCTTCTTTTTCTTGAGCTAAAACAGTGCTAGGATAAGCCAATGTATTGTTAGTGCTCTCAGCTATTTCTTAAATCTAATTTTGCAATTTCTAACCATAATTTAATCTAGTATTACTATTTAGTTTCCCTATTTTCTTGTCTTCCATATAATAATAAGGGTAAAATACACAGACGGTCACTGAACTTTGGTAAAAAAACAAAATGGTAACCAACCTTTCAAAAATCACGAAATAGCAATTAAACTTTATATTTTAAAACAAAACAGTAACTGGGACGTTAAACCCCATTAATCCCTAACGGAAATCTGATTGGATATGTCACACCCCCACCCTATTTTCCACCTCATATCTAAAAAATAATAAAACTCCATTCCACGTCAGTTTCCTGTCATCATTTCCACTTCCATTTCTGAACCTTTTCTTCTATTTTTCCACAACAGCCATGGTTTTAAGTTTATACTCCAACTGAGAAACCGATTTTCAGAAATAAAACCTCTTTGCTTATTTATCTAACCATTAATATTTTCATATGAAAAATTACAAATTGTTATAGAAAATTACCGGAAACGAGTTCATAAGTTGAAGGATTCCGAGCTGAGCTTGCAAGAACTTGACGTATTTGAAAGCAGATTGAAGCATTTCGGCCGTGTTCATCTTCGTCCCACCGGGGACAAGCTTTCCGAGCTCTTGAGTCTTCCTAGTTATCTTCCTCCTCCCCTCCCTCGCCGCGATGCTTTGCGCCGACACGTATTTTCCGTCGTCGTTCTTCTTACTGTTAACCTGATTCGTGCTTTGAATTTGATGATGATTGTCTTGGAGCAGCACCAGACATGAATTTAGATCAACCCAATCGAAGAAATCGAGCGTCAAACACTGATCTTCGATGAGTTTTTAGCGTTTAGGGCATGAAAAGGAGCCGAAGCTTTCGTACGAGATGGTTTCCGGCGGCAATTGAAGTAAAGGAATGTAGTTTTTAGGGTGAAGAAAATTGTTGTTCAGTTCAATGTAAGGATCAACGAAAGCAAAAGGCAGATCAAATGGATCCTAGTATTGCTGATCAGCTTGAACTAGAACTGTTTTCGGGTTAACATTCTGGAAATCGGTTTCCTAGTTGGAGTATGAACTTAAAACCATGGCTGCTGTGGAAATATAGAAGAAAAAGTTCAAAAATGGAAATGGAAGCGATGACAGGAAACTGACGTGGAATGGGGTTCTGTTATTTTTTATATATGAGGTGAAAAATAGGGTGGGGATATGACATATCCAATTAGATTTCTGTTAGTGGTTAACGGGGTTTAACGGCCCAGTGACCGTTTTATTTTAAAATATAAAGTTTAATTGCCATTTCGTGATTTTTGAAAGGTTGGTTACCATTTTATTTTTTTTTACCAAAGTTCAGTGACCGTCTATGTATTTTACCCTAATAATAATTATAATAACAACAACAACAATAATAATATTTGCATAAAAAATCAATTAAGATGCCAATCTTAGTCATTTATTATCATTTTATGTAACCCCCTCGCCTCGGTCTGGTCGACTGACCGGTTCGAGTAGGTTACACGGGGAAAACCGATGTGAAACCCGTTAAGGTCCCACCTCGGTTAGCAACCCTAGAAAATTCCTTTTAATTAAATCTTGTCTAAAGGCATATTATTACCTAAGTGATCACGACAACGGAAAACATCAAGAAAGAAACACAATCGAACCTAAAACCATATGTTAAACAGCCCATTTTAAAGCCACTGAGCAGGCCGTATCGATACACCAGTCAAGGGTATCGATACGCCTTGACCAAGTCAACTGCCATCAGTCAACACAGGAAGACCGTATCGATACAGCCCTTGAGCGTATCGATACGCCCTTCTCGGTCAACATCTCGCGGTCAACGAGACAAAACCGTACCGATACGCCTAGAGCTCGTACCGATACGCCAAAGTCTCACCAAAATCTCAAATTTCCAGTGAGCTTTGGGCGTATCGATACACCCCCAAGTATCGGTACCCCTAGACAATTCTGTGTCCGAAAGTGTAGGACCGTATCGATACGGCCCTTAGGCGTATCGATACGCCCTGCACTGCAAGACACTAAATTGCAGCAAAACACTAAATTGCAGCAAAATAACACGAAACTCAACTCTAAATGCATTTTAAGACTTCCCTAGCCACATACAAGCATCCATACAACATTCCACAACCTAGAACTAGCATGAAGAACAATTTAGATGATCAACGAGACATATACATCATGGCATTCACATAAAGGTAGATATTGCATAAATAGGCATGCTTAAAAGCTCAAAAGCTAAATGGCACATGTCTTCACACATAAGTTTTCATGCTTATCAAAACAACATATAACAACCAAAGCATAGCCTCTCAACACAAGCATTCAACAAGACATAACATGGTTTACAAAGCCGAAGCATAACACAAACATCATCACATACAACGCTCATACAAACACATAGTAGCCCTATTGCTAAACTACTACTTTATTTACTAAACCATACTTGAGCAACTACAAAGCTTGGAATGTCCATTCGCCTTGCTCTTTGCTAACACCACGCTACTGATTTGCATTGTCGAAAATGAGAGCGTAAGCTAGAAGCTTAGTGAGGATGCTCTAAAACCAAAAACAACGACAATGCAGGGTTCAAGTATTCAATCCTTAACATCACACACAATCATACATAAGCATCAACATAGCAAACTAGCTAGCAACACAAGAGTCAATAATATGGCATCTTACTTCATATTAAGCTCAACAATATAAAGTAAATATCTCAACATCATAACCACAAGAGCAAGTACATTGGCCACTATTAGTTTACTCAGATATGCGAATTTACTCTCAACAACAACATTACCTCGGTGGGATTACACTCATCACCGGACCTTGCATGGATGGGATTCCACTCATCATCACGTATAATATAAACATTTTCCGGTGGAATATTACATCACCGTACTCCTCCTTGATAACTTAACGCCACCAAGGCCACGTGCGAATTTGACTCAACCGTGTGCACACTAATCCTAATGATCGATCATTTATACCCGGTAAGTTAACTAGTGCCAATTACTTTTAAACCACATCATATCAACCATCATTTATAGCACACATCCATTGTCACACACATCAATGTATATTCACACATAATCAATTCATGCCTCACAAGATCAATATAAGCATAAACATCTAAAGCTTATTAACACACAAGAAGTTAAACTACCAATTTAATTTCTACCTTGGAATGGCCTACCAAGCTCATTCCAATACCTCCACTACACACACTTGAACCAATTTAAACAAGTTTGAAGTTTCACTCGCCACCCTTCCTTAGCAAACCAAGCAAAGCTAGTCAAGCCTCCACAATTTTCGAATTCGATCCCGATCCTTCACCGATGTTTCCTCTTGCTTCTAACCAATAAAAAGACAAGTATTACTCACCAAATCAATGCTAAACTCAGCCACAAACCCAACTCACAATCACAAGCCAAAACTTTACAATTTCAAACCCAAACTAACCTCAAAACTCACATTTTCGTACTCCCCAAATACCTAACTGAAATCTACCATTTCCAACACCCAAATGACATCTAAAGGCTTCCAAAACACCTTCCTAACAACTTTATACCATCAGCCCTTCAACCCAACACAAAAACCCACCAAAAATTCAAGTTTTAACACTTTGAAAAATGCTCCAAAGACCCACTTCGGGATTTTTTTCCAAAATCCTTCCATTTTAATATATTAGGTGTATTTAAGTGAGATTAACTCAAAACCTAACTCAACAACCCAAAAACAAGTGGAAAACCCATTAAAAATCCATACTTTCATCAAACTTGAAAAACTTGAAAAACACAAATGGTGATGGTTTTGAAATCTAAATCCATGGAAATGCTTGGGATGAATAGGAGAGTTCAAAAATGAAATTACCTTCGAAAAAGCTCTTGAATTGATGGAGAAAATGGATGGAATAGTAGATTGGGGTTTTGGGAGGGGTTTGGGTTCTTTTCCTCGTTGGAAATGAAGAAGCAAGGAAGAAGACATCTTTTTTTTTCTCTTTTAGTTTCAAAAAGTTTGTCTTCCTTGTTTTCACCTATTTACAAAATTGCCATCACTTTAATTTTAAATCTCATTTAAATCAAAACTAAGGTCTAATTAAATTAAATCGGTTTTGACGACTCGAACCAAACACACACGCCAAACTCCCAACCCCAAAACATGGGTGTTACAACTCTCTCGCACTTAAGGAATTTAGTCCCCGAAATTACCTGACTAAAAGAGATAAGGAAACTGCCTTTCCATATCCTCATTCCTCTCCAAAGTGGCCTCGTCCACCCCTCGACATTGCCACCGCACTTTTACTATCTCAATTGATCTACCCCGCAACACCTTACTGTCAGAAGCTAAGATCTCAACTGGTTCTTCTTCATAAGTCAAATCCGGATTCAATTCAATCTCTTCTGCAGGCATAACATGTGATGTATCTGACCTATACTTACGGAGCATCGAAACATGAAACACATTGTGTATCTTCTCTAGCTCGGATGGCAAACGCAACTGATAAGCAACTGGGCCAACCCTCTTCACAATCTCATATGGTCCTATGTATCTCGGACTCAACTTCCCTTTTCGGCCAAATCTAATTACTTTCTTCCACGGAGACACTTTTAAGAACACCTTCTCACCCACTGAAAACTCAACTTTCTTCCTCTTCAAGTCGGCATAGGACTTCTGCCCATCCGAAGCTGCCCTCAAGCGATCGCAAATCAATTTCACTTTATCGGTTGTCCCCTTAAGCAAATCTGGCATAGGTAACAACTTTTGTCCCACTTCAGCCCAACAAACTGGAGTTCTACACTTCCTACCATACAAGGCCTCATACGGAGCCATCTGAATGCTCGACTGAAAACTATTATTGTAAGCAAACTCAACTAGAGGCAAGTGCTTCTCCCACGTACCCTGAAAATCAATGATGCAACAACGCAACATATCCTCTAAAATCTGTATAACCCTCTCTGACTGACCATTTGTCTGAGGATGATATGACGTACTGAAATTCAAACGGGTACCCAAAGTTGTATGCAGACACTCCCAAAATCGAGCTGTAAACCTCGGATCTCTATCGAACACAATAGACTTCGGCACACCATGTAGTCTAACAATCTCACCAATGTACAGATTGGCCAATCTATCTAATGTATAAGTCGTATTGACTACCAAGAAGTGAGCACACTTCGTGAAACGATCTACTATAACCCAAACCGAGTTCTTTTTCGTAGGAGTCAAAGGCAAGCCCGAAACAAAATCCAAGGTGATATTCTCCCATTTCCGTTCCGGAATTCTCAACGGTTGCAATAAACTTGAGGGAACCTGATGTTCCGCCTTCACTCTTTGACATACCATACACTTACTCACGAAGTCGGCTACATCTCTCTTCAAACCAACCCAAAAGTACTCATTCTTCAAATCTCGGTACATCTTCGTACTTCTAGGATGCATAGCAAACGGACTACTGTGCGATTCAGTCAAGATCGTATGTCTCAAGTCACTGTCTTCTAGCACAACTATCCTATTTTTGAAACACAAGACTCCATCGGTACTGAAGCTGTAGTCTGAAGATCTACCCTCGGCTATGTCTTGCACGTGAGGTGTTAAAGATCTATCTAAGAGCTACTTCTCCATAATCGACTGACCTAGAGTAGGTCTAACCTGAAGCTCGGCCACCAAGCCACCATCTTCGGACAAGCTCAATCTAGCAAACATGGCCCTCAAATCTACAACAACCTTTCTACTCAAAGCATCAGCCACTACATTGGCCTTACCCGGATGGTACTCAATCGTAAGATCATAGTCCTTTAGCAACTCTAACCACCGTACTTCAGACTCTTGTGATCTATGTACACTGTGCATTTCTCACCGTACAAATAGTGCCTCCAAATCTTCAGAGCAAACACAACTGCAACTAACTCTATGTCACGGGTCGGATAGTTACGCTCGTGAGTCTTCAACTGTCTTGAGGCATAAGCCACCACTCTCTTGTCTTGCACGAGAACACAACCTAGGCCTACATAGGAAGCATCACTGTAAACTACATACTCTTTCCCTGACTCTGGCTGAATCAAGATCGGTGCTTGGGTCAAGGCTTCTTTCAACTTCTCAAAGGCTCTCTGTATTACATCTGACCACTCAAACTGAACACTCTTCTGAAGTAACTGTGTCAATAGAGCGGCTAACTTCGAGAAACCTTCTACGAATCTTCTATAATATCCAGCTAAGCCTAGAAAGCTACGAATCTCTGTTGTTGACTTCGGTTTCTTCCACTCAACAATGGCCTCTATCTTCTTCGGATCAACTCTAATCCCATCGGCTGACACTACGTGCCCTAGGAAGACTACCTCTCAAATCCAGAACTCACACTTGCTCAACTTGGTATACAACTGATTATCTAACAAAGTATGCAAAACTAACCTCAAGTGTCGGTCATGGTCTTCCTCGGTACGTGAATACACCAAGATTTCATCTATGAAGATAACTATAAACTGATCTAGGTACTGATGGAAAATCCTATTCATCATATCCATGAAAGCAGCCGGTGCATTAGTCAACCTAAAAGGCATGACTAAAAACACATAGTGACCATATCTAGTCCTAAAGGCCGTCTTCGGTACGTCAACCTCTTTTACCTTTAGCTGATAATAACCTGATCTCAAGTCGATCTTCGAAAAGACTAATGCCCCTCTCAACTGATCAAACAAATCATCAATTCTCGGCAACGAATACTTGTTCTTCACTGTTAACTGATTCAACTGTCTATAATCTATACACATTCTCATGCTTCCATCTTTCTTCTTCACAAACAAAACTGGAGCGCCCCAAGGCGAAGAACTCGGTCGGATAAAGCCTCTATCTGTCAACTCTTGCAACTGAGTCTTCAACTCTTTCAGTTCTCCACTAAGGATTTCAACCAATTTACTATGAATTCTTCCCCTTTTCAAGGCTTAGGAGGCAACCTTTACGACCTAGACTTATGACTCAAGCCTAGCATCCAAAGCTTCTACCCCAAATCTTTGAGAACTCTCTTTACAAGAGAAAAACAAATAGCAAACTGAAATCCCTCTACAAAGGTATGTGTTTGCACCTTTTAGCACTCACCTAAATCCTAAAACACTTGAGCATACATTGACAATTTAGCTCACAAGTGTTGTCCATACAAGATTGTGAAAATTGAGCACTAAGACATTTTACAAATCAAAGAATGTTGGCTTGTAGTCTATTTTTGGGTCTTTCGTGGATGCTTGGAGGTGTCTTTTAAACCCTCTAACAAGATTGTAGCTGTTACTAGCCGTTAAGGGTTTTTTTAGAGTTGTTGGGGACTTCTTTTCCAGACATAAATGCACTTCTGCAGCAGGGCGTATCGGTACACGGGCTACGGGTATCGATACATGTTCTTAAAAAAATAGTCGTTGGAGCATTTATAACACAAGCGTATCGGTACGCTTCATGGGCGTATCGGTACGACGCTAAGGGTGTCAATACGGCTAAGGGCGTATCGGTACGACGCTAAGGGTATCAATATGGCTAAGGCCGTATCGGTACGAAAAACGGCTACTGGAAAACGGAGTTTTGGAAAAACAAATGGGAGTATCGATACGGGTAAAATGGGTACCGATACAACTGACAATGTATCGATACACTAACAAGTGTATCGATACACATGACATGTTTTGACACTTTTGCTATATAAAATCATTTTAAACATGTCAAAACCCTTTGAAAACCTTTCAAACATATCTTTCAAGTTGTTTGGACTTTAATGCAAGTTTGCAAAATATTCAAACAAGTCTAAATACATTTTTCAAAATATTATATCAAAACAAACATCCTAACAATCTCTCCCCTTTTGATATAATAAAACCAACTTGAAAAATTGTTTTTGTGATTCTCTCCCTTAGTAAAATAATTTTTGTAGAAAACATTAAAAGCTCCCCCTTTTCTTTTGAAAATTCAATTTTTCAAACAATTATCTCCCTTTTTTATATAATAAAACTAACTTGATTTTTCTTGTGATTCTCTTCCTTAGTAAAATAATTTTTGTAGAAAATATTAAAAACCCCTTTTTTCTTTTAAAATTCAATTTTTCAAATCATTTCCCTCTTTTATTATATCAAAAAGAAATTGTTATAACTTGAAGTTCAACAACAATGGAGGTTTTAAAAAGATTTTGCAATTAAAAATTTGGCTCCCCCTTACTCAAACATCAAATAAATTGTTAGTCCAACAATTCACGATTAACTAGTTGAATTAAACAAAATAAACAACTAAATTCAACTAATTTTACCACTTGAATCAAAGGTAAGATGTGAAGCATCTTTCTTCAAGTGATCTTCCTTGTGTGCATAGAGCTTTCATGGTTCATCACTTTGTTAATCAATGCTCCATCACACCTATAAAAGGACAATCAAGTAATTTTTAGTATCCAAATTGCTTTGGATCCAATGACATTAGTAACACAAATTTTAGTCCCCTTAGGAATCCATTTTACAATTTTATCATTTTTATTTGAAATAATTAGTTCTTTTGGAACCCAAATACTTCTAAAGCATTTACCGTTGAAAAATTTAGGGGCATTAGATTGTCTTTGATAAAAGTTTGATTTTCCAAAATTATTTTTCTTTTCACATTTCTTGGAAATCAAATCTTTTCTTTCTTAAGATCATCTACCTCTATTTGATGATATTTTTTTCTAAATTTTGAAGTAAATTTTGCAAATTTAATACTTTAAGTTTAAACTCTTTAAATTTTGCTTCAAACTCTAAATTAGTTTTCACAGGAAAGTCATTTTCGGTTTTCAATTTTGAAATCAACTTTTTATTTTTGAAAATGAAGCCTTGAACTCAAAAATTAATTTGTCATAGGCTTCTTTTAACTCATCAAATGTATAAAAATTAAAAATAGATGATTTAGAAGTCACCTCACCTTCTTGGAGGGTCATAAGACATAAGTGGGCTACCTCATCTTCATCGACGGAGTCTTCATCACTCCATGTTGCCACATATGTCTTCTTTGAAGATGATCCCTTTTTGTTGAAGTGAGGGCAATCGTATTTGGTGTTGCATTGCTTCTTACATTCATGGCTTTTTAGGAAATCCTTCATATTCTTATTCGATTCATGCTTGGATTCTTTCATTTCGCTCTTCATGAATCGGGCAAACTTCTTGAAGAGATAGACTATCTCTTTATTTTCACTTTCCTCCTTACTTGAATCTTTTGATGACCAGTGGAGGATAGAAGAGCAACAATGTTTAGATCTTCGATTCCTTGCTCTTTGATCTTCGTCTCCTTCTCCCTTCTCCATTCTCAAGAGTTTAGACATCAACTCATGGGGTAAGAACAGAGCCAATTAGCTCATCAAGCTTGAGCTCCTTTAAGTTCTTGGTTTCAATGATAGCCGTCTTCTTGCTCTCCCATGATTCGAGAAGTGAATACATCAACTTTTAAATGAGTTTATCTTCCGAAATCTCCTCTCCAAGACCTTTGAGATGGTTGAAGATTGTGGAGAAATGGTCGAACATACTCTTGATGTCTTCATCCAAGTCCATCTTGAAGTTTTCATATTCGAGGTTGAATAGACCAATCTTTGTCTCCTTCACCTCGTTCGTTCCTTCATATGTGACTTCAAGTTTGTCCCATATTTTCTTGGCACTCTCACAAGAAGACACCTTTGCATATTCTTCTGGGCTCAAAGCACAAAAAAGAATATGCATGGCCTTGTAATTTAACTTCATCTTCTTGTGATCATATGCACTCCATTTCTGCCTTGCTTCGTTGTGGCACGAACGATCCATCGAGAACTATATCCCGAAGATGATAGTCCTTTGCTCTTAAGAAGAACATTATCCTATTCTTCCAATAGGCATAATGTTGACCGTTAAAGAATGGTGGTTTGTCAATGAATTGCGCCATGGAAACCAGTTGATAAAATGGTTGATCGAGCTTACCGAGATCGCCTTAGTAGGATGTTAATCCTCTCGATTAAGCTTCACTCTGATACCAATTGTAGAGCCTGATATTTTTAATCGAAATGCTTGCCAAGTGGTGGAGAAATGGTTTCTTGGGTGATGATGGTGGAAGCAAAAAGATAGAAAATTTAAACACAAGATTTAAGGTGATTCGACTTTCTAACCAAAGCCTACATCCACTACCTTAACTTTCCCACTAAGGATTTCAACCAATTTACTATGAATTCTTCCCCTTTTCAAGGCTTAGGAGGCAACCTTTACGACCTAGACTTATCACCCAAGCCTAGCATCCAAAGCTTCTACCCCAAAGCTTTGAGAAATCTCTTTACAAGAGAGAAACAAATAGCAAACTGAAATCCCTCTACAAAGGTATGTGTTTGCACCTTTTAGCACTCACCCAAATCCTAAAACACTTGAGCATACATTGACAATTTAGCTCACAAGTGTTGTCGATACAAGATTGTGAAAATTGAGCACTAAGACATTTTACAAATAAAAGAATGTTGGTTTGTAGTCTCTTTTTGGGTCTTCCATGGATGCTTGGAGGTGCCTTTTGAACCCTCTAACAAGATTGCAGCCGTTACTAGCCGTTGGGGTTGTTTAGAGTTGTTAGGGACTTATTTTTCAGCCATAAATGCACTTCTACAATAGGGCGTATCGGTACACAAGCTACATGTATCGATACATATTCTTAAAAACTAGCCATTGGAGCATTTATAACACAAGTGTATCGGTAAGCTTCATGGGCGTATCGGTACGACCTTAAGGGTATCGATACGGCTGAGGCCCTATCAGCTCAGAAAATGGATATTGGAAAATGGAGTTTTGGAAAAACAAAGGGGCGTATTGATATGAGTAAAATGGGTATCGATACAGCCAACCAAGTATCAATACACTAACAAGTGTATCAATACACCCGACCCGTTTTTGACACTTTTGCTATATAAAATCATTTTAAAAATGTCAAAAACTCTTTGAAAACCTTTCAAACATATCTTTCAAGTTGTTTGGACTATAATACAAGTTTGCAAAATATTCAAACAAGTCTAAAATTATTTTTCAAAATATTATATCAAAACCAATATCCTAACAAAAAAGAACAAGGTCAACATAAACAAGTCCCCCAAGCTGCCACAAAGGTATATAAAAAATCACCATCCACACTAGAGGGGAGGGAACATCCGAAAGGAAGAAAAAACATAACAACAAAGCAACATAACATAAAACCTAAGCAACAAGAAAGCAAACATAACAAGATTTTCTGAGAAAAGAACCGGTTGACAACTCGAATAGGTGACACCTATGCGAGAGCTTCATATGGAGGCAGACTCCTCATTTCGAAAGAAATAAGGTCTTGTCATTAAAAGTGTTATCTGAGTTAGACTGGAAACAAGAGAAACGTCAGGGGAGAAGCCATCACACATCGAACAACTCTTAACCCTTAACACAAAAGCAAACGAAGACGATGAACACCACCGTCGAGCAAACAGGGGCACTAAAACACAGTGCCTAGGCAAAACGAGCAACTTGAAAGCAAGGAAACAAAGAGAGAAATGAGCCTTGCATGGTGGCCGAGCGGTATCCTTGAGCCGTGGCGAATGAGGACGTAAACTTAGGAGAGGTGCCGGAAGAGGGGAGGAGCTGGCCGAGAGTGACTCCGACAAGGAGGCTCAGTCATTGTTCCCGGACCCTTGAAACTTCCTATCCCTGAAAACATTGACCTTTCTCCGAACCACCACCAAAATTTCGTGGGGATCACCGTAAACCGTCAGGAAATTTGGTCTCCATCGAACGACCGTTGGGAACCGCCATCAGCAACCATGAGGGTGAACAGAGGTCCGTCTCTAAAGATATAAAACTTGAGAGGCTAGGGGAGACAATGGCTGACCAAAATCTGGGGACGTCGATGCCATCCCACCGGAAGCTCATCACAAAAGATAGAAGAGAGGGGGGGGGGGGGGAGAAACAAGGGCTACTAGCGTTGGGAAAAATTAATCTATGGCTGGGTTTTGAAAGTTACGACGGCTAGGGTTTTTCCTTAGGGATGTTGGTTTTTTACGGAAATAAACCTATGGTTGTTACACATTCTACCACGGGAGAAAAGAAAACTTCATGTTCATCATTTGTTTCAAGTTGGGGTTGTATTATCCAATTCACCAACATACAAAAAGTATGGCTCTAGTATCCAGGGTCTTCAGTCTTCACTATGCCTCTATAAAACGTCACAACTCCATATTCTCTTGGGCTTAAATGAAAAAATCAACCCCTAAACTATACCTTTTGTTTACTTTTAGCCCTTAAACTATGTTTTGGTCAAAATAAGTTCCTAAACTATCATTTTTAGTCACTTTAAGTCCAATAGTTATCTAAGTTATAAAAATTATTTTGACCAATAAGATGTTGACACATCATAATTTTTTTGACCAATAGATATTTTAGGGACTAAAATAAAAAAAATAACATAGTTTAGGTACTTATTTTGACAAAAATAAGTTAAGGATTTAAAGTGACAAAAACAAGAATTTAGAGACTTATTTTTACTAAAAAATAGTTTAAAGGCTAAAAAAAAAAATAGTTTAATGGCTGATTTTTCATTTAAGCCATTCTCTTGTAGCGTCCTCTCCATATTTGAATGGATATCCCCAGACTTTTGGTGTAATTGTTCATATTGGTGAGATTTGGCCCATGTTATAAATTCTTGTTATTTGCCCTTTCTCCCTTCGCATCATTCTCTTCAATTTACTTCTCTTTTACTATTTGGTTAGAGAAAAAAATTAAATTATGAGTAAACTACACCATATATAATTCATGTTATCGATTTTAATGTCTTAAAATCCAATGTTAAAATAATATCAATTTTAGTTTAGTGATGTAATTGATACTGTACTTAAAGTTTAGTTACCCTTAAATTATTTTTGATTACAAATAGGACTAAATTGATAGGTTGTGTAAATAACGAGGACTAGAATTATTAAATTCTTTGAACTAGGACTAAATTAATTTAAAGTATAAATATGAATGATTAAATGTATTATTTTGGAAATGATATTGTTAGGAGTGGCAACTCACATTTCGAACATAAACAGTAAGACGAATATGCATATTACAAAAAAAATATTATTATTACGAATTTTCTTAAATGTCATGTCACATTTTAATGGTTTAACGGTTTAGTGATTATTTTATAATAAAATTTAAAATTTAATAATTATTATAATTTAGCGATTATTTTATAATTTAATAATTATTATATTTAAAAGTTAAATGATCGAAAAAAATATATTTCAAAAATAATTTAGTACTAATACTTTACCTTGGTTTTTTTAGCGTTAAGCCAACTTGTATTTGCCTGTATCTTGTTTCTTCTCTACTTTCATTTCTGATTTCAGAGTCTGCTATTCAAATCCCTCCTTTCCTTTCCAATATTCCCATTTCCCAAACCCTAATCCATCTAATATAAAGTTCCTAATCGGATGATTTTATTGTTCATTTTAATTTTGATTGGTCCTGTGTTTTCTTTTGTATTCCCGGTTAGTCTTCGGGCGGGTTTTTCTGTTCGATTAGGGCTTCGGTTTTGAAAAAAAAGAGAGGAAGGTACGTTGGAAAGAAATGAGTAATCAAAAGAAAAGGAATTTTCAGATAGAAGCGTTCAAGCACCGGGTCGTGGTGGATCCGAAATACGCAGAGAAGACCTGGAGCGTTCTCGAACATGCAATCCATGAGATTTACAATTATAATGCTAGTGGCCTCAGTTTTGAAGAGCTTTACAGGTTTTGCTTCTTCTTTTATAATTAATTTATGAGACTTTACTACATGATTATCGCTTTGAATTATATTCATAAATTTTATCTAATTTGGGTAGTGTCTAGATGATTTGAAACTGCGAAGACTTTCTTATATGTTAAACTGCGTTGTATATGGATTTTCGACACTATATTAAGGTCAACAAGTTTCTGAACATACTTTGTAAACTTATTTGATGGTTAAGGTAGACTGTATTTATTCTGGTCTGATTGGCAGTAAATATCAGCTTGTGTTCAATGTTAGACTTTGTGTGTTTATGAAAAGTTTAAAGTGTTTATCTATATGGTTCTTATCGCTTTGAATTAGGTTCGTAAAAGTGTTCATCAGCTTCTATGCTACAATCTTTGTATTTATTTTATGTGCTTGCAATAGATCTATCTCATTGCCATCTCTCCTAAGTGAATTTCAAACGAGAAAATTAAAGTTTAGGTCCTTTTTTCACATGTATTCAGGAATGCATACAACATGGTTTTGCATAAATTTGGTGAGAAACTGTACTCTGGGCTGGTTACAACTATGACTGCTCACCTCAAAGAAATATCAAAATCTATTGAAGCTGCTCAAGGTGGCTTGTTTCTTGAAGAGCTGAACAGGAAATGGAATGACCACAACAAGGCATTGCAAATGATTCGTGACATATTGATGTACATGGATAGGACTTACATTCCAAATAACCGTAAAACCCCTGTTCACGAGCTGGGACTTAACTTGTGGAGGGATAATGTTATACATTCCAGCAAGATACAGTCAAGGCTTTTGAGCATGCTTCTTGAACTAGTACACAGAGAGCGAACTGGTGAAGTTATAGACCGGGGGCTCATGAGGAATATAATCAAGATGCTTATGGATTTAGGTTCATCTGTTTACCAGGAGGACTTTGAGAAGCCATTTCTTGAAGTCTCCGCTGAGTTTTATATGGGTGAATCTCAGAAATTTATTGAGTGTTGTGACTGTGGGGACTATCTGAAGAAAGCTGAGATACGTCTGAATGAAGAAATTGAGAGGGTTACCCATTACTTGGATGTCAAGAGTGAAGTCAAGATAACTAATGTGGTGGAAAAGGAGATGATTGCTAACCACATGATGAGACTAGTCCACATGGAGAACTCTGGCTTGGTAAATATGCTTCTTGATGACAAGTATGAAGACTTGGGGAGAATGTACAATTTATTTAGAAGAGTTCCTAATGGTCTCTCAACTATACGAGATGTGATGACTTCTCACCTCAGAGAAATAGGTAAACAACTGGTTACTGATGTCGAAAAGTTAAAAGATCCCGTGGAATTTGTCAAGCGTCTCTTGGATGAAAAGGACAAATATGATAATATCATTAGCCAAGCATTTTACAATGACAAGACGTTTCAGAATGCTCTGAATTCCTCTTTCGAATATTTCATTAACTTGAATAACCGTTCTCCTGAATTCATTTCCTTGTTTGTGGACGACAAGCTTCGTAAAGGTTTGAAAGGAGTCAGTGAGGAGGAAGTGGAGATAATTCTTGACAAAGTTATGATGCTGTTTCGCTATCTACAGGAGAAGGATGTATTTGAAAAGTACTACAAACAACACTTAGCGAAGCGGCTTCTTTCTGGCAAAACTGTATCTGATGATGCAGAAAGAAGTCTGATAGTCAAGCTTAAGACAGAATGTGGGTATCAATTCACTTCAAAATTAGAAGGCATGTTTACTGACATGAAGACCTCCCAGGATACAATGCAAGGATTTTATGCAAGCCATCCTGAGCTAACAGATGGCCCTACCTTAGTTGTTCAGGTTCTAACAACAGGGTCTTGGCCTACTCAGCCCAGTATTACCTGCAACCTGCCTGCTGAACTGTCGACACTCTGTGAGAAGTTTCGGTCATATTATCTTGGAACACATACTGGTCGGAGGTTGTCCTGGCAAACTAACATGGGGACGGCAGATATAAAAGCAACTTTTGAGAAGGGTCAGAAGCATGAGTTGAATGTTTCAACTTACCAAATGTGTGTGCTGATGCTCTTTAACAATGCTGATAGGCTTAGCTACAAGGAGATTGAACAAGCCACTGGGATTCCTGCTTCAGACTTGAAAAGGTGTTTGCAATCAATGGCATGCGTGAAGGGAAAGAATGTTCTTAGGAAAGAACCTATGAGTAAAGACATTGGCGAGGAAGATGCACTTTTTGTCAACGATAAGTTCACCAGCAAATTCTACAAAGTGAAGATAGGAACTGTGGTTGCACAAAAGGAAACAGAACCTGAAAAGCAGGAGACGCGACAAAGAGTGGAGGAGGACCGGAAGCCGCAGATTGAAGCTGCAATAGTTAGGATCATGAAATCAAGGAGGGTGCTGGATCACAACAATATAATAGCTGAGGTTACAAAGCAGCTGCAGTCGCGGTTCCTAGCCAACCCAACAGAGATTAAAAAACGGATCGAGTCTCTCATTGAGCGGGATTTCTTGGAAAGGGACAACAACGATAGGAAATTGTATCGGTATCTAGCCTAAAGACACAGTCGTGAATAGATTTCGTGTTTCATTTGACAAATGAAAGTGTACCCCTAGTTGGCAAGCCATAATTTGTTTTACTTACTATGCAAGCTCCATTTGTTTTAATAGATATCAATTTGATTCTGGTTTTCCTATTTCTTACTCTGCTTCTTTTCCAATGAAAATAAACGGATGGAGTGTAGATGATTAAACCCTTGGGAATATGAGTTTTCCAGAATCATTTCAATGTGCGACGGTTAAGAAATAAATTAACTTTCTATATATCCAAACGAGTATATTTTGAATATTAAAACTACTCTTATTTGATTGTTTTCTAACTTTATCTATTTTTTGTTTCTTCCTTCAATTTTCCTAAGTTCATTTTCATAACTGTAAATGTTTTTGAAAATATACATGTATATTATACAGTGAGGAGAGTTGTTTAAATTGGAACCAATAGTATTAGAAATAATTATGATTAAATTTGAACAAAAATTTAAACAAATATATTTGATTAGACTCTTGAAAAAATTCAAATAAAATTTGAATGATAAAATAGTATTCATCAATTCGATTAACTAGATTTTTTCTTTTGACTGGATCAAATACTCACCCCTATGTTTGAAAAAGGACAAAAAAAAATTCTATTCCCATATCGGTTCATATCCTCCAAAGACTCCATAACTCAGCAAGAACTAAAATCTTAACAAACACTAAACCAGCAGACAGCTCAAAGCAAAAGAAGTAAAGAACGCATATCATAACAGGATACAACTTCATTAACATGCATCTAAACTGTAAAAACCTCAAACCAGGAAGTCACCGGCAATCTAACATGACCGGTATGTTCAGTTCATGTGAGGTAAACTTTTTTGCTGTGATTACAATATAAACACAATATATTTGGTATGCATAGTTGGGAAACGCCGGTACACCCCATGGCGCAGCGGAAAAATTATCCGGCGATTACCTCCAGAGATTTATGTACGAGGAACGAATTCGGGGTGAAAATGATGAAACGTTACCTTAATAAATCTGGAAATCCGTAGGGAGTATAAGAGAATCTAAATCGAATTTGAGTCGTCACAATCGTGTTCCGACCTCTACGCAGTCCACCCGAACGAAACGAATAATATTTTCTCATCTCTAACTGTTAGAGAAGTTTTTCGAAAAGCATATCTTTGACGGCTAGACCTCATGCCTTTATATAGCATTCAAAAACCTAATTTTAATTAAATTCAGATTATTTAAATATATATTATATTTATCTGAATATAATTAAATATGTAGAATCTGATTCTACTTCTATCAAGTTTCTTTAGGGATATATATATATATATATATATTTTAATTATCTAGTATTAAAATATGTAAACAAGATTATCTATAATTACAATAACCATGATAATTTCGGTTCTTACTTATTTGGGCACAACAAGTTTGTACACATGCTATCTAGGCGATATTTGTTCGTTTCAATCATAGGGTGTGACCCTTGTAGGTTCACGTAACGTTAGCAGTAATATCTAGAACAATTCTAATATTACAAGCAATGAGTGGCATCTAGCTATACATCATTGCTACCTAAGTTATATGAAGTGGTGATTCAACTTAATCTTCTTCCGTGATTAACTTCTTTTATGTATTACATGCTTTTGTCCTCATATCTAGATCGGATACAAGTCATGAATTAGTCACACTTGTATAGTTCATCTAATACTTGTAACACCCCGAAAATCGGTCTAGTCGAAATTAGATTCCGATGATCAGAGTATTGGTGTTAAAATATTCAAATATTAAATTTTTACTGTCTAACTATGGATTATATTCTAAATGACCCTAAATAAACATAACCTTAGTTAAGACTTCCCTGAAAATGATTAAAACGATAATTTTGAGCTAGGCGTTTCGATACAGTCAGGCCCGTACTGAAACGGCCTAGGTAAGGCATTTCGAAACGTTTACAAGCGTTTCGATACGGCTATAACTCTATTAACTAATTTTTGAACTTTTACTTAGCAGTTTCGATACGACTATATGCGTTTCGAAACGGGTCCCCTGTTTCGAATATGTTTAAAGGAAAAATTGAAAGGAAATGTTAAGGTGACGACTCACCTATTCCCTTGCCACCCTCCACGTGATTTTGGTCAGAAAAGATGACTAGAGGTCATTCATATGTTTAACATTCAAAAGAAATAAAAGATAAATAATATATATATATATATATATATATATATATATATATATAACTATCCCTTGGAAGAAGGAAATCTTCTTATTGGACCTTGGTGAGGTGGATAATGATTAAGTTGTAATTCCTTTAAAATGAACAAAAAAGAAAGCTCTCATATTTGTTTAACTTCACTGAGACCCATTCCCATCTTTTATCTTTAAGATATTAAGCACAGACCTCAATTGTTTTCTTCTCCACCAAGCTCAAGCATACACCTCTTTAATTGATCCTCTTAAGTTTAAGTTCCTCTTGCTCTAGGAACATGAATTCATAACTATCGATCGAGTAAGTGAAAGCCCTAAGTTAACCATCGATTCTCTTGGCTATTGAATGCTCAATTTCAAGCTTTAAGTTAAGCTTTGTCTAATACCTAATGGCTATTCAAGTATCGATATTGTCATATTGATTCTAATAACCCCTTATTGCTCTTCCTAGCTCAAGAAATGGAAAAGACTAATCCATCGTCTCCATCGAAAGCTAGGAATAAAGGACTCACCATCTAAGAGCCTTAGGAGCTTGGATTATCGAGGTGAGCGTAGTCGAACTCTCGAGAGTTGGCTAGGTGCCAAACTCGAATCATTGATTATTGATTAATGCATCACTAACTCTCTATTGAAGGTCTTTGCATAAAACCCCAATTGAAAGTCTCATTGGTAAGCATGAGTAAGTATGGTATATTGAGCATTGAATATTAATTATCGCATGTTGCTATTGAAACTTTGATATATGTATATTTCTATTGAATTATTGTTATTGATATTGATGTGGAAATATTTATATTGAAATATCGTTGTTGAGCTATTGATTATTGAACCTTGGGATCGAAGTATTGGATACAATTGGCATGCCATAGAATTCATGAGCTCAGTATACGGGTGGACTACGGTCCTAGGGCTACGACCTATATTGATTTGGCGATGCCGGCGGGATGTATTGTGTATTGGTCTTATTGGTGATGTCGGCGGGTTGACCATTCATTGATTTGGCGAGGAGGTGGAATTCGTGTATCCATATACCGTGAATCAATCCAAGGGAACCATTGGTTATTGATATTGTCTTTCTATGAAATCATGATATTTCCATTGATGACATGATACTATACTTTTATTATGAATAAGGAGCATGATATGTTTATTGCATAATTGATATCATGATTATCATCGAAGCATGATAAATGACATACCATGTTCATCCTTTTTTTGTGACTACCTCACTAGGAAAAGTTTGCCTAATGCATTTCATTGCATCCATTTCAGGTTAGTCAAGTTTTGGACCGAGATCGGAGGAGTAGAAGCATTGCACAAGTCACAATCAAGCTATAAGTAATGTATATGACCCTTTTGAACTCCTAGTAGGTGGAAAAGTCCATGTACAAGTTTATTAAGTCTCTTTTGATGTGCCTATGTTATGGTTAAGTGATATAAGAGTGATATGTCTAAGATGAGTATTCTATATAGTGAGAAATGACCTTAAATGCATGTTTTGGTACTAAAGGTAAAAACCAGGTAAATGGATTCATATGGCTCTAAAATTTGACGTACAAGTAGAACTTATGGTTATAATATTGTGTGTAATGTTTCACTGCATTTGGAAACTGTTTGATTAGTTAAATCGAATAAAAACCACCAAAAATCTGTCATTACAAGTCAGGCCGTATCGAAACGGGTGACGGCGTTTTGATACGGTTAAGCATAATTGAACCCAGGGAAACAATGCGTATCGAAACAATCTAAGTTCGTACCGAAACATTTTGCCACTGGAACCCATCATTTCGATACGGGTTCATAGCGTATCAAAACTGGTCAAAGTCAAAGGAAATCAACACGTACCGATATAGGGCTTGCCCGTATCGTTACGGTCAAAGGGGAAAATTCAATATGGGTTGACCATCGTCCACCCATATCAAAACATGCTTGAGTGTTTCGATACAAGGTTAGTTAATTTGGTTAAAAATGCATAATATGAAGGTTTGCATTGTTTACAGTTTGGTCACTGTATTTTGAAAGATTTAATTGAATGAGTTAAAGGGCTCCATATTGTATGAAATTTTACAGGCTAGTTAATGCTGTATTGAATTTTATTGTGGTATCGTCTGTTGCATCGAAGGACCTCTAAGTTGTAAGATTTATATAATAGTCCTTAAAACTTTTAATAACTACGAATTGGTCCTAAATGGTTAATTGTGGCCTTCTTATGAATTAATTGGACTAAAATGTATGTTCGGTAATGTTTTGTTTGTGTAATATTGATTCATTGTTGGTAATAAAATGAAATTTTATCGCATTTGTCACCGTATCGTTCACCGGTAACACGCTTCGACCCTGTTCTCGACCAGGCTGGGAAGGGGGTGTTACATTTGTGGTATCAGAGCTAGAGTTTAGTCGGTTCTGGACTAAACCTATGCAAGTTTGTATTGTTTATTATGATACTTTGTCACCTAGGAGTTATTTTGTTGAGTATTGTGACTTGTCAACTAATCCGATCTCCTTGTAATATAGATATGTCTCAAACCAATGAAGCTCGTGATAATGAGCTTGCTATCGGCTCCCTGACTCATGGCGAGGAGATACGAGGAGTAAATCCTCCAAATCTATAGAACCCTCATGCTCAGGGTTTGGAGCCTGAAGCACCTACGGCTTAGGTAGAGTGTTATCAGAACATGGCTAACATGTTCCAGCAATTCATGAATGTGATAAGAACTAATCAAGTTGTGTAACCTACGACACCTGTTGCTCAACCTCCTCGAGCCCCTATTGATAAGCTATCTCAATACCGAGCCTACACCTTCGTTGGGCAGGATGATGACAATCCTGAAATTGCTGAGTATTGGTTAGACAATACCTTAAGAATCTTGAATAAGCAATTACGGTGTTCAAATGAACATAAGCTTGAATGCGCCCTTGTGTTGCTTGCTGATGAAGCTCTTCAATGGTGGGAGACTACTATTTTTACTGTCTTTGAGGATACCGTGAATTAGGAGTTCTTTCTTAAAGAATTCCATAAGAAATACATAAGTGAATTTTATCTTGCCGAGAGGAGAAACATCTTCCTTCATCTTAAACAAGGTGGGCGGCCGATCGAACAGTACATCCACAACTTTTGCAAGTACTGTAGATATGGTGCTGAATTTATCAAGAAAGAGGAAGAAAAGTGTTGAATGTTCATTGTTGGACTTAACAATGGGTTACGTCCTATGTTCACAACATTGTGCATCACTGATTTCCAAGATCTTGTGAACATAGTTAAAGCTACGGAAGGAGCACAAAGAACTTAGAGGACTAATGGATCCAACAAGTCTAAAAAGAGAAATCGAGATGAGTCTCATTTCTCTGGATCTTCCAAGAAAGGGAAGCATCATGGCTTAGAGCAGAATGTGTATTCACAACCGTCCCAGTTCGAGTATTTTGCCAAACCTCAAGTTGTAGTTCGTTCTCCTCTAGGTGTCAATCACGTTGAGAGCGTCGTTAGCTCTAGATAAGAGACCAGAAGTTCCAAGTGTAATTTCTGTCAACGTCGACACCCTGAAGGGTAATGTCGTAATAAATTCGGTGCTTGTTTCTTTTGTGGAGAGTTGGGTCACCTCATTCGAGAATGCCCCGAAAACCCTAACAAGCTTGTTTCTACATCTACTGATCCATCCCCTGCTCAATCTTTTCGAGGCAAGGATCATTCAGAAAATCTAGAGGTTCATTTAAAGCATCGTACCGACCTGAATCCAAAGCTTCTACATAGATGTATCATGTAAGAGGCAGGGAACAAGCGGATGATCACGACATTTTTCCAGGTAAAAATTCGAGGACAAATTTTTCTTTAAGGGGGGGGGGAGAATTGTAACACCCCGAAAACTGATCAAGTCAGAATTGGATTCCGATGATCAGAGTATTGGTGTTAAAATATTCAAATATTGAATTTTTACTGTCTAACTATGGATTATATTTTTAAGTGACCCTAAATGAACTTAACCTTATTTAAGACTTCCCTGAAAATGCTTAAAACGATAATTTTGAGCTAGGCATTTTGATACAGTCAGACCCGTACTGAAACGGCCTAGGTAAGGCGTTTTGAAACGTTTACAAGCGTTTCGATACGACTATAACTGTATTAACTAGTTTTTGGACTTTTTCTTAGCTGTTTCGATACGGCTATATGCGTTTCGAAACGGGTCCCCTGTTTCGAATATGTTTAAAGGAAAAATTGAAAGGAAATGTTAAGGTGACGACTCACCTATTCCCTTGCCACCCTCCACGTGATTTTGGTTAGAAAAGATGACTAGAAGTCATCCATATGTTGAACATTTAAAAGAAATAAAAGATAAATAATATATATAGCTTTCCCTTGGATGAAAGAAATCTTCTTATTGGACCTTGGTGAGGTGGATAACGATTAAGATTTAATTCCCTTAAAACGAACAAAAAGAAAGCTTTCATATTTGTTTAGCTTCACTGAGACCCTTTCCCATCTTTTATCTTTGAGATATTAAGCACACACCTCCATTGTTATCTTCTCCACCAAGCTCAAGCATACACCTCTCTAATTGATCCTCTTAAGTTTAAGTTCCTCTTACTCTAGGAACATGAATTCATAGCTATCGATCGGGTAAGTGAAAGCCCTAAGTTAATCATCGATTCTCTTGGCTATTGAATGCTCAATTTCAAGATTTAAGTTAAACTTTGTCTAATAGCTAATGGCTATTCAAGTATTGATATTGTCATATTGATTCTAATAATCCCTTATTGCTCTTCCTAGCTCAAGAAGTGGAAAAGACTAATCCATCGTCTCCATCGAAAACTAGGAATAAGGGAATTTCCATCCGAGAGCATTAAGAGCTTCGGATTATCGAGGTGAGCGTAGTCAGACTCTCGAGAGTTAGCTAGGTGCCAAACTCGAATCTTTGGTTATTGATTAATGCATCAATAACTCTTTATTGAAGGTATTTGCATAAAACCCTCATTGAAAGTCCCATTGGTAAGCATGAGTAAGTATGGTATATTGAGCATTGAATATTAATTATCGCATGTTGCTATTGAAACTTCGATATATGTCTATCGCTATTGAATTATTATTATTGATATTGATGTGGAAATATTTTTATTGAAATATCGTTGTTGAGCTATTGATTATTGAACCTTGGGATTGAAGTATTGGATACAATTGGCATGCCATAGAATTCATGAGCTCAATATACGGGTGGACCACGGTCTTAGGGCTACGACCTATATTGATTTGGCGATGTCGGCGGGATGTATTGTGTATTGGTCTTATTGGTGATGTCGGCAGGCTGACCATTCATTGATTTGGCAAGGAGGTGGAATTCGTGTATCCATATACCGTGAATCGATCCAAGGGAACCATTGGTTATTGATATTGTCTTTCTATGAAATCATGATATTTCCATTGATGACATGATACTATACTTTTATTATTAATAAGGAGCATGCTATGTTTATTGCATAATTGATATCACGATTATCATCAAAGCATGATAAATGACATACCATGTTCATCCATTATTTTGTAACTAACTCACTAGGCAAAGTTTGCCTAATGCATTTCATTGCATCCATTTCAGGTTAGTCAAGTTTTGGACAGAGAACAGAGGATTTGAAGCGTTGCACAAGTCACAATCAAGCTATAAGTAATGTATATTGACCATTTTGAACTCCTAGTAGGTGGCAAAGTCTATGTACAAGTTTATTAAGTCTCTTTTGATGTGCCTATGTTATGTTTAAGTGATACAAGAGTGATATGTTTAAGATGAGTCTTCTATATAGTGAGAAATGACCTTAAATGCATGTTTTGGTACTAAAGTTAAAAATCGGGTAAATGGATTCATATGGCTCTAAAATTTGACGTGCAAGTAGAACTTATGGTTATAATATTGTGTGTAAAGTTTCACTGCATTTGGACACTGTTTGATTAGTTAAATCGAATAAAAACCAGCAAAAATCTGTCATTACAAGTTAGGCCATATCGAAACGGGTGATGGCGTTTCGATATGGTTAAGCATAATTGAACCCAGGGAAACATGGCATATTGAAACAGTCTAAGTTCGTATCAAAACATTTTGCCACTGGAACTCATCGTTTTGATATGGGTTCATAGCGTATCAAAACGGGTCAAGGTCAAAGTCAAAGGAAGTCAACCCGTACCTAGGGGTGTGCAAAATAAACCGTAACCGTTAACTGGTATAACCGTTCATTTTATAGGTTAATTAACCTAACCGTTAAGGTTAAACGGTTTCGGTTAACCGAACCGCTAAAAAAGACGGTTAATGGTTAACCTATAGGTACTTTATTTTAACTAAGTATAAAGTTTGTATTTAAACTTTTTCTATTTAAGTTAATTCTTTTAAAAAATTTTAATACAATATTTATCGTAGAGTTATATTTATTTTTCTAAAAAAGAAATAATGAACATTTGAAAAGAAAATCGTAATAGATTACATTTTAACCTGTAACCGATCCGTTCCTTAACGGTTACTCACTATAATGGTTAACCATTTAAAAAATTAACGGTTAACCGTTTCTTAAAGGTTAGTAACGGTTAAGTTACGAATAATAAATGCTATAACAATTAACCAACTGTTTAAGCTAAACGATACGGTTAACCTACCATGAACACTCATACTCGTACCGACACAGTGGTTGCCCGTATCGATACAGTCAAAGGGGAAAAGTCAACATGGGTTGACCATCGTCCACCCGTATCGAAACAAAATTGAGTGTTTCGATACATGGTTAGTTAATTTGGTTAAAAAGGCATAATATGAAGGTTTGCATTGTTTATAGTTTAGTCACTGTATTTTGAAAGATTATATTGAATGAGTTAAAGGGCTCCAAATATTATGAAATTTTACAGGCTAGTTAATGTTGTATTGAATTTTATTGTGGCATCGTCTGTTGCATCGAAGGACCTCTAAGTTGTATGATTTATAGAATAGTCCTTAAAACCTGTAATAACTACGAATTGGTCTTAAATGGTTAATTGTGGCCTTCTTATAAATGAATTGGACTAAAATGTATATCTGGTAATGTTTTGTTTGTGTAATATTGATTAAGTGTTGGTAATAAAATGAAAATTTATCGCATCTCTCATCATATCGTTCATCGGTAACACGCTCTGACCTTGTTCTCGACCAGGCCGAGAAGGGGTGTTACAATACTTCTTAATACCTTGAGTAGACTATTAAAAACGAATAACTATGATATCCATATTAATTTATTCGAGCATGGCCATGCATTTTCTAGTTTCACTCAATCAAGTGGCCTATGATATTACTCCTATTATGTAGGAGGGACAAATCCTATCTTGATCAACAATATTCCGCTACATAGATTGTGACATATTCAATATTAGTCTTTATAGTGTAGTCAATTTCGACACACGTTTGACCGTATCAAAATATGTAACTCATGATGTTGGAATAATGATGATCTCAAGTCAGAGGATCATACATGTCACCATGAGCAATGTTGTGACTATCACATAATAATCCAAGAAACATGCTCATAGTGGGTAAGTCCAGTATATCGTTCTCTAACACATACTTATATATCGATTTTGACATCTCCATGTCAATGGCAATACTTTGTCATCAATCAACTACATATTAGTCTTGATATATTATTGTTCTTTATGCCCACAATAATACTTGACTAAGGACATTCAACAATAACTATATATTTTAAGGACTTTATTATAATTCAGTTTATTTATTGATGCACAAAATAAGACTGAAATAATAATATTAGCTTTATATTAATAAACAAGATAAAATAAGTATATCTTTTACAACATCTCATAATTGGTCTTTGGGCATACTCCAACATATCACCCATAGTATTTTACATACAAAGGGTTCACCTCGAAGTTTGTGTTAAATTTTAATCAGTCATATGCATCACTTAAACACATCAATTAAACCATTGCTCATGCTTTACCAAGCATCTCATGAATTCTTGCATCATTTACAAGCATCTCATGCTTCACATTATACATTTACATTGCATTGGCTCACTAGTGATAATCCATAAACCATTTCAACACAAGACACAATCGGATACGCGGACTACAAGTGTTGTCCCAAACGCTTCATAATCACTACTAGACTACCCAAGGCTCACACACAAGAGCAACCCTCCATCGTTGTGACACCCGTGGTGGAGTATACGGTACAATCTCAACCCCTCAACACCACTCATCGGTAGTTGTATATTTCCACTAACGAGAGCACGGGACACATAATACAAGATCCACACACGGAATTAACAACCACCGTTGTGATCTTAACCTCAATCGTTAGGGTACTTGGATGGAGTATACGGTACAATCACAACCCCTCGACATCCAAGGCGACTTTATTCACGGTGCACCCAATCCTATAGCCGGCTAACTATATCTGATTAAAGTAACCAAAAACCATTTTCATCACTTGCCAATATAATCACAATGCCATTTCCACAAGCATCACATGCTTAATATCATATGCATTCAACACATGCAAACCAAGGATCACTTACCTAGTGCATCCTTAACACAATGGCATTAAAATCTAGCATTAAACCATGCTTAAACATGCTTAAAAACAGTAAACAAATCCACACTTACTTCTAGTGCAATTTCATCAAATATAGCACATTACCAAGAGAGGGATTTCCGAATCACTTACTCTTGAGCTTAGCTAAGTGTATCAAACTTACACTAAGCTCCCAAGACCATGCTCAAATCGTTACAAAGCATAAAATTTCATTTCCACACACCGATACACGAAGCCTTGCTTGTCGACACGGAATTTACTCTTTTGGAGCCTCCAACAACACCTCGTTTGCTTCCGGATCAAGATCCCCTGTATTCACATCATCTTAACAGAGATCTAAATGCATTAAAATGAATTCTAACACCAACAACAATTCACAAACTCGTTGCTCACCCAAACTACACCAAAATACCCATCCAAATCAACCGAAAACTCAATCGATTGCTTCCTAAACCAAGACCAGCCAACATACATTACTTCCAAACAATTATCAACATCAAAACACATCTAATAAACATCCTAACTTATCCTTATATCTCCAGCAAGCAAGATTCCACCATTTCACCCCAAAATCTCACTTAAAACTATCAAGAACTTCGAGGATCTCAAGGATTTCGGGATCTATGTTATCAACAACTCATTTTAACATATAAATCAACTTAAAACTCAATTGAAATCAACACAAAACATAGCCTAACTCAACAAGTCTGAAAATTAAGATTTCAACCATAGTTTCACAAGATTTTGATCTCCAATCAAAACTATAATGAAAACTCAACCAAAAATAGAATTTAGAAGCCAAATATCTTGGGAATTTCAATAAAGAACTTAGATTAGAGGTTGAGAACGAGATTTACCTCCAATCCTTGCTTCTCTCAATGAATGACAAGTTTTCCTTAGCAAAATCTTGAAGAATTAGAAAAGATCTCTTAAAAATGATTTAGAAAATGTTGAGAGAGTTTTTGGAAGAGGGAATTCTGAGAAAAGATGAGAGAATTAGTGTTTGGCTGAAAATGAGAAAGAGTTGGTAGTTACGTCAAATGAAATCTCACTTTAAACTAACTTCATTAATTAATTAATTAACAAAAACCCAATTAAATCCATTTAATTAAAACCCTTTTTAAAACCATGTCATTTTGATAAAAGGTCAAATTGACTTAAAGCCCCTAAAGATTCTAAGATTTTAGCTTCCACCTTAAAAATCACATTTTTCCCAGTTTTGAAACTTTACAATTTGGTCACTACTCGAAATGTCCCATTTCCGAAATCCATTTTGTAAAATTGACTTGACCAACCTCTTAAACATATTTTTAGAGGATTTTAGCAATTTTTATCACAATTTTATCCCATCCCGATCCTTGATTTCCTTTAATCACCTTATGCGATTCAAATTGTTCTCGACCGGTCCGATCCGATGTCTAAAACATCTAGGCCCAAAATCAGGACGTTACAACTCTCCCCCACTTAGGAAATTTCGTCCTCTAAATTCTTACTTGATGGAAAGAGTTGCGGAAACTGCCTTAGCATGTCCGCCTTGTTTTCCCATGTAGCCTCCTTAACTCCTTGGTGTCGCCACAACACCTTCACAAGTTCTATCGTCTTGCCACGAAGAACTTTCCTACTCATGTGCAGAACCTTCACTGGTTCCTCATCATATGACAGATCCAGATTCAACTCTATCTCCTCAACATGCATCACATGCGGAGGATCCGATATGTACTTCCGTAACATAGAGACATGAAACACATCATGTATCTTCTCCAACTCTGCAGGCAATCAAAACTGATATGCCACAGGACCAATACGCTTCACAATCTCGTAAGGTCCAATGAACCTTGGGCTAATCTTACCCTTACACCCAAATCTCATCACCTTCTTCCAATGTGATACTTTCAAAAACACGCGTTCACCAACCGTGAACTCAATTTCCTTACACTTCAAGTCCGCGTAAGACTTTTGCTTATCCGATGATGTCTTTAAACGCTCACAAATGAGCTTCACCTTCTCGGTGGTTCCCTTAAGCATAGCTGGCATCGAAATCAACTTTTGCCCAACTTCTGCCCAACAGAGAGGGGTTCTACATCTTCTCCCATACAAAGCCTCGCTTGGAGCCATTTGAATACTTGCCTGGTAACTGTTATTATACGCAAACTCAACCAACGGCAAGTGCTTCTCCCAAGAACCCTGAAAATCTATCACACAGCATCTCAACATGTCCTCAAGCACTTGGATCTCACGTTCTGATTGTCCAACCGTCTGAGGATGATAAGAAGTACTGAAATTCAACCGTGTACCCAAAGCATGATGCAAACATTCTCAAAATCGTGCTATAAACCTCAGATCTCTATCCGAAATAGTGGACTTTGGCACACCGTGCAACCGCACAATCTCAGCTATATATAGCTCAACCAACTTATCCAAGGTATATGTAGTATGCACAGGCAGAAAATGTGCACACTTGGTAAGCCGATCAACAATCACCCAAACAGAATTCTTCTTTGTCGGTGACAAAGGCAATCCAGACACAAAATCCATGGTGATTCTCTCCCACTTCCATTCTAGGATTCTCAAAGGCTGCAACAACCCAGAAGGAACCTGATCTTCAGCCTTCACTCGTTGACACACCATGCACTTACTAACAAACTCAGCCACATCCTTTTTCAACCCCACCCAGTAGTACTCATCTTTCATATCACGATACATCTTTGTACTACCAGGATGCATAGCAAAAGGACTACTATGAGCTTCAGTCAGAATAGTGTGCCTTAACTCAGCATTCTCTGGCACCACTATTCGACTTCCAAAGCATAGAACACCATCACCACTAAAGCTGAAATCCAAAGGTCTACCCTCCGCAATGTCCTGAACATGCGAAACAAGAGAATCATCAAGCAATTGCTTATCCTTGATCAACTGTATCAAGGATGCCTTCACTTGCAATTCCGCAATAAGACCACCATCACGCGATATGCTCAAACGAGCAAACATCGCTCTCAACTCCATAGCTACTTTCCTGCTCAAAGCATCGGCTACACCATTAACCTTACCCGTGTGGTACTCAATCGTCAAGTCATAATCTTTAAGCAACTCCACCCAACGACGCTGCTTAAGATTCAACTCCTTTTGAGACATGAGATATTTCAAGCTCTTATGGTCTGTAAACACAACACACTTCTCACCGTACAGGTAATGCCTCTAAATTTCCAAGGCAAACACCACAGCCGCAAGCTCAAGATCATGAGTAGGGTAGTTGCGCTCGTGCACCTTAAACTGCCTAGATGCATAGGCCACTACCTTACCCTCCTGCATTAACACACAGCCTAACCCAACAATGGACACATTACTATAGACCACAAACTCTTTACCAGACTCAGGTTGAATCAGAACAGGAGCTTGCGTCAAAGCTTCTTTCAGCTTCTCAAAAGCTTGTTGTCTCGCATCCGTCCACTCAAAGCGAACATTCTTTTGCAACAGTTTGGTCAAAGGCGTTGCTATCTTCGAGAAACCCTCGACAAACCTACGATAGTACCTAGCCAATCCAAGGAAACTTCGTACATCCGTCACTGACTTAGGCACTTTCAAACTCATCACAACTTCTACCTTATGCGGATCAACGTGAATACCCTCAGCTGATACAACATGTCGAAGGAAGACCACTTCCCTAAGCCAAAACTCACACTTACTCAGCTTGGCATACAACTGATTCTCCAACAACGCTTGCAAAACAATTCTCAAGTGCCTATCATGATCCTCCTCGGTACATGAATACACAAGGATATCATAGATGAACACCACCACAAATTGATCCAAGAATTCATGGAATGCACGATTCATCATGTCCATGAAAGCAACAGGCGCGTTGGTCAAACCAAACGGCATCACCAAGAATTCATAATGTCCGTACCTCGTCCGAAAAGCTATTTTAGGTACGTCCACATCCTTCAACTTCAACTGATAATACCCTGATCTCAAGTCTATCTTAAAAAACACTGAGGCTCCCCGAAACTGATCAAAGAGATCATCAATTCTAGGCAAGGGATACTTATTCTTGATCGTCAACTTGTTCAGTTGCCGATAATCTATGCACATCCGCATTGTCCCATCTTTCTTCTTTACAAACAAGATCGGTGCACCCCAAGGTGACACACTCGGCCTGATGAAACCTCGATCCAACAACTCCTGCAATTGCATTTTCAACTCTTTTAACTCTTTGGGTGCCATGCGATTAGGAGCAATGGACACCGAAGTTGTATTCTCGTACAACTCTATACCAAACTCAACTTCCCTATTTGGTGGCAATCCAGGCAATTATTCCGAAAAGACACCTGAAAAAATCGCGAACAGTTCGGATGTCCTGCACACGCACATCCTTGGTGCCAGGATTCATCACATAGGCAAGGTAAGCTTCGCAACTCAACCTCATCACACAGTTTGCTTCCAAAGCTGAAATCACATTCGACAAGAATTTTACATTCTCGCCTACTACTACAACCTCATAATCATCGGCCAACTTTAAGGTGACTCGCTTGACCTCAAAGTTAACCACCGCCCTATACTCCGACAACCAATCAATACCAAGGATTACATCGAATCCGTAGAAAGGTAACTCCATCATATCCACAAGAAAAACATGACCTTGCACAGACAAAAGGCATCTCATATACAACTTCCTAATGACTACAGTCTCGCCAAAAGAACTAGTCACTTGCATTCCTACCTTAAGCAACTCAACAGGTATATCAAGCAAATGTGCATGCTCACTAAAGATATAAGAATGCATGGATCCAGAATCAATCAAAGCCAGCAAAGATAAAGACTAGAGAGCAAAGGTACATGTGATAACACCGGTATCATTGCGCTCCTCGCGCTGAGCATAAACCCTCGCTGGTCCACCTCCCTCAGGTCGAACAGACACAACATGAACAATACCTCGTTGCCCCTCATCCCTCCTCTGGAAGTTCCCACGGTCGCGCCCATGACCTCTCTGAGGTGCATCTACCACAGGAGCACGTCCTTGGCCACCACCAGCCAAAAAAGGACACTCCCTTCTCATATGATTTGCCGAACCACAATTCCAACAAGAGTTCCATGTCACTACAACAGGAGCCTGAACCTCTCTAGATACTCGAGGACAATCTTGCCTCAAATAACCACGAGAACCATATGTCCAACACGTGTTCTGTTCAGCCCTCATCCTATCTCCCTGAGCAGGTGCACCATGTCCACCATTACCCCGCCTAGCAGCAGGCTGGTACCTCCTATCTCGTCCCTTTTTGTTTCATTCACCCCTGGAGCTAGACTTAGCTGCTCTCTTCCCAGATCTAGAACCAGCACCTCGAGATGACAATCCCAAGTTCTGCTCAATGTCCTTCGCTCGAAAAACAAGCACATCAAAATTAGTGTAGTCTGCAGCCATCATATATGTCTTAACTTCTTGTACCAACCCATACTGTAAGCGATCACATCGATGCCTCTCACTAGGTACCAGCTCAGGAGCATATTGGCTTAAGCGTACGAACTGGACCTTGTATTCAACCACTGATAGATTACCCTGAACAAGCGACATAAACTCTCGTTTCTTTTCATCCAAGTATCTCACCCCTAGATACTTCCTCCTGAAGGCGCCTTTAAAAAACTCCCAATCAACCTCATTGGGTTCCATACCAGCCGTAGTAGTCGTCCACCAGATGTATGCATCGCCTTGCAGCAAAGATATTGCGCATCCCAGCTTGCGCACATCATTACAGCCCATCTGATCCATGATGTTGATCACACTCGCTAACTAGGCCTCAGACGCCTCAGGAGACATACCAAAGAACTATACAGCTTTTAAGCTCCTCAATCTTTCCAACGGTAAGCCCGTCTGCCCAGCTGCAAGGGCCTGTGCATGCACTCTAGCAACAGTAGCTTGAAACGCTCTGGTGATCGCCTAAACTAGTGGCGCCAAATCACCCAAACCAGGACCAGCAGGTCCTTGCTGCACTTGCTCACCACCTCCAGGTAGTGGCGGAAGAGGTAGATTTCCACCATGAGGGACATCAGCCCCCTGCGGACCCTTGTCACCCTGCTTAGCCGCAGGTATAATCATATTGGACCTCAACTCTCTTCTAGGTCCCATTGTGCTATTTTAAACAAAACACAACAATAAAAACAAATCAAAACATTTAGGCCAGCTTCAAGCAAGAATCAAAGTTTACAAAAAAATCATTTGATTAGTGTAATAAGGCAATGGGCACCCCGACTTCCCCCAACATGGCATAACATACAATGACACATCAAGCTCAACATGCTTTTCATCATTCAAATTCAGCATACAACACTACATCATCACCATGCACTCATATCCATTTCACATGCAATTCACATAAATCAAGCATGGCATAAGCTTCAGAATTCAACAAATTGCATGCTCTTCAGACAACATACAGTGATACATATCAATTTCACATACCAACATTCCCAATTCTTTCACAACTTGGCTTTGATACCAACAAATGTAACCCCCTTAGCCCGGTCTAGACGTTTAACCCGAACTATGAAGATTACACGGGGAAAACCAAAGTCAAGCTGAAAGTCAACCTTGATTTATGACCCCTTTTTTCCTTTTTATCTTCTCTACATGCATATTTCAGCAGAACAATTAGGTGAAAACGACACAGCGTTGGGAGTTTGATTAGGGGTTCAATTGCATACATTTGACTTTTAGAGACTAATTGTAAATACCATAAAATACAAGGACTTACATGATTTTAAAGTTACCAATCCTCAATTAGTCATGTAACATGCCAACATGTCAAAATTCAGCTCAAACGGATCATCCAAACACATTCAATTGCACACACAATATTCAGGGACCAAAATGCAACATTTCCAAACCTTAAAAGATACTTTTAACTGAAACTTAACTACACGTATCGATACACTTGGCCTTGTATCGATAAGCGGGAAGACAGTAGCTAAAGAAGGTTTAAGCGTATCGAAACGCTTCCTCGCGTATCGGTACGACATTCAAACTTGGCCTAGGCGTATCGATACGCGGGCAATCCGTTTCGATACCCTTGTACTAAAATGCCTCATTTTGCCTTAGCGTATTGATACGCTTCCCCGTGTATCGATAGGCATACCAGATTGGCTTTGACAAAATTCATTTAAGCATACCAAATCACATTCAAACAGGCTCAAAACATGCATACAGTATATACTCTAACTAATAGACTTTTAAACACCATCAAACAACAATTCATACTCATCAACCACTTCATATTATGATGGCATTTAGCTATTCTAGCATGCTTAAGCTATCAAGCTATTAAAAGGGTAAAACACCACAAACAAGCCATAGAACCATATAAAGGCCAAATACAAATCCACAATCAGAAACTAAACATGCTTATAACAACAAACATCTCCAACCAAAATTAGAAAGTAGAAGTCCCACCCATTGCCACTTATTACACTAAGGGTGAACCACATACATCTCTTTACAAAACCTTGGATTCCTATTGCTTTTGGGCTGCCTTGAAATGTTCAATTCTCTGCATTGATGAAACAAATGAGCGTAAGCATATAGCTTAGTGAGAATCGCTAAACCACATTCATCAATGCATTTAACATAATTTGCAAAACCACCACTTTTATCACATGCTTTTTCATAAACCATGTCTTCTCAAGACAACAATGCATTTAATAACACAAGCTCATATGCATCACTTAAACACATCAATTAAACCATTGCTCATGCTTTACCAAGCATCTCATGCATTCTTGCATCATTTACAAGCAACTCATGCTTCACATTATACATTTACATTATATTGGCTCACAAGTGATAATCCATAAACCATTTCAACACAAGACACAATCGGATACGCGAATTACAAGCATTATCCCACACGCTTCATACACACTCCAGACCACCCAAGGCTCACACACGAGAGCAACCCTTCATCGTTGTGACACCCGTGGTGGAGTATACGGTACAATCTCAACCCCTCAATACCACTCATCGGTAGTTGTATAATTCCAATAACGAGAGCACGGGGTAAAGAATACAAGATCCACACATGGAATTAACAACCACCGTTGTGCTCTTAACCTCAATCGTTAGGGTACTTGGATGGAGTATACGGTACAATCACAACCCCTCGACATCCAAGGCAACTTTATTCACGGTGCACTCAATCCTATAACCGGCTAACTATATCCGATTAAAGTAACCAAAAACCATTTTCGTCACTTGCCAATATAATCATTTAGCCACATTAATTCACTATTTTACAAGCATAACCACAATGCCATTTCCACACGCATCACATGCATTCAACACATGCAAACCAAGGATCACTTACCTAGTGCATCCTTAATACAATGGCATTAAAATCTAGCATTAAACCATGAGAGATTTTCGAATCACTTACTCTTGAGCTTAGCTAAGTGTATCAAACTTACACTAAGCTCCCAAGACCATGCTCAAAGCGTTACAAAGCAGGAAATTGCATTTCCACTCACCGATACGCGAAGCCTTGCTCGCCGGCACAGAATTTACTCTTCCGGAGCCTCCAACAACACCTTGTTTGCTTCCGGATCAAGATCCCTTGTTTTCACATCATCAAAATAGAGATCTAAATGCATTAAAATGCATTCTAATACCAGCAACAATTCACAAACTCGTTGCTCACCCAAACTACACCAAAATACCCATCCAAATCAACCGAAAACTCAATCGATTGCTTCCTAAACCAAGCCCAGCCATCATACATTACTTCCAAACAATTATCAACATCAAAACACATCTAATAAATATCCTAACTCATCCTTATACCTCCAACAAGCAAGATTCCACCATTTCACCCCAAAATCTCACTTAAAACTATCAAGAACTTCAAGGATCTCAAGGATTTCGGGATCTATGTTATCAACAACTCATTTTAACATATAAATCAACTTAAAACTCAATTGAAATCAACACAAAACAGAGCCTAACTCAACAAGTCTGAAAATTTAGATTTCAACCATAATTTCACAAGATTTTGATCTCTAATCAAAACTATAATGAAAACTCAACCAAAAATAGTATTTAGAAGCCAAATATCTTGGGAATTTCAATAAAGAACTTAGATTAGAGGTTGAGAACGGGATTTACCTCCAATCCTTGCTTCTTTCAATGAATGACAAGTTTTCTTTAGCAAAATCTTGAAGAATTAGAAAAGATCTCTTGAAAATGATGTAGAAAATGTTGAGAGAGTGTTTGGAAGAGAGAATTCTGAGAAAAGATGAGAGAATTAGTGTTTGGCTGAAAACGAGAAAGAGTTGGTAGTTACGTCAAATGAAATCTCACTTTAAACTAACTTTATTAATTAATTAACAAAAACCCAATTAAATCCATTTAATTATAAACCTTTTTAAAACACATGTCATTTTTAGAAAAGGTCAAATTGACTTAAAGCCCCCTAAAGATTCTAAGATTTTAGCTTCCACCTTAAAAATCACATTTTTCCCAGTTTTGAAACATTACAATTTGGTCACTACTCGAAATGTCCCATTTCCGAAATCCATTTTGTAAAATTGACTTGACCAACCTCTTAAACATATTTTTAGAGGATTTTAGCAATTTTTATCACAATTTTATCCCATCCCGATCCTTGATTTCCTTTAATCACCTTACACGAATCGAACTGTTCTCGACTGGTCTGATCTGATGTCTAAAACATCTAGGCCCAAAACCAGGGTGTTACACTTTTCAAGGATGCACAAGCCTTTTACAAGCATTGTGACGAATGCCAAAGGATTGGAAACATCTCTAGAAGGCATGAGATGCCCCTACATAACATTCTTGAAGTCAAAATTTTCGATGTTTTGGGATCGACTTCATGGGACCGTTCCCAGCCTCTTGTGGGAATTTGTACATGTTGTTGGCATTAGACTACATTTCCAACTGGGTAGAGGCTATCGACACGCAAAAGAATGATGCCAGGACCGTGCAAAGATTTCTCCACAACCATATCTTCACAAGGTGTTGCATCCCAAGGGCGATCATTAGTGATGAGGGTGGGCACTTTGACAACAGGGTAATTGCTAGTGCGCTGAAGAAGTATGGAGTTAAGCACAAGATCGCAACAACATATCACCCTCAAACCAATGGGCAGGCTGAAATCTCAAACAAAGAAGTGAAGAACATCCTAGAAAAAAATGGTTAAACCAACTAGAAAGGATTGGTCTCTTCACCTGAATGATGCATTATGGGCCTACATAACTGCATTTAAGACATCATTGGGAATGTCGCCCTACCGCCTCATCTATGGAAAAACCTGCCACGTACTTGTCGAGATAGAACATAAAGCATATTAGACTATCAAGACAGTTAACATGGACTGGAACAAGGCAGGGCAGGAAAGGCTGCTGGACTTGAATGAAATTGAAGAAATTCGAGCCAAGACCTATGACAATGATAGAATTTATAAAGACAAAACAAAGAAGTGGCGCGACAGAAAATTGCTGCCATGACAATTTAGCCCAGGGCAGAAGGTGTTGTTATTCAACTCTAGGTTGAAGACTTTTCCATGAAAGCTAAAATCTAGGTGGTCTGGACCCTTCCAAGTAGTCCAGGTTTTCCCTCATGGTGCCATCACAATCAAATCAATTAAGGACGAGCACCAATTCAAAGTGAATGGACAAAGGCTAAAGCACTATCAGGGGACCGAAGCCCCAAGAGCGCAGGAAGTAGTTACTTTAGGATATGCCTCTCAAGGCACCCCTAATTTAACTTTATTTTATTTTATTTTATTTTATTTTATTTTATTTTATTTTTATTGCTTTAGGAAATAAGAATTTTATATTTGTTTATTTTAATTTTAAGGTAAATAAAAGAAGCAGAGTAAGGAGAAAGAATGAACCAGCCTACCACACTCACAACATCACAAGAAGCTTAATGGCAACAAGGTTGTCGTGACAGTCAGTCACCAACTGTCACAACAGACGTGCAAAATATTGCCTGTCACGAAGCTGTCGCGACATACACGGAAACGCGTAACAGACGCGTAGTATACACGAAAATGCGTAACAGGCGCGTCAGGAAACCGCGTGACAGCTGGCTCCATTTTTCACGCCACCCATTACGGCTTCAATAGGCAGAAAATCGCGTTCTATATAAACCCTTACCTCCATTTCATTTCTCACCTCATTCTTTTCTCTCTACTTTGTTTCCGAGCATTTTAGCTTTTCATGTATTTTCTTTCATTTCTACAGTTTCCTTATAATGACGACGAGATCAACCAGAAGAAGTGTTGCCTCCACCTCTATCGCGGTAGTCTTCACTCCTAGCCACAGCAGAATCCATAGAAGGTTCGCCTCGACAGATTTAGAGAAAAGATAATATGAATCTTTTCAAAAAAGGGAGATGTGGGAGGAAAGAGGTTTCACCTACACGGAGAAAATAGAAGATCTAGGGCTTGAAGGGTTCATTTCAAAACAGATCGTGGCATTAAAGTGGTAGATGTTCGCGGCACAACCAGATGAGATGAACGTTACACTAGTACGCGAATTTTATGTTACTGTCACATCCAAGGATGCCACGACAGTCACTGTTAGGGGTAAGGAAATCTCTCTCGAGCCAGCCTACATCAATACACTCTATGGCATATATGTAGGCAGGAAAGAGGATGCACACATCAGGTTTATCAGCAATCTATCGCCAGCAGACTATGACGGCATCATGGCAGACTTGACTGAAGAGGGAACCAACTTGAACGATAATCCAAAACATAGATGAACGGTGCGAAGAACCCAACTCACACATGCTGCAAAGCTCTGGAACCACTTTGTAAAGAAGTGTCTCATGCCAACATCGCACAACACAACAGTGGAGCGACAGAGGCTTGCCCTTGTACACTCCTTCATTAACGAGAGGTAGATCAATGTTGGTAAATACATCCTCGATGGCATCCATGAGTGTGCATTAAGAGTAATGGGCCCCCTCTTCTTCCCCTACTTAATCACATCCCTCTACCGAGCCAACAATGTGCCCGAAATAGATGAAGACGTGAAGATCCAGAGCAAGGGGTGGATACAGCAGAACATTTACAGCTTGATGGAGCTGAAGGCAGCCACCCCAATGGCTTATGTTGATTCCTCTACCGCAATAGAACCGACGATAGAACCAGACTCCACAAAACTTGTCGCGGCAAAGCCCGAGCCGACAGAACCTGCACAACCAGAAGCCACCCCCTCCAACCAGATAATTCAACTACTTAAGAAGATGGAGGCACGACAGCTGGGATTCATGGAGTACATGAGGGACTTCACCACTGCCACGGTAAACTTTATAAAAGTTGAGTTAAATTATCCAAACGTGCAATTTCCCTCTTTTCCAGAAACCCTTTCTCTCTGCACCTACACCTGCTGCCAACCCTAAAGGCATACACCGACAGCTGCCTCTACTACACCCTCTGCCACGGCCGGAGACGGCGACAGACGATATGCCACTCTCTGAGGAACCAAACGAAATGAACCACTGCTAGAGATAGACCCAAAATATTTCGAAGGTTTCTCCTCCTCCTCAGTCTGGCAGGATGACTCCGACTCCGAGCCCTCTGTCGTCCGGGAGATAGCCAAGGATTTCCCTCCGATGAAGAAGAAAAGGCTTGACATCGATGTTGAGGGATCCTGCCGCGACAGAGCAGACAGCAGTAGCGACAGTGAACTTGAGGTCCTAGACAAGGCCCCAAAAATCTCACCTACTAGAGTCTAGCCACCTCAAGAGGCCAAGAAGAAGGTAGCCTCACCCTCTCCAAATCCAAAACCAGCCTCTGCCACCAAAGCAACTACCCACAGACAGCTCTGCATCGACAACAACAGTGACGACATCTCTTCAACTTAAGTTCTTTTACTCTTTCTGTCGTCTGTGTTTTTACTTAATATTTGTGACTTTTTATTGTTTTCCTCTGTTTTTGTCATGCATTGAGAATAATGCAACCCTCGAGTTTGGGGGTAGGCAATCCTCATTTAATTAGTGAACTTAATTTAATTTGTGTCTCATTTCTAGTTACTTTTTGTGTCAAAAAAATTGGCTTAAGTCTTTAAACTGCACTTACCTTCCGCGACATTCTCTATCGTGACAGTATCTTTAGGGTGTTAGGAATTATCTAGAGCCTTACTATAGTTTTGAACTTTAAAAAAACACCTATGTGACTTATATGTTGTCTAGACTACTGTTAGTAAACTTAGAATAGAAAGCTTAACCACTTGAGAAAAAAACTTAGACTCAGTTTCCCCTAGAGGTGTCTAACACCGACTCTAGAAAGATAGCTAGAGGTGCCCAAAACTGGCTCTAGTAGGAAAAAAACTTTGGTCTAAGTTAGAAAAAACTAAAGGAGTCTAAGAATTGCCTCCAGTTAAAAATTAGTTTGAAATAAAACTCAAGTGAGTAGCATAACTATTCTAGTTACTAAGGAGTCTAGGCATATATATATGTTCACAAAACCTGCACACACTTGCATGGGAACTATAGCATTGCTCCGGATAAGTCCATAAACACCCGAAAAGGTGTTGTTCTTGATAGTGAAGGTGTTGTAGGTAATAGTTGTTCACTGAGTTAAGCTAAGCCAAAAAAGTTTCATTCTTAGTTAGGTTGCATTTTCTCGATGACAAGCAATAACTTGAGTTTGGGGGTGTGTTGAGTGCATAAATGTTCTATATTTTAACCCTCATTTACCCATATTATTGATGCATTCAAGCATGTTTAGTTGCATTTTAGGATAGATTTTTCATAAACATCACAAATGAAAAATATTGCACAAATACTGTTGATTTTGGTCTATTCTTGCAGGTACCTATCATGGCAGTATCCAAGGAAGTAGAGCAAAAGACAACAACAGAGCTGGAGTGAAGGATTGTAGGAGATGGCCTATCTCAACACTGTCGTGGCATCTACCGTGGCAGAGGAGGCGACAGTAAAGACTATGGTGATGGAAAATGCAAAGTGGAGTTCGATCGATAGAGCTTTCAAAGCCTGATTTTTGTGGACCACTTGCATAACTGTCAGAGCCCAGAAGCATAAGGAAGACCCTGCCCTAAGTTTGAGGAAAAAGTCAAAGCAAGAAGATAGGGCGAATTAAAAGACATCTACTCAAAGATTTAGTCTTTAATAGAGTTGTACTTTAATTCAAACTTGTATTCTTGGCCATTAAGAAAACTCAAGACCAATGCCAATATATATGCTTGTAATTCGACAAGACAAAGGATATCTAGCTCATAGATGTCTTCCCCCAAAACCCTAGTCGTTTCTCTCTCTCCACTATGTTCTAAACTTCCCCTAGGGCAAAGAGTTGATCTTGTAACATAGTCGTAAGGGTTGTACTGTTTTTTAGGATTTTCTATTCAATTCAATAAAAGCTTCAAGTTTATTTACTCTGGTTTCAACATCTCATAAGAGTTTCGGGAGAGCATTGTGAGGTTATCTATTTACTTAATATCGGGAGAGTTAAGTATACGAAAGGAGTAAATACGAGTTTTCTAGTTTATGGTTAAACCATCTTGGCCTAGGGATAGGTACAAGGTTAAGCAGCTAAGGAAGAATTCATAAACATCGGTGTTCATCCTTCGATTCACGCCGGGAGGTATCATCTAAGACATATTCATCGACAAAACTTGGACCTAGGGATAGGACAAGTCACAACAGGGATGCTTACTAACTTTAAGTACAGAGTTATTGATCGCTGCCGCGACATGCTCGACGACAGCCGCAACAAAAAGCATTTGAACAGTGCAATACCTGCACTACTGAGCAAATCAATACCAGCCTATTTTATCAAACTGAATTCCTCTTTTATTTTAGTTTATTCTCAAGATTACTCAAAACATTTTATTAAACTTATTTTTTTCTTGTGCAGAAATTTAAGGATAGAAGTATTTCCAGTCCCTGTGGAGACGATATCCGATACTCAGTATCACTTTATTACTTGCGACGTGTATACTTGCGCCCAATTGCGATAGACTATTTTACACGCAACAGTTATCGGCCTTTTCCCTTGATTTTGTGTTTTTAAAGGATTTAATTAATTGATTTAATAAGAGAGTTTTATTAAAAGAGATTTTAAAAGGCTAAACATTTTCATACGTAACTATTTTTCTCCTAAACTTTTCTCTCAACTTTTCCATCAGCCAAATTGTCTTTCCATCACTAAATTCTCCAGAGATTTATCTCTTTTCATCCACCTTTGATTTCTAAATGAATCTCTTGGATTTCTGCATCAACTAGCTAAGGATTTCTTGAAGGATTTCTTGAAGGATTTCTTCTAAATCATTGCAAATCAAGTGGAAAGCTTGTGTTAGAGGTGATCTTTTTTTCTCTCCCCTAATAAAGTTTCTTTATTGAAATTCCCAAGTCTTTGGCTCTCTAATTTTTTTAATAACAAGGTTTTATAATTTAATCGATGAAAATTGCTAAATTAAGCTTTGGAAGATGATTTTTCAAGATTTTAGTTATGATACTGTTTTGATTTGTTTGAGGCTGATTTTAATCATGTTTTGGATGTTAAATGGTGTGGAAATAAAAGTTGAGTTAAATTATCGAAACGTGCAATTTCCCTCTATTCCAGAAACCCTTCTCTCTGCACCTACACCTGCTGCCAACCCTAAAGGCATACACCGACAGCTGCCTCTACTACACGCTCTGCCACGGCCGGAGACGGCGACAGACGATATGCCACTCTCCGAGGAACCAAACGAAATGAACCACTGCTAGAGATAGACCCAAAATATTTCGAATGTTTCTCCTCCTCCTCAGTCTGGCAGGATGACTCCGACTCCGAGCCCTCTGTCGTCCGGGAGATAGCCAAGGATTTCCCTCCGATGAAGAAGAAAAGGCTTGACATCGATGTTGAGGGATCCTGCCGCGACAGAGCAGACATCATTAGCGACAGTGAACTTGAGGTCCTAGACAAGGCCCCAAAAATCTCACCTACTAGAGTCTAGCCACCTCAAGAGGCCAAGAAGAAGGTAGCCTCACCCTCTCCAAATCCAAAACCAGCCTCTGCCACCAAAGCAACTGTAACCCCCTCGTCCCGGTCTGGCCGGATGACCGGTCCGAGTGAGCTACACGGGGAAAACCGAGTGAAAACTCCCTAAGGAACTCTCCCTCGGTTAGCAACCCTATATTTTTTTTCATTTTAATATTGTCTAGATGAGAATTACATCCTAGGTGATCATACAGCGGAACAATATTTACGAAACAATCAACTGAACCCAAACTAACACTTAAAAGCCCATTTTTAAAGTTAAACTGCAGGCGGTATCGATACCCTTAAAGGGGGTATCGATACCCCTTTGACTAGGTCAACAGGGTTTGGTCAACTTGAGGAGACAGTATCGATACCCCAGATGAGGGTATCGATACCCTCCCCTAAAGTTGACTTCCCACGGTCAAAGCCAAGACAACGATATCGATACCCTAGAGGCCAGTATCGATACCGAAATCGACAGTGGCTCCAGTGGCCAAAAAGGTATCGATACTCCCCTCGAGTATCGATACATGAGGCTTGAAACCACAGGGTAGTATCGATACCAGATCAATGGTATCGATACCCCAGCTACGAAACTGCAGATTTGAGCTGATTTAGAGCACAAGGAGGCCCCTAAATCCCTCTAACACTTCAACCAACACACTATCATCAATCCCTAAGGCAAGCCAACCATACAAGCATACATATTTAAGCCAAGGGAGTCAATCAAACATGGATTTAAGCATTCATACATAGCATTCTAGTTAAGAGCAATTCATGCAATATTGGCATACTCAAAACACAAAGGACCTTAGAAGAAACAAGACATCTTGAAAGGTTTGCACTCATACACTATGCAACCTAAGCATTCTAAAACAAGCCATCAAACATCAAACATAGTATAACATGCTTACAACCCCTGATCAAACCAAAAACAACGTCAATCAAATGAGTCACACACGCTCATACAAAGACCCTTGCCACATTGCTAGCTATTACAAAATCGATAGCCATACTTGAGCTACAAACTTGGATGCCTTTCTTGCCTTGCCTCGAGCTAACACCACGCTATTGATCTGCATTGTTGAACATTGAGAGCGTAAGCTATAAGCTTAGTGAGGGTGCTCTAAAACGAAAAACAACAACAATGCAGGGCTCAAGCATGTAATCCTAATCCCATACATATCAAGCATTGCATATAACCAAGTAGACCTAGCTAGTCCTTCAAGTGGCAAATATGGTCTCTCAATCCTAGCAAGATTTAAACATCAATATAGATCATCATGCAACAACACCATATGCCTCAATCACATATCACCATCATATATCACAACACATGAACAAGTTAATTGGCCACTTTAATTACCCCGATTGTGCGGATTTAAACCTTGACAACACTTTACCTCGGTGGGATTCCACTCATCACCGGACCTTGCATGTGCGGGATTCCACTCATCGCCACATGCCCTACGGATGGGATTCCACTCATCATCCCGTAGAAATACAATAAGCTTCCGGTGGAATGCTACATCACCGTACTCCTCCTTGATGACTTAACGCCATCAAGGCCACGTACGTTTTGACTCAATTTGTGTGCACACTATCCTAATGATCGATCATTTACAACCGGTAATTATTTAGTGCCAATTATTATAACCATGATTTATACATCATCAACACCATCCATGCTCATCACACATATACATATCTCATGAATATACATGCACCAATCAACCACAATCACAAGAGTATAGCTAAGTAACACAAGGCATTTATAGATATCAAAGGCTAAGCTACCAACTTGAATTGAAAGGAAGTGGCCTACCAAGCACACTTCACACACACTCCCACTACACATGCTCGAACCAAACTTAAAAACAAGTTGAAACCACTCACCGTCCTTCCTTAGCAAATCGAACAATCCTCCTACGCACCCGGATTCGGTCCCAAAGCTCCTTCAACGTTTCCCCTTGCTTCTAGCCAAGCAAAACACACTTATTACACCACAAATCAATGCTAAAGCTCAACTATCAATTCACTTCACAAACATAAACCAAATTTCACAAATTCCCCAAACCACAACATCTCCCAAAACTCAATTTTCGTGCTTCCCAAATCCCTTGCTGAAAAACCCACTTCCAAACACCCAAATGGCTTCCAAAGCATCCCAAAACACCCTCCTTACCTAGGTAGACCAACAGCCCTTCAATTTCACCCTTAAACCTACCAAAACCCAAATTTTGACATCCTAAAAATAGCTCCAAGAACCCATTTCGGGTTCCTCAATAAAACCCACTCATTTTGACATATAATATACATTTTAGGGTGGAGAATCATAAACCCAACTCCCTATTTCGAAATGAAAAGGAAATTTTCATAAAAACTCAAACTTTGTCAAAACCCTAACATTTCAAGAGCTCACATTTTTGAAATCTAAGACTATGGGGAGATAGAGGATGAAAATGAGAATTGGAAAACATTGTTACCTTTCAAAAAGACCTTGGGAGGATGAAGAAACCCAATGGAATAGTAGCTTGAGCTTGGAGAGAGTATGAAGATGATTCTAACGTTGGTGGGGGATATGAGGGAAGGAGAAGACAACTTTTAGTTAAAAGTGGTCTAGCTTTTTAAAAGTTTTTGGTACAATTGCAACATTAGTCCCTCCCCTCTTTCTAAAGCTCAATTAGGTCATTAATTAAAGTTGAATTGATTTAATTTAAATTTTATTGACTCGAATTAAAACCCGGTTAACTCCTAGGCCCAAAACACGGGTGTTACAACTCTCTCCCACTTAAGGAATTTCGTCCCCGAAATTACCTGACTGAAAGAGATACGGAAACTGCCTTTCCATATCCTCCTTCCTCTCCCAAGTGGCCTCGTCCACACCTCTACGTTGCCACCTCACCTTTACTAACTCAATTGATCTACCCCTCAACACTTTACTGTCTGAAGCTAAGATCTCGACGGGCTCTTCCTCATAAGTCAAATCCGGATTCAATTCAATTTCTTCTACGGGCATAACATGTGATGGATCGGACCTATACTTACGAAGCATGGATACATGGAACACATCATGTATCTTCTCAAGCTCGGACGGCAAACGCAACTGATAAGCAACGGGACCAACCCTCTTCACAATCTCATACGGTCCTATGTACCTCGGACTCAACTTCCCCTTTCGGCCAAATCTCATCACTTTCTTCCACGGAGACACCTTCAAGAACACCTTCTCACCCACTGAGAACTCAACTTCCTTTCTCTTCAAATCGGCATAGGACTTCTGCCTATCCGAAGCAGCCTTCAAGCGATCACAAATCAATTTTACTTTGTCGGTTGTCCCTTTTAGCAAATCCGGCATAGGTAACAGTTTCTGTCCTACCTCGGCCCAACACACTGGAGTTCTACACTTTCGACCATACAAGGCCTCATACGGAGCCATCTGAATGCTCGACTGAAAGCTGTTATTGTACGCAAACTCCACTAGAGGCAGATGCTTCTCCCAAGTACCCTGAAAGTCAATGATACAACATCGCAACATATCCTCTAAGATCTGAATAACCCTCTCTGACTGACCATCTGACTGAGGATGATAAGAAGTGCTGAAGTTCAAACGGGTATCCAAAGCTGTATGCAGACACTCCCAAAATCTAGAAGTAAACCGCGGATCCCTATCTGACACAATGGACTTCGGCACTCCATGTAACCTCACAATCTCACCAATGTACAAATCGGCCAATCTATCTAAGGTGTAAGTAGTGTTGACTGCCATGAAATGAGCACACTTCGTAAAACGATCCACTATCACCCAAACTGAGTTCTTCTTCGTAGGAGTCAAAGGCAAACCTGAAACAAAATCCATGGTGATGTTCTCCCATTTCCATTCCGGAATTCTCAACGGCTGTAACAAACCTGAGGGAACCTGATGTTCCGCCTTCACTCTCTGACACACTAGGCACTTACTCACAAAGTCGGCTACATCTCTCTTCAATCCAACCCAAAAGTACTCATTCTTCAAATCACGGTACATCTTCGTACTTCCTGGATGCATAGCAAACGGACTACTGTGGGCTTCAGTCAAGATCGTACGTCTCAAATCACTGTCTTCAGGCACAACTATTCTGTCTTTGAAACATAAGACCCCATCGAAACTGAAACTGTAGTCTGAAGATCTACCTTCGGCTATATCTTGCACATGAGGTGCCAAAGATCTATCTAAGAGCTGTTTCTCTCGAATCATCTGACCTAGAGTAGGTCTAACCTGAAGCTTGGCTACTAAGCCACCATCCCCGGACAAACTCAATCTAGCAAACATGGCTCTCAAGTCCACGGCCACCTTCCTACTCAATGCATCGGCCACTACATTGGCCTTACCCGGATGGTACTCTATAGTAAGATCATAGTCCTTTAGCAACTCTAACCATCTACGCTGTCTGAGATTCAAATCTCGTTGAGTCATAATGTACTTCAAACTCTTGTGGTCGGTGTATACTGTGCATTTCTCACCATACAAATAGTGTCTCCAAATCTTCAGAGCAAACACAACTGCAGCTAACTCTATGTCATGGGTCGGATAGTTGCGCTCATGAGTCTTCAACAGTCTTGAGGCATAAGCCACTACTCTTCGGTCTTGCATCAGAACACATCCTAACCCTACATACGAGGCATCACTATAAATCACATAGTCCTTCCCAGACTCAGGCTGAATCAAGATCGGTGCTTGGGTCAAAGCTTCTTTCAATTTTTCAAAGGCTCTCTGTCTTGCATCTGTCCACTCAAACTGAACACTCTTCTGTAGTAGCTGTGTCAACGGAGCGGCTAATTTAGAGAAACCTTCCACAAATCTTCTATAGTATCCGGCTAAGCCTAGGAAGCTACGTACTTCTGTCACTGACTTCGGTTGCTTCCACTCAACAATGGCTTCAATCTTCTTCGGATCAACTCTAATGCCTTCAGCTGACACTACATGTCCTAAGAAGACTACCTCTCGTATCCAGAATTCACACTTGCTGAGCTTCGCATACAACTGATGGTCTAGCAAAGTCTTCAAAACAAGTCTCAAGTGTCGGTCATGGTCTTCTTCAGTTCGCGAGTACACCAAAATGTCATCAATAAATACAACCACAAACTGATCTAGATACTGATGAAAAATCCTATTCATCATGTCCATGAAAGCTGCCGGTGCATTAGTCAACCCAAATGGCATGACTAAAAACTCATAGTGTCCATACCTAGTCCTAAAGGCCGTCTTCGGTACATCAACCTCTCTAACCTTTAGCTGGTAGTAACCTGATCTCAAATCAATCTTCGAAAAGACAGACGCCCCTCTCAACTGATCAAACAAGTCATCAATTCTAGGCAACGGATATTTGTTCTTCACTGTCAACTGATTTAACTGTCTGTAATCTATGCACATTCTCATACTCCCATCTTTCTTCTTCACAAACAACACAGGTGCACCCCAAGGTGAAGAACTAGGCCTAATAAAACCTCTATCTGTCAATTCTTGCAACTGAGTCTTCAGCTCTTTCAATTCTTTCGGTGCCATACGATACGGAGCAATCGAAACAGGAGCTGAATCAGAATAAGTCTCAATGCTGAACTCTACCTCTCTGTCCGGTGGTAACCCTGGCAATTCTTCCGGAAACACACTAGGAAAATCACATACTGTCCGGATGTCCTGAGGTCTAACCTCACTCATGTTAGGGTTCATCACATACGCTAAGTATGCTTCACACCCCAACTCCACTAACCTCTTAGCCTCTAACACTGAAACCACATTGGACAAGAACTTCACATTCTCACCCACCACAACAATCTCATAATCATCTGTGAGCTTCAAAGAAATCCGTTTAGTTTCAAAGTCTATCCTAGCTCTATGCTCTGTGAGCCAGTCCATACCCAGAATCACATCAAAACCATAGAAGGGAAGCTCCATCATATCCACTGGAAACACATGTCCCTGAACCATCAACGGACACCTTCGATACATCTTCCTAACCACTACCGTGTCCCCAAAGGAACTAGTAACACTAACTCCTACCTCTAACAACTCACAAGGCAAATTCAAAGGCTGTGCATGCTCTCTCAATATGTAGGAATGTGTAGACCCAGAGTCAATCAAAGAAAGCAAACCCAAAGATTGTATCGAGAAATTACCTGCGATCACATCGGTGTCATGCTGCTCCCCGCGCTGAGCGTAAACCCTAGCCTATCCTCCGCCCTCCGGCTGGACTGCAACAACATGAGCTAAATTCCTCTGACCATCGTTCCTCGGCTGGAAGTTACCTCTACCGCGCCCGCGGCCTCTCTGAAAATCATTGGCTCTAGCAGGAGCCTGAGCTGGTGCCTGTCCCACCTGATGTGGACAGTCACGCCTAATGTGGTCTCTAGCACCACAACTCCAACAAGAGTGATAATTTCCCCAACACTCACCGGTGTGGTTCCTCCCGCAGGAAGCACATGTGGGCAACTTCCCACCAGCTCTCTGGCCCTGGTGGCCCCTACCGTGGTTACTGCCACCACGCCTATGATCATACTGATGCCGGTTGTCCCGATGCCTCTTGGCATCTCCTCTATCAAAGTTGCTGGACCTCTTACCTGAACTAGATCCACCTGACCGCCTGGTCAAACTCAAACTGTGCTCCAAGTCCTTGGCCCTCGAGACCAAGACATCAAAATCAATGTAATCAGAAGCTAGAGTATAAGTCTTGATCTCCTCATTCAGCCCATATCGGAAGCGGTTACAACGCTCCACCTCAGTAGGTACGAGTTCAGGTGCATACTGGCTCAGTCTGACGAATCGGATCTCATAATCAGTCACGGACATACTCCCCTGAGACAATGCCATAAACTCTCTCTTCCTCTCATCGAGGTATCGCGGACCCAAATACTTCTTCCGGAAAGCTGTCTCAAAGAACTCCCAAGTGATCTCGGTCTCATCCATCCCCGAAGTAACGGTGACCCACTAGGTGTAGGCATCACCCTGTAGCAAGGACTCAACACAGCCCAACTTACGATCACCCGTACACCCCATCTGAGCAAGGATACGGACGGTCTTCTCAAACCACATCTCTGACCTCTCCGGAGTAGCACCTCTAAACTCTTCGGCCCCAAGGCCCCGAAGTCTCTCTAATGGCAACCCGGTGCCCTCACCCTGATGATGAGCTGCCTGACCCCCAGCGACTGTAGCCTGGAACGCTCTGGCTATTGCCTGAACCAACGGAGCTAAGTCAATTTCGGCCGGTCCTTGGCCACCTTGGCCACCTTGGCCTCCTTGTGGTCCCATTCCTTCGGGCCCGGCCTCGCCTCCCACTCCCGGTGGAGGAGGTGGTGGTGGTAGAGGTGGTGGAGGAGCTCCAACTCCAACCACTGGCTCTCCCACTTGAGCCTCAACTCTCACAACTGGCTCAACTCTCGGAGCCTCTGCCCGTGGTTCCGGTCGAACCATCCTAGGCCTCCCACGTGGTCTCATGGTTCAACTAGCAAGGTAAAACTACAACAAGAAACAAATAGGATTACGTTAGCCAAAGCAAGGGTCCAATAGTGCTCAAGTATTCCTCTTTCAAAAATCCTTTTTAAATTAAGTAGTAGTAGCAATGGGCACACACTCACACGAGACACGACCATTCATGCATTCAAAACATCATACGATTAATCAATCATCAAGGATTCATGGCAAATCATGCATCGAACAACACAAGCATTTAACACATTACTCTTACCTCACTTACCTGCCCGAGGTCTCGGTAACCTCAGGCTCTGATACCAACAAATGTAACCCCCTCGTCCCGGTCTGGCCGGATGACCGGTCCGAGTGAGCTACACGGGGAAAACCGAGTGAAAACTCCCTAAGGAACTCTCCCTCGGTTAGCAACCCTATATTTTTTTTTTTCATTTTAATATTGTCTAGATGAGAATTACATCCTAGGTGATCATACAGCGGAACAATATTTACGAAACAATCAACCGAACCCAAATTAACACTTAAAAGCCCATTTTTAAAGTTAAACTGCAGGCGGTATCGATACCCTTAAAGGGGGTATCGATACCCCTTTGACTAGGTCAACAGGGTTTGGTCAACTTGAGGAGACAGTATCGATACCCCAGATGAGGGTATCGATACCCTCCCCTAAAGTTGACTTCCCACGGTCAAAGCCAAGACAACGGTATCGATACCCTAGAGGCCAGTATCGATACCGAAATCGACAGTGGCTCCAGTGGCCAAAAAGGTATCGATACTCCCCTCGAGTATCGATACATGAGGCCTGAAACCACAGGGTAGTATCGATACCAGATCAATGGTATCGATACCCCAGCTACGAAACTGCAGATTTGAGCTGATTTAGAGCACAAGGAGGCCCCTAAATCCCTCTAACACTTCAACCAACACACTATCATCAATCCCTAAGGCAAGCCAACCATACAAGCATACATATTTAAGCCAAGGGAGTCAATCAAACATGGATTTAAGCATTCATACATAGCATTCTAGTTAAGAGCAATTCATGCAATATTGGCATACTCAAAACACAAAGGACCTTAGAAGAAACAAGACATCTTGAAAGGTTTGCACTCATACACTATGCAACCTAAGCATTCTAAAACAAGCCATCAAACATCAAACATAGTATAACATGCTTACAACCCCTGATCAAACCAAAAACAACGTCAATCAAATGAGTCACACACGCTCATACAAAGACCCTTGCCACATTGCTAGCTATTACAAAATCGATAGCCATACTTGAGCTACAAACTTGGATGCCCTTCTTGCCTTGCCTCGAGCTAACACCACGCTATTGATCTGCATTGTTGAACATTGAGAGCGTAAGCTATAAGCTTAGTGAGGGTGCTCTAAAACGAAAAACAACAACAATGCAGGGCTCAAGCATGTAATCCTAATCTCATACATATCAAGCATTGCATATAACCAAGTAGACCTAGCTAGTCCTTCAAGTGGCAAATATGGTCTCTCAATCCTAGCAAGATTTAAACATCAATATAGATCATCATGCAACAACACCATATGCCTCAATCACATATCACCATCATATATCACAACACATGAACAAGTTAATTGGCCACTTTAATTACCCCGATTGTGCGGATTTAAACCTTGACAACACTTTACCTCGGTGGGATTCCACTCATCACCGGACCTTGCATGTGCGGGATTCCACTCATCGCCACATGCCCTACGGATGGGATTCCACTCATCATCCCGTATAAATACAATAAGCTTCCGGTGGAATGCTACATCACCGTACTCCTCCTTGATGACTTAACGCCATCAAGGCCACGTACGTTTTGACTCAATTTGTGTGCACACTATCCTAATGATCGATCATTTACAACCGATAATTATTTAGTGCCAATTATTATAACCATGATTTATACATCATCAACACCATCCATGCTCATCACACATATACATATCTCATGAATATACATGCACCAATCAACCACAATCACAAGAGTATAGCTAAGTAACACAAGGCATTTATAGATATCAAAGGCTAAGCTACCAACTTGAATTGAAAGGAAGTGGCCTACCAAGCACACTTCACACACACTCCCACTACACATGCTCGAACCAAACTTAAAAACAAGTTGAAACCACTCACCGTCCTTCCTTAGCAAATCGAACAATCCTCCTACGCACCCGGATTCGGTCCCAAAGCTCCTTCAACGTTTCCCCTTGCTTCTAGCCAAGCAAAACACACTTATTACACCACAAATCAATGCTAAAGCTCAACTATCAATTCACTTCACAAACATAAACCAAATTTCACAAATTCCCCAAACCACAACATCTCCCAAAACTCAATTTTCGTGCTTCCCAAATCCCTTGCTGAAAAACCCACTTCCAAACACCCAAATGGCTTCCAAAGCATCCCAAAACACCCTCCTTACCTAGGTAGACCAACAGCCCTTCAATTTCACCCTTAAACCTACCAAAACCCAAATTTTGACATCCTAAAAATAGCTCCAAGAACCCATTTCGGGTTCCTCAATAAAACCCACTCATTTTGACATATAATATACATTTTAGGGTGGAGAATCATAAACCCAACTCCCTATTTCGAAATGAAAAGGAAATTTTCATAAAAACTCAAACTTTGTCAAAACCCTAACATTTTAAGAGCTCACATTTTTGAAATCTAAGACTATGGGGAGATAGAGGATGAAAAGGAGAATTGAAAAACATTGTTACCTTTCAAAAAGACCTTGGGAGGATGAAGAAACCCAATGGAATAGTAGCTTGAGCTTGGAGAGAGTATGAAGATGATTCTAACGTTGGTGGGGGATATGGGGGAAGGAGAAGACAATTTTTAGTTAAAAGTGGTCTAGCTTTTTAAAAGTTTTTGGTACAATTGCAACATTAGTCCCTCCCCTCTTTCTAAAGCTCAATTAGGTCATTAATTAAAGTTGAATTGATTTAATTTAAATTTTATTGACTCGAATTAAAACCCGGTTAACTCCTAGGCCCAAAACACGGGTGTTACAGCAACTACCCACAGACAGCTCTGCATCGACAGCAACAGTGACGACATCTCTTCAACTTAAGTTCTTTTACTCTTTCTGTCGTCTGTGTTTTTACTTAATATTTGTGACTTTTTATTGTTTTCCTCTGTTTTTGTCATGCATTGAGAATAATGCAACCCTCGAGTTTGGGGGTAGGCAATCCTCATTTAATTAGTGAACTTAATTTAATTTGTGTCTCATTTCTAGTTACTTTTTGTGTCAAAAAAATTGGCTTAAGTCTTTAAACTGCACTTACCTTCCGCGACATTCTCTGTCGTGACAGTATCTTTAGGGTGTTAGGAATTATCTAGAGCCTTACTATAGTTTTGAACTTTAAAAAAACACCTATGTGACTTATATGTTGTCTATACTACTGTTAGTAAACTTAGAATATAAAGCTTAACCACTTGAGAAAAAAACTTAGACTCAGTTGCCCCTAGAGGTGCCTAACACCGACTCTAGAAAGATAGCTAGAGGTGCCCAAAACCGGCTCTAGTAGGAAAAAACTTTGGTCTAAGTTAGAAAAAACTAAAGGAGCCTAAGAATTGCCTCCAGTTAAAAATTAGTTTGAAATAAAACTCAAGTGAGTAGCATAACTATTCTAGTTACTAAGGAGTCTAGGCATATATATATGTTCACAAAACCTGCACACACTTGCATGGGAACTATAGCATTGCTCCGGATAAGTCCATAAACACCCGAAAAGGTGTTGTTCTTGATAGTGAAGGTGTTGTAGGTAATAGTTGTTCACTGAGTTAAGCTAAGCCAAAAAAGTTTCATTCTTAGTTAGGTTGCATTTTCTCGATGACAAGCAATAACTTGAGTTTGGGGGTGTGTTGAGTGCATAAATGTTCTATATTTTAACCCTCATTTACCCATATTATTGATGCATTCAAGCATGTTTAGTTGCATTTTAGGATAGATTTTTCATAAACATCACAAATGAAAAATATTGCACAAATACTGTTGATTTTGGTCTATTCTTGCAGGTACCTATCATGGCAGTATCCAAGGAAGTAGAGCAAAAGACAACAACAGAGCTGGAGTGAAGGATTGTAGGAGATGGCCTATCTCAACACTGTCGTGGCATCTACCGTGGCAGAGGAGGCGACAGTAAAGACTATGGTGATGGAAAATGCAAAGTGGAGTTCGATCGATAGAGCTTTCAAAGCCTGATTTTTGTGGACCACTTGCATAACTGTCAGAGCCCAGAAGCATAAGGAAGACCCTGCCCTAAGTTTGAGGAAAAAGTCAAAGCAAGAAGATAGGGCGAATTAAAAGACATCTACTCAAAGATTTAGTCTTTAATAGAGTTGTACTTTAATTCAAACTTGTATTCTTGGCCATTAAGAAAACTCAAGACCAATGCCTATATATATGCTTGTAATTCGACAAGACAAAGGATATCTAGCTCTTAGATGTCTTCCCCCAAAACCCTAGTCGTTTCTCTCTCTCCACTATGTTCTAAACTTCCCCTAGGGCAAAGAGTTGATCTTGTAACATAGTCGTAAGGGTTGTACTGTTTTTTAGGATTTCTATTCAATTCAATAAAAGCTTCAAGTTTATTTACTCTGGTTTCAACATCTCATAAGAGTTTCGGGAGAGCATTGTGAGGTTATCTATTTACTTAATATCGGGAGAGTTAAGTATACGAAAGGAGTAAATACGAGTTTTCTAGTTTATGGTTAAACCATCTTGGCCTAGGGATAGGTACAAGGTTAAGCAGCTAAGGAAGAATTCAAAAACATCGGTGTTCATCCTTCGATTCATGCCGGGAGGTATCATCTAAGACATATTCATCGACAAAACTTGGACCTAGGGATAGGACGAGTCACAACAGGGATGCTTACTAACTTTAAGTACAGAGTTATTGATCGCTGCCGCGACATGCTCGACGACAGCCGCAACAAAAAGCCTTTGAACAGTGCAATACATGCACTACTGAGCAAATCAATACCAGCCTATTTTATCAAACTGAATTCCTCTTTTATTTTAGTTTATTCTCAAGATTACTCAAAACATTTTATTAAACTTATTTTTTTCTCGTGCAGAAATTTAAGGATAGAAGTATTTCCAGTCCCTGTGGAGACGATATCCGATACTCAGTATCACTTTATTACTTGCGACGTGTATACTTGCACCCAATTGCGATAGACTATTTTACACGCAACAGTTATTGGCCTTTTCCCTTGATTTTGTGTTTTTTAAAGGATTTAATTAATTGATTTAATAAGAGAGTTTTATTAAAAGAGATTTTAAAAGGCTAAACATTTTCATACGTAACTACTTTTCTCCTAAACTTTTCTCTCAACTTTTCCATCAGCCAAATTGTCTTTCCATCACTAAATTCTCCAGAGATTTATCTCTTTTCATCCACCTTTGATTTCTAAATGAATCTCTTGGATTTCTGCATCAACTAGCTAAGGATTTCTTGAAGGATTTCTTCTAAATCATTGCAAATCAAGTGGAAAGCTTGTGTTAGAGGTGATCTTTTTTTCTCTCCCCTAATAAAGTTTCTTTATTGAAATTCCCAAGTCTTTGGCTCTCTAATTTTTTTAATAACAAGGTTTTATAATTTAATCGATGAAAATTGCTAAATTAAGCTTTGGAAGATGATTTTTCAAGATTTTCGTTATGATACTGTTTTGATTTGTTTGAGGCTGATTTTAATCATGTTTTGGATGTTAAATGATGTGGAAATAAACATTTTATAATATTAATCCCAAAATGAGTTGGATCTTTAATTGTTAGATTGTTAGATTTTGGGTTTGTGTGGAATCTGAGTTGCTGGAGGTATAAGGATGAAATTAGGTCGATTTTGGATGTTAATTGGTGTTAATAAATGGTTGGAAGTGTTAGGTTTTGGCTGGGTTGAGTTTATAGAGTTATCAATGATGTTTTCGAATGTTTTAGATAGGCATTTTGGTGGTTTTAAACAAGGCAACGAGATAGGTTTGCTTGCTGGAGATTTTAATGCATGATGATGCATTAATCCTCTGTTCTTGTGTGGTTTAAATAGGGGAGAACTTATCGGAAGCAATCGGTGAAGGTTCGTGAGTTTCGGTTGCTTAGATTTGCATCGGCAAGTCGGGTTTGCGCGTGTCGGTGAGTGAGAACGTGAATTTCAATTTTGAAAGCTTTAAAAGGTGATTTGGGAACTTAGTGGTAAGCTTGAAATGCTTAACTAAGTTCGGAAGTAAGTGAAAGGAATTACCTCTCTCGGTTGTGCTATTATGTGATGATTTATGCATTGTTTTGAATTAATGTTTTAACATAATGTTAAAGCATGTTAATATGAGTATGGTTACTATTTTTAATGATGAAACATTGAAGGATGCACAAGGTAAGTGATCCTTGAAGTATACGATTTATACTTGTGATTTTAAGCATGGTTTAATGCTTTGAAATGTGATTTGTTGGTGATGCTTTAAAAACAGTGAGGTACGTGTTAAATGTGAATTATATTGGCAAGTGATATTGCAAAATGGTTTTTAAATGAAATCGGATATAGTTAGCCAGCTATAGGTTTGAGTGCATTATAAACAAGTCGCCTTGAATGTTGAGGGGTTTATATGGTGTATCGAATACTCCATCCAAGTATCCTAACGATTGAGGAAAGTGTATGGTGTCCCGTCTCTCGTTAGTGGGGTTATACATCTACCAATGATGTGATGTTGAGGGATTTATAAAGTGTACCGAATACTCCACCACGGGTGTCACAACGGTGGAGGGTAGCTCTCGTGTGTGAACCTTGAGATGCCGGTGAGAATGTATGAAGTGTTGGGACAACACTTGTGAATCCGTGTATCCGATGCGGTTTTGAGAAATGAGCATGTTGATGATCACTTGTAAGCCAATATAATTGATGATGTGTTATGATATGGTTTATGATGCATAAAATTAAAATGCATGTGTTACTCTTTAAGCTTTGCATATGGTAGCTACGCATGGGAAGGCTTAAGTTGAGTGTTAGCAATGAATTTATTATTGGATTCATAACACATGTTGCATGATGTTTAACATGGTGATTTTGATTAAGGAAAGTGCATGGTTTTGAAAAGGGCATGATGGTTTTCAAATGATGTTTTAGAAAATTGAAATGAGATTTCATTGTGGACATGAAAATGGTTTTAATGTATTGATGGTGTTTTGCTTACGAGCCTCCTCAATAAGCCTTGTGTGCTTACGGTCTCATTTGTCCATCAATGCATATAATTGAGGTTTTAGAGGTAGCAAGAGGCAAGGGATTCCAAGAGACTTCACTTAAGAAAGTATGTTTTGGATTAGACTAGAGTAATAAGGGCAATGAGGGGTCCGTTGGATTGTTGGGAGATTTGTGTAAACTCCCTTTTGTGCAAGCTTGGTTTGCTGTTTTAGACTTGTAAATGGTCATTGGTTATTGGTTTGTGCTTTGTTATGCATTTTGGTATCTTACTTGGCTTCTCACTAGGTTGCATGCCTATAGTTTACCTTTGATACAATCTTGCCATGATATGATGTTGAATATGCCATGAATAATTGATGTTTGATGCTTGGATATGTTATATATATGTTGGAAGCATGCTTGAGTGGTTATGAATGGATTAAAGTATGAAAAACCAGCAAACTATGACATTACAGGTCCCTAGGTATCGGTACGGTAGTAGGGGTACCGATACGAACCAAGCAAAATTGAAGGGGTGTATCGATACACAGGGGCGTATCGATACGGTTTTATGCTACTGATTTTTGGTGTATCGGTACAGTTCAAGAGGGTATTGATACGAGCCTTTTATCTTTAAATCTTGATGGTGTGTTGTTATGGGCGTATCGATACTGACTCTAAGGGTATCGATACGACCAACTGGTAAGCTAGTTAAAAGCATCTTCGAATGTTCTGATTCTTTATGTTTTAGTCCCTAAATGTTGTGGATGCAATTAAATGAGTTTGGTTGATTGTTTAGAGCTGATTTTTGACAGAGTGGCATGCATTATGACTAGTGATGGTAATCTAAAATTGGATGAACCTTTATAATTTATCAAATTTACAAAAATGGTCCCTAAAATATGAATGTATGCAATTGAGTCCTTAATCATTGTTTGAATGAGTCGCAAATGGTTCCGCTGCGTAGTCTATCACCTAGGGTTATAATGAGTATCTAGAAAAGATAAAACGAAAAAATAAGGTTGTTTATTAGAGTAAACCTCCCAATTTTCTTCATTATTCCACGTGTGACTCGTTCGATTCGGTCTATCGCCTAAGTCGGGTCGAGGGGATTACAGTAAATATACTTTCACAAGGGAAGGTTCAAAGGTGGACACCTACCTATCCTATGCAGCTATCGATCGTAGAAGCTATCACCACATCGAGTCAAAATGTTTTTGATTAAATCAATTTCATTCATGTGGGGGATTGTTGGAAAAATTCGATAATTTTGGAGCTTTGAATGAGAAATTGATTCAAAATGTTGTTGAGAAAAATGTGGAACCAATTATTGTTTCGTAAATGTGCAAACGTGCACAATGTGGGTAATGTAAATGTCTGAACCAGTCTGGTCCTTTGTGGGCTTGTAGATATTTTGACCCAAATTTGAAATGAATTTTCCTCAAATAAGAGCATATATTTACCAAATTTTATCTTTAAATTAAAAGGGTAAATATTGAAAGTTACCTTTAATTCAGATAGCAATTTTGGAAATTTCTTTATAGAAGAATCAATTGATTCTCAATATTAAATGCTCCATTAGGTCAAATTTCCACTTATACCCTCATGACACTCCTATAAATATGGAGTAAACCTTCTAGGTTTTACACAACTCAAAAAACCACAAAATTTTTTTTATTGTTTTACTCTGTGGATTTTACAAGTGGTTTTCGGTGATATGAGAAGACGAGGTTATGGTTCATTGATCATTGCAGACGTGCTACTACTGTGCTCATTATGTTGTTTGTATCTTGGGAGATAGACGTCCGACTTTTCTCAAGCACCATATGAACGGGCGAATCTATCTTAAGGAAATTGCGTTCGTGCAAGCCTCAACATGTTTCTTTGGTTTTTCGTTTCAAATTGGTTTGATTTGCATATTGTTGTATTGTCAGTAATTTTGTACCGTTCATTTAAATAATATTTTATCTTATAATTTATTATTGGATTAACTCCATTTTTTTAACATGAAAAAGGAAAAAGATCTATGTGGATTGACTCTTGGATACTTCTAAAACTCCTTTGATCTTCTCCGATTTAATTATAAGCATTTTTCGAATGACACGTCTAATAAATGGTTCATCTGCTACACTCCACGAGTTTCTAATGTTGAGGTGGATAAGCTAGCTAAAGAAGGTATCTCTAGAACCTCTGATTTAATCAACTTTATTATGTCTGGCCATGTTTTTGGAAGTTTAAATTGCAGGTCTTTGCCTACCAAAGGACAAAAGGTCATTCTTATGAACCTCTTCACTTATCTCATAAGCGTCATTCTTTGTCTTCGGTAATTTTGATTAGTAGGCTTTCTTAGTATGGGATGCTATTACCTCGTTGGGGCTGATATGAATGTGTTTATGGATCCCTCGACGCTATGTGCTATGTTTATACTGCTACCAGTCCTGGTGTAGCCGAAACTTTTGGAGATTTAGAGGAACATCTATTTCTCAATCTTGGCATTAGAGTTAGACTAGTGTAGTGGGTACTTTGGGGTTTTTGTATTTTTGTTGTGGAGTAGTGTCTGTCCATATTGATGAAACTTGTTGTAGTTAACTGGTGGCATTGATGCCAAACCGTGCATGACTGTATTTTTGTTTTGTTGGTCGTTTAGTAATACCTGCATGGGTACTCTTTTACCTCTTGAGTCGTCCCACTGAGTTTTCGAAGTTGGTGTTTGTTTTAAATGGGGGTTTTTAACGAGACTCTTTACTTTTCAAAAAGAAAATATTGCATTGTTTAAAGGATAATTGTTCAATCATTTCATTAATTTTTTAAAAGATAATTGTGAACAAATAACGAAAAATAAATAAAGTAATACGTTAAATATATAAGATGAATAAATTCATAACACAAAACAATGAAAGATTTTTTGAGCGAACATAAATAACAAAACTATCCAAGCAAAACTAAGTGTATTTGATGGCTATAGACAACCGATGAACCAAACTATCAGCAACAAAAATTAATCTTCACTAACTTTGGCAATACGAGAAGTTGATAGAACTTGATTCATCACTGTAATAAAATGAAAATCATTTAAACATAAGAAACAAATAAAATGTACTAAACAATAGAAGATTACATAAAGTTCAGTTACTTACTTCGTTTGATGACGCTTCTCATACGAACGAATTGTACGACCTTTGCGATTACAAGATGAACATGTCTTTCTCTTTTTACTACTTTCCTCCACTTTGTTGGAAAATTGTGAGGAATTGGCAACTTTGAGCCATAATTTGAGAAGGTAAAGGTGGATATTCGAATAAAGATTTTATTGGGTCCTATTTTACTCCATGAGACCTTTACAATAGTATCTCATATGCTCAAAATGGTTGAGTGATAAATGAGAAATTGATGCTCAAAGTAAGGTAGTTGTGAATTGAGTAAGGAAGATAAAACCCCTTTATCCTACATGGATGTGATAAATGGCATTTGAAGTGTTTAAATACACCTACCCACTTTATGGTCATTAAATGACTTGAATGGAAACTGTGCCTCGTGCGCAGAGGATGCGAATCAATCACATTCGGGTTGGGGTGCACCTGCACGACGTGGGCGACACGAATGTTTGGACCGGTTAAGCCCTTCGTGGGCTTGTGGATATTTTACCCACTTCGAATAAATTTTTCCTTAAAATTGACATATCTTTTTGAGAATATTCTGAATCTAAAAGGGATATTATCTACTTTCCTTAAATTCGAATATTAAAAATGATAATGCTTGCAATTCACGAAATATATCCGAGTAAACATGTCATTGATTATTTGTATCCGAATTAATAGGAAAAGAATCAATGACCATTGAAATCAGAATATTTTATTCCCACAATTTAACATAATCACTCCCCTATATAAACCTCACCTCTCTTCAATTTTAAACGCAACTCGAAATATTTTCTACTCTCGAAAACTACATTGTGTTTTTGGTGATAGTTAAAGGCAAGGGTTCTGTTCGTGATCTCTTCAGAAGTGCTACTGTCAAATATCATATGTTGTTCTATCATGGGAGACTGACGGCCATACAACTCAAGCACAAAGGAGTGGCCAGAATCTATCTTAAGGAAACTACGTTTGTGCATGCCTCAACAATATGTTTTCAGTTTATTTCGAATATGTTCAATTTCATTGAAATCATTTTCTTATTTTCTTGTTTATATTTAATTTTATTTCGAATTAACCTTAATTTTTCAAAACTTTTTTCCTTAATGAAGGAGGGCATCCTTTAGTAATCAAATGTATCAGATCTCTTAAAGTGATACTATTATACAAAATATTATGACATTCAAGCATTCTGGAATCATCAATTGAAGTTGACCTTTTACCCTCGTTAACTATATCAATGGTTAAATTATCTAGTTCATTACACGATCTTTTTATACCACGAATGACAAGATCATAATATTTTCTCGATCTTATTGCTTTTTCAGAAAGTCCCAATCAGTGTAACATAACATTGTTTAACCACAAAGTAGATAACTTACTCACTTTATCAACAATTTCATTTTGTATGATATTCAAATTGTCATTTTTCTTTGCATCTTTTGTACATCTACGTATGATGTACTGTAAAGACAATGACAATACCTTCTTCTTTATGAAAATTGCCAAGACATGGCAACATAAGATGCCATAAATTCAAATTTGTGAAAATTATAAATAGTATTATTTAGTGATGCGTCAAAAGTTACTATGTGCATTGATTTTTCTTTGTTAAACCCATGCACATTGTACACTTTTAAACCAACATTAACATCAACTAGAATAACTTCCGAGCGTATACTAAAGAGGCCTAGGCTTTCATAGGATATAATGTTTTTCGAATGGATAAAATATCTAAATCATCACTCAACTTTTTTCTCTGGCCTATTTTAGTCACTAAAATTTTAAAATGATCAATTTACTTACTGAACTTTACTTTCTGACCTATTTTGATCACTTTAAATTATTTTATTAATATTGTAGTATGACGTGTCATATTTTATCATTATTAAATATAAAAAATAATTTAAAACAAAAATAAATTATACTTTATTTATTATTAAATAAAAAATAAAACTCAAACCCCAAACACCCTAAATCTCTCCCACCTTCCCTTCGCCGGTCACCTTCTTCTCTATGAATCAACATCTGTTTGCACAAGCAATCGACTATAAGCTTCACTGCAAACCCAGCTCTAAATTTCCCTTCACTAAAAATCTCTTCTGAGCATCAAATACTGGTAATTGACGAGCCTGATGAAGCACTTGACGCAAGACTTCTTGATTCTTTTCTTGCCGAAATCCTTGCGAATAACCTTGTTGGGGCATTTATTTATCCTTGAAATCAAACAATGGCCATAGAAATTAAGGGAATGAAGCTTTTGGTTAATGATGTTTTGGGAAGGTTATCAGCTTTGGTTAATAGAGGGACATGAATAGGAATTAAAAGTTCTTGTCAAAGGTAATTGCTCAACCAAACAACCAACTATATATCATCCTAAAAAGTAGCCACTTTTCAAATCCTTAATTCCTAATTTATATCACTATCAATTTTTTTCTTGTCATTTTTGCACCAGTGATTGCTCGACGGTTGAAGAATTAATGGTGAAGTTGGGATTGTCGGTGAAGGTGAAAAAATGGGTTGAAGGTGAGAGTTGTGATCGGTGGAGGTAAAGGAAGTAGTCTTAGGGTTTGTGAGTGGGGATTAGATATGATTTTGGGTTTTATTTTTTATTTTAAATTATTTTTGTATTTAATAATATTTTTATTCTAAATTATTTTTTATATTTAATAATAATAAAATATATCATGTCATACTAAAATATTAATAAAATAATTCAAAGTGATCAAAATAGGCCAGAAAGTAAAATTCAGTAAGTAAATTGATCGTTTTGAAAGTTCAATGACAAAAATATGTTAGAAAGCAAAGTTGAGTGATGATTTAGGTATTTTACCATTTCAGAATAGGCTTTGAGTTCATAGTCTTGAATTTTTTCTCTCTTTCTTTATTATATCAATCATTGAGAGCTTCTTCATATTTTAGAACAAACTTACTCATCGATGTACTTGCATTAACATAATCTTTGAAAATTTTATTCAAACTTTCATTTCTTTGCGTTGTTGACATTCCAACACAAAAAGTGTTATGTAAAAAAGTGGGTATCCATTTCTCTCGAATAGATTAAATTATTTCCAACCATAAATTACCTTGTAAATTATATGTTTGAATAACTATCTTCCAAGAATCTTCAAACTCATCAGGTGTGTGTATTGTGAATGCAACTATTAAACTTTTTTTCAAGAGCATCATTCTGATGATAAACATGACTCAAGATTTCAAGAAATTTCTTCTCAATGTGCCACATGCAAATATAGTGAGTAGTATTAGGAAAAACTTTTGCAATTGCATTTGAAATTACATCATCTTGATCTATAATGATTATTGTTGGCGGACATCCATACAAAACTTCGAGCCAAGTCCTCAACAACCAAATGAATGTTTCTTCAGACTTATCCCATAATAAAGTGCACCCAAATAAAATAGACTGATAATGACGGTTTACACAGTAAACGAAACATATGGCAATATGTATTTATTTGTTAAATAAGTAGGACCAAATGTTACCACAACACCAAAATGTTTATAAGTCATTTTAGACAGGGCCGGCTAACGGCAGGAGCAACCTGAGCATTTGCTCAGGGCCCCACTGTCATAGGCCTCCTAAATCCTAATTCCAAAATACATTGTTGTTTCATGATCCAAATGTTAATGTATTAAACTCAAAATAAATTTGTCAACAAATCAAAAGGGAAATAAATATTTATTTGAAATTTTTTCATAATACGGGCCCCACCTTGTCATTAGTTGTCATCATATATTGCTTTTACCGGTTTTATTTTTGCTTATTGGCATTGAGTGGTAAGTATACACAATAGTTCGTATTTAAGCTATAAAATATAAAATTTAAAGAATTATATTTAAGCTATGTGAAAAAAATTACACAACCTTACATATTTAAGTTATAAAATTTAAAGAGCTATATTTCGATAAACAAGTTGTCTAAGTTTTTTTTACACAACCCTTATATTACATTTAGAACCTAAATCTCAAACCCGTGTCACCCTTAACCTAAATTAAACCATAAACTCTAAATTTTAACCATAAATCTTAAATTATACATCATGTAAACTAAATCCTTAAACCCTAAATTAAAACCATACATCCTAAAATTAAAAGGCTTGTGTAAATTAAAGTTTGTGCAAACTTGTGTATCAAAGGATTTTCCAATCTAAATCCCCAACATTAACACTTTAAAACTTAAACCTTAATTTTTAACCATAAACCTTAAGTTCTACACCCTATAAAATAAAATCATAAACCCTAAACTACAACCTAAATCTCTAAATCCTAAAAATTAAAAAGCTTGTGTATCAAAATATTTTTCGCTATAAATTTTAAACTTATAAAACTTATTTAAAACATAAAACAACTGATTATAAAGAAACGATATATTATTAAAAACGGAAAAGAATTAATTCAAATTACCTTTAAAAATTAAATAAATGGTGATATAATTGAAGATTGGTCTTAAAAATATTTTAAATTCCAAGATATTACATTTTTATTTATTTTTTATTAATTGAATAGTCAAAAAATATTAAATATATTTTCGTTCTATAAGAGTCTATTTTTGAGTTTTCGCTCCGGGCCCCGAAAATATCAGAGACGGCCCTGATTCTAGATCTTGCATCTATCCAAAAACAATTTGCAAGGCAACCATCAGTATCAGTTTGAATAACATAGAAAAACTCAGATTCTTTGATTGACATTTATGAAAATAATTAAATACTATCCGAACATCTCCTTTCTCAAATTGCTTTTGCTTTTTACGACTTAAGTAATTTAAAACATCAGGCTCAATAATATTCAAATTATCAAGTCCACTAAATTCATGAGATAAAATAGAAACAATCTTATTTAGACGAATGCCAGACTCATCAAGAACATTAATGAGATTTTTTTTTAAAATTTTGTCTTTGTTCTATGCGAACAAATAAATTGTGTGCTCCTTGGTGATGCTAATACACGACTATGTTTTGCATGAAATCTAGAAATAACCCATTAACCCATTTTTCTTCTATATTTGATATTTGAATCATCGTCTTACAACCTTCTCTTGTTTCATCCAGTGCTACATTAATCCATCTTCTCTCTTTACATATTTGTTTTCCCTAAGACTTTCTTTTGAACAAAAAAAAAATTCACAGACAATCATTGTTTTATCTATTCTTGAAATGAAAATACGATTCTTACGTGTTCCAATACCTTTGCCTCCCACATAGTTATTATAATATTGTTGTGCATCATCTGGTCACTCGAATTCTATACCAATGTTGGTGTAACTTCAACCATTGATTGTTCGATAGCATACTCCACTACATATTCTTCTCCAAATATATGATCTTCTTCAATTTCTTTTGTCTTGATTAAATCTTGTACTAACACGTCGTCCATTTGAATCTTTAAATAATAAAATAATTATTTAAATCTAATGTGATTAAAAATTAAAAATTAAAAAAAATATTTAATTAAAGAAATCAAACATTCGAAGGAAAATTTCAATAAAAACACAGAAGCAAAATATCAATAATAGAAAATTTTGATACTTGCTCCGAGAATGTTGATGGGTACGAAATCAGGTTGAAAGGAATGATTTGTTCAGGCTGCTTAGTCGGAATTATATATGAAAGAAAAAGTGACTTTGACTGGTTGAAGTAAAAATTCATGAATAATTATTTTATAGGGTAAACTACATAAATGACCACCTACTATTGGTAAAGTCGCGATTTGACCACCTTACTTTTTTTTTCTAAGCAATTAAACCACCAAACTATTTAATTGGTTGCAATGTGACCACCAGCCATTAGAAACTAACGGAAGCAATGACATGACAGTTAGTAAAATTAGTATAATTACATATTTGCTCCCTATTATTTGTACATTTTATCATTTTAGTCCTAATTTTAATAAATAAAATACCTTGCCTTTGGTAGGCTAGGTGGAGAATGAGTGCACCTACCACTAGACCAATGCTATTCTTGTGATATATTGTACAAAATCTAATATATATCTTAGTTTACCTTAAAAAATATCAATCCTGAGTAAAGACCCGAAAGGGGAAAAATATGGAAAAGAGAAAAAACAAAAAAAGATCAGAGGAGAAAATATAAGTTCAACTTCACTCAGTTTGTATAGTTCGATATAGTGCACTTGTCACCTTCTTTACCTTGACTAGCTTTAAGATTTTAGGTGATATTGCTATTGTTTTTCAGTTATTCCCATATTTGCTTTCCACGTATTCCCCTTCCCCTTCAAATCTGTATGCACATACTCACATTTTTAGCAGTTGGTGCAAAACTTTAACATCAATTTATCTCATTGATGTTAGGGGGTTGATCCATCTATAAGACCAGAAGTTTAGGAATTTCTTCTAAGTTGCTATACATTGGGGAGCACTGCAGATGACAGAAGGCAATTAAGGAGAGCCCGGAGGTCTAGTCCTGTTCTTTTCCACTTTATATTTTAATAGTCTTTTCCTTGCAAGTGCCTTTCTTAGGCTGTGCTTGCATGTCAAAGTAACTAAATCTCTTTTTTCAGTTAAATATTCTTATGTAATCATACTTAATGGTCAATCATGCTTAGCTTTCGATCAACATTTTTTTAGTGATTATCTGCACTATCCATTATTTCTCCTCTTTCTACTGTCAGCAGATAGACAAATATGCTCATAGTCATATGTAGGAAATAGCTACCCAAGCAAATGACTGAAAGGTGTCATTTGTTAGAGAAGTCATATTTGTTATGGTATAATTTATACCAATTAGATTATCTTTTTAGAGGCTCATTTCGGAAAGGATTATAATTTTACCCGTATTAGCTTTTATTATTTAGGGATAATGTTTGTAGTTTATCCTTATCCTCTTCATCTGCTATTGCAATCTATAAATTCCTTCAAATGCCAATGACTTTAAACAGAGAAACATACTATAGTTTTAAATGCTGGGGAAAGTGCTCAAATTGCAATGCAATGAGAATACAGCTAGGATACAGAAGATTAAAGGACATTTTGATTGGAACTTCTAGTTATATGCTTTGGCTGGAAGAATAATACAGTCAGCTCCTCATTCTTCGAGAATCAGAAAGATCCTTTTTAAGTTTGAATTTGTTCATTTGGGCACTATTTAAGAAATTATACACACACATATATTCATTTGGGAAAAAGTTCTCTCTTGATTAAGCATTTGTAGAGATGCATGCTGGGAATTTTAATAGTTGAAATTTTCTTTTTGAAAAATTTCTCAATGGTGCTGGGAATTCTGTGTATTCCACTATCCTTTGTTCTCAGACCAAGGCTCTATTTTTCTGCATTCTAAATATTTAACAGCTGTATGAAAATTATGCAAGAAACGTTACAAGGACCTTATAAAGCAATGCCAGACAATGCATTCAAGCATAGGCACTGGCTCACTTGCCTATCCTGTGGGTTCAAAAGTTATGGATATGAGGACTCCGTCCAAAGAAATTAAAGTTGAGCATATAAAAGTTTCCACTGATGATACTGGTAAAAGAGAGAAATATTATGATTTCAGTAATAACTGTCCTGACCAAAGAGTGAATATTAGTAATTCGGGTGATCGTACGAGTGTTGGGAGGAATGCTGACAGTTCTGCATATGTTTCTTGTTCTTCATCGACTTCTGGTCTATGTGATCCTTGTTCCTCAAAAAGAGGGGGAGACTGTAATGGCTCAGAATTCATAACTGAATATGATTTTGATTTTCCTTCCTTACCAGTAACAAATTTGTTTGAGAAGAAGAGTGAAGATGAGAAAGAATTTGACGCAGAGAAAGTGTATTCTGCACGATGTAAATTGATATTTGAGGAAGATAATATGCATAATTTTCTTGCTTTATTTTTCTCCTCCAATAAGGTGACGACACGTGTCGCTGCCTAATTAAATAATTAAATTATTTTATTTATTAAAATTAGGACTAAGTTGATAAAATGTACAATTAGTAGGGACCAAATATGTAATTATACCAATTTTACTAACTGTCATGTCACTCCTTCCGTTGGTTTCTAACGGCTGGTGGTCACATTGTAACCAATTAAATAGTTTGGTGGTTTAATTGCTTAGAAAAAAGTAAAGTGGTCAAATCGTGACTTTACCAATAATATGATGGTCATTTATGTAGTTTACCCTATTTTATAAGGATTAAGATGCGATACAAAAGGGAACATCTTGTCGTAAGAACAAAGAAAAAGAAATAAAAGTGTCAATTTTTAATGACCAGTGGCGGATCTAGAAATTTTTTTGAGGGTGGACACAAATCAAAACATTTTTTAGGATGGTATAAATCATAAAAATCTCAAAATGTCATGGTGGGCACAAATTATAAAATTTAAGGACTAATTCATAAAAATTATAAAAATGAAAGCTAAACGTACAAGGTTTGAAAAATTCAGGGTGGGCACAGGCCCACCCAAAGGACCATATAGATCCGCCTCTGTTAATGACTAAACTGACTTTTGACTTTAACATTTGCCTTAGGATACAAGAAAAAAAATATTTTTTTCTTTTTAACGTTTGCTTTAAGGTGCGTGAAAAAAAAATTCTCACTAATATATTTGTAGACTTCTCAAAACCCTTAAATCAATGTCGAAAGAACCACCAATAAAATAAAACAAGATGTGACTATTGTGGCACACCAAAAACTCAAAATGTACAAAACAACCACTAATAAAATGAAGCAAGAAAAATAAACATGATTCGTTAGCACTACAATTGATGGCTCAAGCACTAGAGACATATTGCCCGAAGAACAAGGTGCAAAAGAAAACACTTGCCCTAGACAAGCACACTAAAATAATATATAATTATGACAATAACTTAAAACCATGTTTTGCCCTAGACAAGCACACTAAAATAGGCATTGATTATTTAACAAGACAAACTAGATAAAACTCACTAACATAAGCCATGAAGTACTTTTAAAGGTCAAGAATGAAAATTTATTCACAATTAGCTAGCCTAGAAATTTAGTTTGTGCACAAAGGAAAAATTATAAAAAGTTATTTATTTCAAAAGGTCGTGTAAATTAGGCCAAGGCAATTTCTATGACTGTTCAAAGATAGCAAACATATAATTAACATCATTAGTAACTCATTCCATGAAACACCATTGTTGGTAAAAATGATGGGAAAATATATTTGACAGTTAAAAATGAAGGCTTCAAATTTTAATTTCAAATATAAAAATATAAATTAAAAGAGAATCATTCATTCGAAATTAAAAAAATATTAAGTTTAATTGTAACAATTAAGTTATATTTGTAAGACTAATAATCTCAAAGATTTTCTACTAATAAAATATAAAGCAAAATTAAAAAAAAATTACACCCTAAAACATAAGTAAAAGAATTACAAACTCAACCTCGGCAGCTATCTAATTCCTATGGGTGTGAGAAGTAAACTATTTGATTTCCATGAGTATGAGAACTAAACAATTGCAGTGAAAAAAAATCATTAAAGGGAAGTGAATGTTTCTATAGATATGAGAAGCGAACAATAACAATGAAAGAGATATAAATTTTGATTTTTACATTGGGAACAAGATTAAAAATAGAACCAACAAATCTGCTTGTAGAGTCTTCTATGGCTTTGAAATCACATAAAAATGAAAAAATTACTTAAACTTTTACTTGAAAATACTACACAATAAAAAAAACCCAGCGATTGAGAAATATTTTGATATGAGAAAAAAAAAAAATTAATTTCTCACTAACGTTTGGTTTTGACGTTAGCGTTATTATTTTAGCTGTATTTTTTACTGAGACACGTGTCACGCATATAGGTAGTTTGTGTAGTGTTTAGACTTCATAATTAGTGTATCAAAATTAAACTCATTTACTAAACCAATTATTTTAAGGATGAATTTTCTATACACAGGCGGTGGAAACTGAAAGTTTCCACAAGCGCCTTAATTTTAGGGTATAATGAGTTGGTTTAGAGTATAGGGTTTAGGGGTTTAGGTGTGGCGGGTTAGAATTTAGGGATAGTTGTTTCAATTTAAGGTTTAGGGTTATAATTTAGGGTTTATATGTTAAAACCTAAATCCTCACCATATTACCCTAAAAACTAAACCCTAACCTATAAACCCTAAATTATAACCCTAAACCTTAAATTGAAATAACTATCCCTAAATTCTAAACCCCTACAGCTAAACCCCTAAACCCTATACCCTAAACTAACTCCGTAAACCCTAGAACTAAGGCGCTTGTGGAAACTTTAAGTTTCCACCGCCAGTGTATAGGATATTAATCCTTATTTTAAAAGATTAATAAAATTGTAATTTAGAGGGTGTTGAATAAACAATACAAATGGACCTAATGGAGGTCCATGGGGCTGAGATATATTTTCTTGAAAGCCCGCTGGTAATTGATAGGAGTACGAAAAACATATAAAATATCTACTTTTCTCAATCCTCACTATTTATTTACTCTCCAGCTTCAAGTCATCTTTAAAGTCACCCCCTTTTTCTCTCAGTTTTCATGCATTAGGGTTTGCCGATTGCATCCCCCCAAATTTCAACATCTATCGTTCTTTGTAATTTCCCATTTCTTAATTCTTTTTATTACCCTATTTTCATTTAATTGATTATTGTTTTCTGGTTTCTGCCCTTATATTTACGAAACGCAAAACATATTGAATTGTTTGTTTTATTGTTTCATTGACATTGTTTTGTATTTGCTTATTGCAGATTTATTTTAGTTTTGATGTATTCGTCCAGAGGGACGAATGCCTACGGGCAGCAGCCCTACGTTGGCCAATCCGGATATTCCCAAAATGTGAGTTTTTTCAATCCTATTTCGTGTTAAAGCTCCTCTTTTATAATTCGTTTCTAATGGATTTGTTTTTTTATTATGATAGGATTGAATTGCACTGATTTTGAAACCTTTTTTGTAAGGTTATACTGGTTGGTCTGGGTGTTTTTGTGAGAAAAACAGATAAATTTTACTTGCTTTGATATTGACCTCAGGATTAACCTTTTTTGTTTTCAAATTATTATTCCAAAGTCTCCATTGTAGCTGAACGTTTCAATGTGTTAATACGAGTGAATATTGTATTTTTGAGGTCTTACAATGCGTCTAAATTCCTGGGTTTGCACTGGCAATAGCACTTTAGCATGTGTAATTCGAGAATTATCATGGGTCTGGTTTTGTTTACAATTTTCGGCAAAATTTTGTAGTTGGGTGCTGGTTATTCTGGAAGTTCTGTGGGAGGACCTGATGGGGGATCTCAAATGTCCTTGTCTTCTCGGCATTCATCAATTTTAGGTAGTTCTCAAGATGCAGAAGCTGGTGGATACAGAGCTCTTCCCTCAGTTTCAGCTCATTATGGGGGGCAGTATAGCTCTATATATGGCACAGCTGCTTTGAGTGCTACTCAGCAGGTCAGTGGAATCTGTTATCTTTACATATGTGTTTGCTCCAGTAATTTCTAATTTTCATTTTTTTTCTTTATTTGTTAAGCCTTAACATAGATATTTGGGGACAAGGTCGGTTTAAACTACTTTATGCTGTTTCTCATTTCTTTGAGACTTGGGAGTTTATGACATGTACAATATCCTTAATTTGGTGATGAATAATATTGTTAAATATGCATTTATTGAATTTTGAATTTGATTATTTTTTATATGTTCTAGGTTCCGGCTGCAAGTTCCAAAGGGGCTGGAGCATCAGCTTTGGAAGCTCGTAATGCTTATGCCTCTGCACTGACAGATTCACCGAAATTTGCATCTACTGACTATGTTTCATCATCAAATCATGGTTATAGTCACAAAGCTGATCAAATGTATCCAGAGAAGATTCCTGACTATCCTACTGTGGAGAGAAGACAATTTGGAGAACGACAAGGTGGTTATCTGGGGAGGGATTTGCCGAGTGATCCAACTGGAAGATATTCTGATTCTGCTATTTTTGGTCATCAGCATCAGGTCATGCAATTTCATAATGTTCCTTCCATCAGCGTCTTCTTTTAATCACGCCCCTTTTCATGTTCTGTATATAAATCTGCTCTACTCTTCTCCTTTTTGTAATCTTGTTCCTTGTTCTCCTTTGGTTTTAATCATTAATATTTACCATCTTCTGGAACAGCCTGACATATATGATCGTCTTGATCAAGCTGTCTTGCTTCGACAAGAACAATTGCTCAAAGCTCAATCAGCCTCGCATGATAATAGTTCGAGGTATTTATTATTTTTGTAGAATATTTACTGTACAATTTCCAACAGAAGATGTTTGTGCATAATAGCAACAGGTCTTCACTTGTAGTAATTTTCTTGTGATATATGGCCGAGGTCAACCTTCTTATCCTTTATGGTGGTAGTCTGTTTACTGTTTGTTAGACAGTAATATAATGCTTACTAGACTGAGTAGCAACACATTTCTGGCAGACAAGCTGATTATCTTGCAGCAAGGAGTGCTGCTAGTCGTCATTCCACCCAAGATCTTCTGCCTTATGGAGGAAGATTAGATGCTGATCCCCGCATTTCATCATTGCTGAGCTCTTCTTCTTCTTATGGTGGACAAACCCCTTCGATATTAGGGGCAGGTCCAAGGAGAAATGTCGATGATCTCATGTATCCACCTACTTCTGCAAATCCTGGTTATGGCGTGAGCTTACCACCTGGTAGAGATTATGGAACAAAGGGGCTTCATGTTACAACCCTTGAGTCTGAATATCCTGATAGTACATTATCACGCAGTGGTCTTCCTAGGATTGATGAACGCAAGGACGACAGGGCTGGTTACCTTAGGGAGTTTGAGATGAGAGAGGAGGAGCGCCGTCGGGAGCATTTGCGTGAAAGAGAGAAAGATAGAGAGAGGGAAAGGGAGCGAGAACGAGAACGACTACGAGAACGTGATCGTGAACGTGAGCGTGAGCGTTTGCGCATCTTGGAGCGACGGGAGAAGGAAAGAGAGCGGGAGAAGGAGAGAGAACGAGAGCGTAAGCGTGCACTTGAAGTTACTCGCGAAAGAACTCCGCCAAGAGTTTCTAGGGATCACCGTGGTCCATCTTTGACAAAAGAGGCTCGACCTAGACGAGAATCCCCACGTCGTGAAGTTTCACATAGGTGGATCTTGATGTTTTACATTCCGTCCTGCTCTAGTTCTGAATGTTTAGCTTCTTGTGTTTCCCAGTCTTCATAACTAACTTCATGTTCTCTATTGCTGAAGGCGCCTTTCACCTGTTAAAGAAAAAAGAAGAGAATATGTATGCAAGGTAAAAGGACAATGCAAGAGCATCCATTTGAAGATAGTTTGAACTTCTTCAAGAATTTGCTTTTTTTTCCTTTTGGAATCTGATTTGTATTTTGAATCTTCCTGTTATTGCTCTTTCATGGGCATTCAAACCTTTTGCTGCTTCCTGTTGGTATTTGCCTCATGGTCTGCAGGGCTCTTTGCTTGGTTCCTAAACCTAGAGAATTCTTCATGTGTTTATATGCCGTTGCTCACTTATTTTGAGTGTGTTGTTTTGACCCTTTGTTTCCAGGGCAGATTTTTTGCTCACTTATTTCTTTGGTTGTTTTCTTTTCCACATCTTCCCATCCTTTTTCTTATCGAGTAAACACCATATTCCTTCTATGGAGACTATTTCAAAACTTTCAGAGCTTCCTTGGTTTATATCGGCAGACTGCTCCAAACTGCGGTGGCTCGTTGCAACTCATAGTTTTTCCAATTTATTAAAATTTACTCCTATACTAGAGAATTTATTGAATCTTTCTGAATCGGGGATTTTTTTTCAATATATTTTCCTGTAATATTGTTCTGCATTCTTTTTTCTTTTCTTTCTGTATGTGCATGTCATTTGAAATGTTCTTAATCCTTTTAGCAATGTTCTACTTACCTGCAGGTATATTCATCCAACCTGACAGATGTAGAGAGAGGCTATCTATCCATCGATAAGCAGTATCCAAGACTTTTTGTATCTCCTGAATTTTCAAAGGTCTCTCCTCTCTAAATTCAGTTATGCATTAAATTTGCATTCTTAGGTATTCTGTTTTACTTAACATCTTCAACTGTTGTAGGTTGTTATAAACTGGCCAAAGGAGAATCTTAAGCTCTCCTTGCATACTCATGTCAGGTATCCTTCCTGGATGTCTTTGTTACTTGAATAGGCTTTTGACATCTCAACCAACATTGTATTCTTGGTTTGCTCTTTAAAGACTTAAGGGGTCTTGCCATTGTGGATGTAGAAATTTTATCTATGAACTGTTAATTTCTTAAACAATTAATTATTTTTAGTATGTGAAAATTGCTAATGCATTGTTTTCCATGAAGCTTGGACTTTTGCTTGTGATATAACAAAACAATTGAGCCAAAGATCAGTTGTTGAAACTTAAGTAGTCGTGGAATCCAAATCAGCATCCTTCCCCATTTTCGTTTCATCTTACTCATTTCTCCCTCATTAAATCAACCAATTGATTTTGCATCTTCATCTTATGCTTTTATGGAATTGTAATAGTTTAGTTTCTGTCGAGTGAAGCAGCTTTGAGCATGATTTCATTGAAGATAGTTTTGCTGAATCAAAGGAACTTTCCAGCAAGCTTGTGCCTGCTGAACCTGAAAAACCTGAACAGGGAAGTACAGTGTGGAATGCAAAGGTGGGTCATTTGTAAATGTAGCGTCTATGACCGAAGCTATAGTTTTATGTTTTTCTTTCTTCATTTTGTGGGAAGAAGTTTATATCAACTGTGACTTGGTTATTTCATTTTTCTTCATTATGGGGTTGTCTTCAGCCATTTCAACATAATACCTGAATGATGGAACTGAGTTCTTGCTGATTAAAGCGTTTAAACTGTGAACGTGTCCTTTGATATTAATGTATTTTCCATTTCAGTAGTGGTTTTAAGAGTCTAGCTCTTCATTGAAGTAACGTGATACTTTGGATTGGAGTCGCTTGAAATAATGTGCTACATTGGAAAAACAAGTTTCCTTTGTACAATTCGTGTAAAAATAATTCATGCATGTTTCCCTTTGTATTTCGTTGATTGGAATATTGAAGATTTATATCAAATATGATGATATTAATCATACTTCAGTAATATATTTGATTTTGTTCAGATGGTTTTGATGAGTGGATTAAGCAGGAGTGCTTTGGAAGAGCTGTCATCTGAAAAAGCTCCTGATGACCGTATACCTCATATTTGCAATATTATAAGGTTTGCTGTTCTTAAAAAGGATCATTCTTTCATGGCAATTGGTGGGCCTTGTGTTCCTGCTGATGGCAGTACTCCTGCTGGTGATGAATTCTCTCTAGTTCAAACAGCCCATAGGTTTGTCCTGTCCACTGCTAGTTGAATGCTATGTATAGCTTGATTCATTTCTCATCAGGAGAATTATTTTACTTGAGCAGGTATGCAAAGGATGTTGTTAATCTTGATTTGCAGAAATGTCAGCATTGGAATCCTTTCCTTGAGGTATTCATTCTGATTATCACTCTATAAACCTTATTGGTTTCCTTGAGGTATTCATTCTGATTATCACTATAAATCTTTTTAATCAAAACAGTTTATTTTATTTTTCTGAACCTATCGCATAAGCTTAATTGTAAAAATGTTCATTCTATTGGACTTGAAATCCTTTTACATTGTTATTTCTCAGCATCCATGACCAAACCTTTTATTGGTTTATGTATTTGTTATTTTTGGTCATGGTCTAGACCAGCCACTCATGGCGGTCAATGATGGCTAGTCTTTATTTTGGTTTCATCTTGTAAGTAATTTGGGGAGATTACTTAAATACGCAAGGAAAGAAAGAGAAAGGTGCCATTTGCACTTATAGATATTGTTTAGGGTCTAGTCTATTTGATCTTGGATACTATATATGCTGCTGGTAAAATGGTCGCCAAAACTTGAAATATGCAACTGTATATGCTGGCAAAGTGGTAGCCAAAACGTAAGGAAATTGTCTAAATTTTAGTTGGTTGATAGTGTTGAATTGGGTGGCAAGAATTCATTATCACATTTCCTATAAGATGAGCTTATGAGTTGTATTCATTTTTTTTCTTGTAGTATCTTAATTTTAATTTTGTTTCTTGGGGTACAAGAATCTAGTTTTGACTTTTGAGTTCTCTTGGTTATATGCAGATACATTATGACAGAATTGGTAAGGACGGGCTCTTTAGCCATAAAGAGGTCACTGTACTGTTTGTTCCAGATTTATCCGAATGCCTCCCTTCACTTGATACATGGCGAGCCCAATGGTTAGCTCACAGAAAAGCTGTTTCTGAGAGAGAGCGCCAGCTGTCTTTGAAAAGAGAGGTAGTGTCCTAATTTATTTTTTTCCAGCCTATCTGAAGAAATACATGTGTATATATGCAAGGGACTTGTTAAGAAGAAGTATATGCTTAGTCTATTCATGTGAAATGTGAACCTTTGATGTATAAGCAGACATGTTGATCCACAGAACAGACGACAAGCTGGAAGTATTAAAACAGATTGCAAAATGTCAAAACCTTTGATGGGTTATGCTTTACTTAAATCATGCATGCTGAACATCTTGATCCCTAAATTGGTGTCAAATTTCTAAAGATTTTTCGCAAACAATAGCTTTGAGCATTTCACACAAGGAAACTGTCGATCCAAACAACTTGATATCAGTTTTGGGTTAAGATGGATAGATTAGTGGCCCGTAGTTTATTACATCTTTCTCTGTATGTATTATATATTGTAATAAAATATGGAATAGTGAAGGTGTTACCTACTTCACTAATGGAAAATTTGTGTACTTTCAGAAATCAAAGGAGAGGAAGGAAGCATCAAAAGGTGAATTGATTAATTATAAATTTCATCTTCTTACGCATTTTCTTACATATATTATATGGGCAGATCAATTATGAATTGGATCAATAGCGTCTTCCCTTTACTTAGATTTTTCATTTTTGTTGACTAGACAAGGAAGCAGATACTACAAAACTAACTGAAAAAGGAAAATCAGGAAAAAAGATTCCGTCTGTGTCATCTAGTCCCGGAGTAACTGCTAACAAAAAGGAGAAAGATGGAAAATGTATTGAAGGAGGTGCAGCTGAAGGAAAGGTTACTGGGGGTGAAAATAAAGTTCAGGTAAAAGATGGCAGTGAAATAACTGTGGAAGGAGGTCCTGAGAAAAAAGAAAGTGGAGAAGCTCCTCCTCCTGCTGCTAAGACAGGTGCTGTGAAGTCCGTGAAGAAAAAGATTATAAAGAGGATTGTCAAACAGAAAGTTGCAAATAAGGCAGCTGCGGAAGTAAATACTGCTAGCAAACTGAGCAACGGGGTTGATGAAGAAGCTGGAGATCAGAAAAATAAATCAGAGATTGCCAGTCAACAGGAAGAATCCTCTGTTGGTAGTGCCGGGGTGAAAACTGCTGTACGGAAAAAAAATACGAAAAAGGAAGCTGTTGGTAAAAATGATCAGAGTGAAGATAATGGTGTTCCCCTTGAGACAAAAGTGGAGATTGGAACGGGATGCTCTGAAGATAAACCAAAGGATAATTCTGATGCCATTCCAGCAGCTGTAGAAAATGCCAGTGTGAAAACAACTATAAAGAAGAAAATTATTAAGAGGGTGCCTAAAAGAAAGGTTCCTGCTACACAAGCTAAGGACGAAGTAGCTGAAATTAAGAATGAAGGGGATGAGGATGAGAAAAAGGTGGCTCAAGCTGGAGATGAGACCTCAAATATAGGTAAGCAAACAGGTTCAGAAAAACAAGGTAATGCTGCAAGTTCAAGTAAATCAGAAGTCAAGGCTGACAATGAGAATAAAAAGGATGAGAAGTTAATAACTAACATGGAGTCTCCGAATGACAATAAAAAGGTTAACATGAAGGATACTTGTGGTGTCAAGGGGGCGAAATTGAAGGAGGTGGAAAAACCAAAAGATGACAAAGCTAGTAAAGATGAATCCCGAAGTAATCCTAGCAAAGAATCAAAAGTAAAGAGGAAGCCTGAAGAACCTTCTCTGAAGCATCCTGGATTGATTCTACATACAAAGTTGAGCAAGGATTCTAGAGTAAGTTAATGATATGTTTGAAGCACTGTGTTGCATGCTGAGCTGAACATTTGTGAAGGAAAATGTTTTTTTATACATAAACTATCTAATATTCTGTATTTGTCTAATTATGAGTTTTAATGCTGCAGTTGCGATCAGCATCACTTTCACTGGATTCACTTTTGGATTATACTGATAAGGACATTGAAGAATCGACATTTGAGGTTTCTTTTTCCTTCTTACCTTTCTGCCTTAATATCTGCCATCCTATATATATTTTCATTTGTAACTTCATGTTATCTGAAGCAAATTTTATTTTTATTTTTTTGATTTACATCTAGTACATTCCATTTTTGCAGCTTTCATTATTTGCAGAGGTGATGTATGAAATGCTTCAGTATCAAATGGGTTGCCGTATTTTAACTTTTCTCCAGGTTGGTTTTGTGATGGTTATTGCTTATTTTACTTAATTCCCTATAAAAATCATCCTTTTTACTGTGTAGAAACTGCGAGTGAGATTTATGACAAAAAGAAATCAGCGTAAGAGGCAACGGGAAGAAATCCTTGATAAGGAAACCGAGAAAAAGTCGCCACCAAAAAAATCAAAAAGCAGTGAGCTCCCTGTGAAGGAAAATGAATCTGCTAAGGCAGACGCATCAAGTGCAGCTCAGCAAGCTCAGCAGGACGTTGAGATGACCGTGAAGGAAGAAACTACTGCTGATCATGTTGAGGACCCAAAGATGGAGGCAGGAAATAATGCCGATCGTGTTGAGGAGCCAAACGTAAAAGATGAAATGGATGAAGAAGATCCGGAGGAGGATCCTGAAGAATATGAAGAGACGGATGATGCAAGCCCACAAGCCAATTCCTCTAATGAGGTAGAGTTTCCTCCTTTTTGAACAGGGAAGCTGAAATGATTTTTTCCAAACAGTATTTTCACCAAGGGTTTTTGGACATATCCCTTGAATTTCAATCATGTGGCTATGTGCTACTAATATTTTATGTTATCTTATGATCGACTTTCCATTTTACGGCTGGATTGCTCAAGGGTAATTTGTTTTGGTGAATTCATTTTCATATGATTAGTGTTATTTATCCTTATCAATGAAAGATTGTAACTCACAGAAAAATGAAGAGAAGGAACAAGCAGATGCTAAGCCTGACAAGGAGGTTGAGAAGGATGAAGTTGCGGCATCCACCAAATCAGAAATCACCACAAAAGCTGCTAGTATGGAGTGTGTGCCTGAGGGGGATATGTCTAGAAAGGAACAGCAGAAAGTTGATCCTAAGAAGAAGGTTCATGTTACCGATAAGGATTTGTTGCAGGTATTTTCCAATTCACTCTCATTCCCCATGCCTCAAATCTTTTCCTGTTTATGTAGTGTGGATTGTCTTTCTTGCCTTATTAATGGACGTCTCCTTTGTAAATAGGCTTTCAGGTTCTTTGACCGGAATCGTGCTGGCTACATTAGGGTGAGATAAAAACTTTTACTTGATTGGTATATATTCTTTCACACTAGTGATACTGAGCATTTATTCTGCAGGTGGAAGACATGAGGTTGATTATTCACAGTTTGGGGAAGTTTCTTTCTCATAGGGATGTCAAAGTGAGACACGTGATTCATTTTGCGGTTGTTTGTCTTAATTTGGCTTTTATGTGGTACTCTTGCTCTATTGTTATTGATGGTTTTGTTTACCTGCATCAGGAACTAGTGCAAAGTGCACTGTTAGAGAGCAACACAGGGAGGGATGATCACATTCTTTACGACAAGCTGGTTCGAATGTCTGACATGTGAAAGCTTTCTGGGTCTGACTTTTCATATGTTATATTCCGCTATTGATGAACAGCTATCAAAGGTGTGATTCCTAGGATATTTGACAACTTGTCACTGTTTACAGTAGGCCATTCATAAAATGCTTGCTCATGGAATCCTTGTGATGAGATTAGTTGGCGTAGGTCTTAGCAAATGTTGGTAATCTACATGTTTTGTTTAATTGGGATTAGAAGTACTTTAGACGATAAATTGTTATTAATAAAACGAGAACTGGTGGTGGTAATCCATGTGATGGCAGAGGCAGAGCAGGAAAAAAGAGAATAGGATTAGTATAATTGTGTCTGTGTCATTGGAATGAGCATTGGATGCGGAGGAGTTGAGAGTTGTGTAAATGGCATTAATGGGAGTAGGTGAATAGTAAAATGTATGATTAAAGTAGAAAATGTTGGCAATTGCATTTGCTTGAGGCCAACTGCTTTCATCATTCGTCCTCTCCACCTCACCCATCATCTACTTGAATATTCCTTCCCGTATCAACAAAACATCCATCCCCCTTTCTTTGTCCAAAAAATGACAAAACCGCTTCTTTTGGGGTAGCTGTCTCCAATACCTGTTGACCAAAACCTGGAAATTCAGCTGCCACCAAATGCCTAGGTGGGTAAAACGAAACTAGTTATCGGTAAACGGGCGGTAGAGACAGCAACCAAAAATCCACAACAATCCTGAAATCAAATATGCATTGCTTTTTTGGCTTAATAGTTAAAAATGTGTTTAACCTATACTCTTTGTTTTAGTTTGGTGTCTATAACGTTTTTTTGGTTCACTTTGGTGCCTAATATTTCATTTCTTAACTCATATTAGATTTTTCTATAAACGAACGTTAAATTTTTTTTGTTAACCAATTATAACATGACATGTGGCCTATTTTATATATTTATTTAATTTTTGAATTACTTAAAAATTATATACTTCTTAAAAAACTTCAAAGTTCTAATTTCTTTCAAACAAATCCTCATATCACATCTCCATCACCGTTTGACATCCCCACTTGTCAGTGGTTGAACCTTTTCACCACTTGAGCATCGGGTACCTCACCGTTTAATATCCCTCACCCCTTAGTCGTTGATTAGAAGCTCAGTCAATCTTTTTTTTTCATTTTTAGATGTTTGTCGACGGAGCAATTAATGGTTTGTTTGTCGGTTTTTGGCATAAAATCATGGGGCTTTCGGTTGTGGGAGGCGACGAAAACAAAGGTGGTTGGTGGTGGTTGAATCGGTGGTGGGAGGGGAGAAATTTAAGGATCTATTGTTTAGATTTGGGGTTTTAGAGATTTAAAATTTTGGAGTTTTTTTACAAAATTAAAGATTTTTTATTTAAAAATAAATAAAAATTAAAGAAAAATATCAAATATGCCATGTATCGTGTTTTTATTGGATAACAGAAAAAAAAATTTTAACGTTCGTCACAGAAAAAATCAATCTAAGTTACAAAATAAAATATTACACACTAAAACAGCTTTAAAATGTTAAGCACCAAATTAGAACAAAAAGTATATGTTGTACACCTTCATGATTATTAAGCCTTGTTTTTTTTAAGGGTGGGTGAAGGACATTTGATTTCAAAGCACAATCACTAGCAGTCTACCATACACGCCTGGCTTCACCAATCAACATTGATTTTGATTAATCATCCTCTTAATTTCTACATTTATTTCATTTTTACCATAATAAATCTATTGGAACCCTCCAGCCAAGTCCAGGTCGGTGGACTGAATTTTATTCATCCCTCATCTCCCCTCATTAATGCTTTTTATAGCCTTTTCTGATTTTTCCTTTAATTATATGAACAAGAAACTGCAGACATTAAAAATCCAAATTTCATATTTGTATGTGTATTTTTTTAACACTAATTTTTTAAAAAATGGATCCTGTCTTTGTTTCAATATTCAAAACTTGGGGTGTCACATTTTCTTACCACCTTTTAATTTAGTTGTTCCCAGACTCTTTTATTGACTTATGGGTGGCACAATTCCAGGAAATTTCATCATTTATTATAAGTAGCTCCACAATTTTATTTCATCACTTTAAATGCAGAATTCATGAGCAATCTTGCTTAATTTATTGATCATCAATTTCTCAACAGTTTTACTAGAGTAAATTATTATGCATTCCATATGATACTTTGTATATATTCAAAGATTAATCCCATTTCTTTTAAATTTATCATATTTGGTCGGTTGGTTAAGCTGTTTATCTTTGTTCCTTTGTATTCCCTTAGGTCACGGGTTCTAGATCCACAAGGAACATTCTCTTTCCTTTCCCTAGAATCCCCTCTAGATAGGATTATGATTAGATTTATGATTTATCAAAAATAAATATCGTCTTATGTTATCTAGTGTTCAACAAACACAGTTGGCCGGATGGTCAAGACCCACTAGAAGCACTCTCCTTTCTTCCCTTAGAGTCTTCTCTTCTGTCCCTTTAGGGTTAGAGTATATATATATATAAAAGATTGTAGTTGAAATACTTGGTAAAACCGCATTATTGTAAGTCCATCAGATTTAGAAACACGGCAAATTAAGATTTCAGCCAGACATTTTGGTTAGCATAAAAACGTATGATAAATGAAACCAAGACACCATTATGTATATATATGCGTTGAATTAATTCGTAGTATTTTTTTAATCAAATATTTGCCCCAATTACTGTTGTTTTGATCCATGGCCATTCTTTCATTTAATCACTCAAAAATAACACTTTTAAAATAATGTATAACCAAATTATATAACATTTTTTTTCGGAAGAGAAAAAACAAAATCCTTTTACGAGTTATCAACTAGATTCAAACACAAAATAAAAAAATTTATATACATATTTTTTATCATTGAACAACTTTTTTTAAAAAAAAAAAATTATTTTGAAACTGGATTATATTCAATAATGAAAAAAATATAAAAGAATCATACTTTTTACAAAAGAAATACAATACAAAACAAAACAAAAAAACAAAATATAAAGGTGTGAAAGACGTTAAAATGCTAAACTTAATACTGCCAGAAGAAATCTTCTGAAATAAAAATTCAGAAAAACTATAACTTTGTCTTGAGTGCTCTTTGAATATAGCAAAAAATCTTTTGCTACTTGTTATTGGCATGTCGGCACAACCACAAAAGAAAATCATAACATGTATAGAACGGCCTCTTTCGTTGAAAAGCGCTCATTGATACTCGTCACTCGAACTCATAACTGTCAAAAGACAAATTACTATCATCAAAACAAACAAATATTACTAAAAAGTAGACGAAAAAACTGTCACCAAACAGACAAAAAAATGCCATAAAAGCAAGGATATAATGGTCATATAGCATTAACCATATTTACTACAAGAGAAGCGCCTATATATTTACAGTTGCAAAATGAAGAGAAGTTTCATATTCTGCTCATAGCATCTAGATGTGTAGGCAAAGTAAGGAAGCTAAGGCCTAAGAGAGTAAGAGACAAAGAGTGTATATATGGGGAGGTCTCCATGCTGCGAGAAGGTGGGGTTGAAGAAAGGGCCATGGACCCCTGAAGAAGATCAAAAGCTCTTGGCTTACATCGAACAACATGGCCATGGCAGCTGGCGTGCCTTGCCTCTCAAAGCTGGTCTTTATTTTTAGCTTTTTCTCTTGCATAATTGCATAATTGCATCTGCATCTGATCTATATATATATATATATATGTTTTGGTTCTACTTTTGATGTATGATGTATACATATAGGACTTGAAAGATGTGGAAAGAGTTGCAGACTTAGGTGGATTAACTACTTGAGACCTGATATCAAAAGAGGAAAGTTCAGTTTACAGGAAGAACAGACCATCATTCAACTCCATGCCCTTCTTGGAAACAGGTCTCATTTCAGCTCTTCCTCTTCACTCTTCACCTGTGTATATACTATATACTAATAATATCCACACTCTCCACAGGTGGTCTGCCATAGCTACTCATTTGCCCAACAGAACAGACAACGAGATCAAGAACTACTGGAACACACATCTCAAGAAAAGACTCACCAACATGGGGATCGATCCCGTCACTCACAAGCCTAAAACCCACGCCCTCGCTTCCGGTTCCGCTGCTAACCTCAGCCACATGGCTCAATGGGAGAGTGCTCGCTTAGAAGCTGAAGCTAGATTAGTCCGAGACTCCAAACAAGTCGTCCCCCAAAACCACCTCGCTGTCGCTGCACCCTCTTCCTCTTCCTCTTCTCTGACAACCAGACCGCAATGCCTGGACGTACTCAAAGCATGGCAAGGCGTCGTCTCGGGGTTGTTCACTTTCAACGTCGACACCCTGCAGTCTCCCACGTCAACGCTGCCAATGTTGAACGACAACAACTTTGGTTGGAACTCATCGATTCCTTGTGAAAGTAGTGGAACATGTTTGGAGAAACCGAACCAAATGGCAGAGTTAAAGGAAAGATTGGATAATTCAATGGAATTGCATGAAATGGACTGCTCTTCGGAGAGTGCATGGTTTCAAGAATTATTCGGGTTTAATGCTTTGTGATTCTGACTCTGGAGACTGTAGACTGGAACCACTAGGTATTGTTTTTAGTAGTAATAATGATTAATGCCAATGATCTCCTATTGTTGGACTTGGACCCTTTTAAATATGAAGACTTCATTTTTATTTTTATTTTTCCTAACAAACGCTTACAGTTTGTCTTAAGCACCAAAAAAGTTGGTAAGATGGAAATCCATTGCTTTGGTGACACTTTAAACAATGATATTCGTTTAGAATGTGCATTTAATCGAGTTGAGTTGAGCTAAAAAATTTTAGTTATTCGAGTTGATGAGCCCTATTTTATGACTCAAATTTTGTTTAAAATTTTTTCGATTCAAGTCGAGTTTATTAAATTCGAGTCTAGTCATGTTGTTGAGTTTCTGTACAAATTTAATTATAGTTATTCATAATATTATAGTATAGATTGATTCTAATTTAAATTACTTTCTCTAATCATACATATATATATATATATATATAGAGAGAGAGAGAGAGAGAGAGATTTCTTCCTATTCTTTTTCATATGTGTGAGTAAGATTTGTAATATTATTTAATAAAAAATATCATCTAAATTCCAAATATATTTATAATATTATGTTTAAGGAAGGAAATTTTGAGGATAAAATATTGATAAGAGTATAAATGAGTCAAGGAATTGATGAGAATAAATAATTTATAAAAAAATTACAGTTGAAAGACCAAATTGAATAAAATACAAAGTTAAGAGACTAAATTGTAAAAAGTGTATTTTCTATTAAAAATATGAATTGAAGTTACATAGATATTATATAGTGGTAGTGAAACATATGGTTTAAAATTCGTCAAAAGTGGACTTAAAACGAATGAGGAATTAAAGAAGTGAAGAAATCATACAAAGTTGAGGGGTTAAATTGCAAAAATAAAAAATTTATTTTCAAACATATAAATTGAAGTTAGATAGGTATTCTACATTAGTTGGGATCATTAGGTTCAAATTTGGCCAAAATATACTTAAAATGGAGGAGAAATTAAAAAAATGAAGAAATACAAAATTGAGGGACTAAATTCTAAAATAGATAAAATTTATTTTCAAAAATATGAATTGAAGCTAAATAAGTATTCTATAGTGATTTTGGATCATATTGTTCAAATTCGGTCTAAACGAACTTAAAATGAATGGTGAATCGAAGAAAAAAAAAAGAAATCATGGACTATATCACAAAACTGTAAAGTTTTGTTTTTTTGAGTGGGCGAACTCACACGATTTTTTATAAGTTATTCAAATCAAACTGGATAACTAGACTTGAATAATTCGAAATTGATATTTTTTTATTCTTTCAAGTCGTATCGAGTCAACTTTTACTTATCTTTATATATGTTCTACGTTGTTTTGGTTTGTTAAGGGTAAAAATTTATTGTCCCCTAACCATGCCTCCTTCTATGCCCCTGCCTAAAAATACTTAAAAATTAAATATTGCTCCATAACCCTAATTTTCATATCCTAAACCCCAAACCTTAAACCCTAAAAATGCACCCTACCTCTAATTCTCTACACCCTAACCCTAAGTCTCAACCTTAAACCTCAATCCCTAAACCCTAAACCCACTATTTTAAAGTGGGGGCACAAATAAGGGCATATTTTGGGGCAGATGATTTCCATCCGTTTGTTAAAAGGATGTTGTCGTTATTGATTATTTTAGATTAGGTAGAATCAAAAATCTGTAAATTTAATATATGTTTAAGTAAAAAAAAAATATAAATAAGATGTTGAAATATCAAAAATGACCTTAAATAAATAGTCACTTTAGTTTTTTTTTAAAGCACTTTTAATTCTTAACATTTCATTTTAGGTTAAAATAACTTATCCGTGGATAAAAACAGTTAGTCAACTAACGATAAACAACATCAAATGACTTAATAGAATGGCATGTTGAATGTATGATATTCTTATATCAACACGTAAGTTTGTTACGTCATTTTAAACTAGTTAGAATGACCGGGATCGGTTATGAAATTCAGATTTGGGCAAGAAGACTGTCCCTTGTAAACGCAAGTTGGGAGCTTCATGGAAGTAATAGTCATTTAGTTAAACCAAGATCTGAGCTTTTTGTTTATATATTTCAACCAAGTTTGTGATAAATGAGGAGATTACAAATGTGGTATATGGTTTTCATACAAGTACATTTACTTTATTTCAACCCCTCTTGATCTTCCAGGGATCGTTTACGCGCTTTGAGGTTCAGCTCCAGACTTTGAGGTAACGGAGGTGTTCTCCCCCTGCGGAACAGAACCACAAGAGCCCTCACCGTCCGGCAAAGATCAAATACCTACACAACAGATTCCATCCATAAGAAAAAGGTTTCATCGTAAACAGTAAACAGTAGGGTATCGAATTAACTAACCGATGAGGCTTCAATCTCTGCAACACCTTCACATCCTTTCCCTCCCCCCTGCATTAAGTCGCAATATTTTGCAGCTTCATTCTCATCTTCGAATACCTGTATGTCATGCTTCAACTTAATAGCCGGAGATGACTCCGGAAAAACAAAACACCAACAGCAATACACTATGATTGAAGGGGATAAACCAACAGCAATACACTATGATTGAAGGGGATAAACCAACAGCAATACACTATGATTGAAGGGGATAAACCAACAGCAATACACTATGATTGAAGGGGATAAACCAACAGCAATACACTATGATTGAAGGGGATAAACCAACAGCAATACACTATGATTGAAGGGGAACACCAAACACCAAGAAAGTGAATTGAAGGCATACATCAATGGTACTACTACTAAGTTTTAAGCACGGAGAAACAGGAGGCAGAAAATGAATTGTAAAGCAGAAAAAAGGGGTCTTGGAAGCCCTTGATTCATTGAAAAATATCCGAAAGACTAAATGGACACTTACAAGTACTCCTTCCCTAACATCCTCCACCAGCATATCAAACTTAGTACCGGATCTAGGCTGTTCAGTTTTGCTACCTCGTCCAGAACTCCGTTTTGCTCCTTTAGAGAACAATAACCCAAGTTCCGTTTCGACTTCACTGTTAGAAGAAAAGAATCCATGAGAATAATTCAAGAAAAGATTATACCGGGGTTTTGAAAATAAATTAGACCTGCGGTTTCTTCTAGTCTTCATTGTGCACAACTGGTTTTCCTTGTGAGTTAGTACGTATACTGGTTTCGAAGGATCTCTCCATGGATTTGCCTCCAACACTAATTGCCCAAAACCATATACATATCAAATACATATCCGGATATGAATACAAGTCTATGACACTCCAAACATACGAAAAATAAACATAGAAAAACATCGGAGTCCAAGTGATCTAGATGATTGGTTAATTTTTGAAGGGAAAACAACAGGATAGCGATCATCCACTAGAAATAACAAGCTTTGCCTAAAGGCTAAAGTTACCATTTCCAAGTTGTAAAAACTTGAAGAAGATAAGATAAGCTAAAGAGAGTGGAAAAAATGCATCAAAATTTGCAGAGCTTTTACCATCATAGCTGCTACTATCAAAAGTTTGCTGCAAATGCCTCCTCATATCATACGCCCGAGACGAAACCCGCTTCAGAAACTCGCCCGAAGTAGATGGAATCGTACCGTCCAAATAAAGCGCCCTTTCAACCTCCTCTTTCTCACCATCATCGTCTTCTTCTCTCGCATCCCCACCTTTAATTTTGCATTTACAATCAACAACTCGACTCCGTCTCCCTTTATAACAAGGCATGCTAAAGAAAGACGACAAGCGAGGAAGGCGGTTATTCGTTGATAAGGGAAAGACAGCAACTTGGGGACGACGCCGCCGTTGCGTCGGCAAAGGGTTGGTCGGAGGTAGAACTATGGATGGAGAGACCGACGACAGGGAATCCATGGGTTTTTTTCGGCAGAGCTTGGGCTTCTCTGTAAGACGATTTTCAGGGTAATTCGTGGGATTCAATTCAAAGGCTTAAAAGATGGGAACTTTGTTGCCGTGAACGTGTAAACTCGGTATAAGAGGGGAATCAGAAGTTGGCTTTTGTGAACCTCTTTCTCCGTATATGACCAATGAATCTGCCAGATTTTTTTCTGCGTAGGTGGCAGGTGGGCCAACGCAAGGATAGGATGATAATGAGTTTGACCTTGCAAGTTATTCAAGTTTGGCTCGGTTAAAGTTTAATTTGAGTGACTTCGGCTTGAGACTTTAACAAGCCGACTTAAACACAGCTAGAAGAGCTCGTGAACAAGCTCGCTCAAAATAATTATATACATACCCCATATACACTTGCATGTTTCATTGTTGTTAACTTGTTATCATGGTTAAATACTTTAAATCCTAACTTCAAAAATAAATATTATCTTTTTTCAAACAGGTTTTCACATATTATTTTTTAAAACTTCAATAAAATATTTAAAAGTAATTTTAAAAAACAAGCCAAGTCGAGCCGACGAACCTAAATTTTTGAGCTCGAATTGAGCTTAATAATACTATTTTTAAGCCGAGCCAAGATGATTATCACCCCAACTTGGGGGACCAAAACTTGATCTAAGGCTCAGATCCCGGAATCTTGGCACTGCGCTTCATCTCTTGTAATAATGTCGTGTCGTAAAACATAAAACATGAATCAAATTTACATTGTATATGATGATTGATGAAGCAAGTTTGAAATATTGATTCATATAATTAATATTATTAAAATGCATTCGGCCCAATAAAGCCCAAAATTGCAAAGAAGCTGAGTGAAAACTCTGAAATTTTAATCCACTGATATTCATGGCTCATTTTCTATGAACAAAGAGAGCATTTTCTGAAAAATCAGTCATAACGCACAAGTAAGAAAATTAATGGCTCATTCCCGTTTCAAGTAAACTCTTCTAACCCTATGCTTATATACATCAATGAGCAAAAGCAATAGGAGGATAACATCCCAGGGACCGAGGTCCGGATTTTTTTCCCCTCGACTAGTCGAATCAAACTGGATGAATCCTTCTCACTGCAAAAAGCCAGAAACACCATATGCAGACTAAGAACTAAGTAAAGTTTCCAAGGAATACCAATTTTTAAAACAACATTTTGGCAAGGCTCCTTGGAGACATAATGACCCTTGCCAAATCTAAAATAACAGGTAAAATTATAACTCAACAACTTAACCACGTTTCTATGGAAGGCTCACTCTCCATTTTACCATTTTGCATCCAATACCTCCAAACAGTACTAGGATTTGCGGATTCTTAGCAGCAGCACCTAACATGTCCTAATGCATCAATAAGGATCACCTCGAAAAATAGCAAGATATTGTGCGTGTAACTATGGCTGGCTATGACAAACCCTTCTCAAGCATCCAGCCGTACACAATGTTAACTTCCTGCACCAGCGCCTTCAGAGGTCGTTTCATTTGAATGAACAGAAACTGTTTCACCGGACACTACATTACCAGCTTCACCATGCTTGAGCTCTGGATCCTGATCAGGGAAAACCTCTGACTGCAAAGAGGGCGCAATGTTATTCACGTGCAGCCATGTCAGTTCCCACAAGCTATCTCCACCTAGTGCACTTCTCTGCATGAGTACTCCCCTTGTCTTCATTACGAGCAAGATGTTCTTAAGAAGCTCAAGCACTAGCTCCTGAAGCTTCTCGCTTTTCTTACCTCGGACTTTTACTTTCATATATTTTTCCATTCGGCTGAGCACACCAAGCCATAGTTTGCAGAATGTAGTTAACTGTGAGAGCTCATGGAGTAACTGTAAGAACACTTTGGAAAGGAGCTTTGTGGCAAGAATAAGCGTCCCTTCCATGTTGCGGTAGTCTTTCTGGTGTCCTTGAGCAATTTCAAGCAAGTCATCAAGCATTGTGAAGATTACAAGATCGAAACACTGCAACCATAAACCATGAGAAATGTGGATGCCATCCACTCCAGTCAAGCACTTCTGCAATGATAGAAGAGCATGGTTTCTGACATCTTCTCTCTGGTCCAAACAAACTTTTCTGAGTCCCTGCACAAGCCTCAACCATAAATCACCGATATCCTGAAACATCTTGCCAGCATCCTCCTCTCCCATCGCTTCCTTAGCCTCATGGGTCCACCTTGCCAAACAATCAACAGAATCGGACATAAGATCCAGTGCACGTACAGATCGCTCTGCCTGTCCAACACGAGACTCGGCAAACTGCCTAGCAGCATCTATGCAGAGAACATAATTGGCTGGGAGCAAGTGAGCCCCATCAGACATAATAAATAAAAGCGCTTCAAAACCTGCTTGAGATGCTTCTGGGTGTCGGGCTGTGATAGAAAGTAAAGATGTTATTGTACGCCACCCCATTTGAGATCTGATATGGGTAGCATTTGCCTTCACTAGGCGACTTACTTCCTGTGTAATCTGCTCACAGTACGCATCAGCCACTCGAGCATCGAGCTTCAAGACAAGTTGCAGGGACCTCAAGAGTTCATCAGCCAGGTTCTCTTTGTAAGGAAGCAACCTTTGGCAAATTCTAAGAAGCCCAAAAACAGCCTTCTCAACCAGGGCACAAGGCATAACAGTTGATTGGACAATATTAGCTATGTGCTCATAGACACCCTGCCATAGAAGCACAATCCTATCACGGTTGTTCAGGGTAATAGCAATAAGCAACTCCAGACAGAAAACAGCAGTATCTTCATCCTCAGGTGAGCTGCTTCCCTTCTGGGGCCGCCCTGCAGCCCAAATTAGGGCTCGTGCTAGCTGCAACAAAGATTCAGCTTGCAAAAACTTACTCTCAGTAAATATGCTGTCAATGTGGCATTTTTGAATTGTCTGAAGGGTGCGTTGATGAGCAGCAAGTTGTTGCTCAGTGGGCTGTGATCTTGGCTCCTCCGTATCAAGAGATAAAAGCTGACTGAACCGGCCCATCAATCCAGAGGATCTCCTGGGGGTTCCTATGGACTGTAAGTGAGCTGAAGACAAAGAATTTGTAATTGGCTTTCCATGACCAGGGTCTGCAGAGAGCTCTGACTCATCAGCTGCATCACTGGCTACACGAGCTGGAAGAAGCCCCAGCTTGTGCAGTCGTAAGATGCAATCCAGTATATTCCTCCAACCTGTGCGAATATAATCGCCATATCTATTTGCAATAGTAAAAACAGTTACAGTTGCCATCCTTGCTTTGGTGTCGTCACCAAAAGCTAACACTGGTTCCTCAACAGATGATGGATTCAAAAGGGTGGTAAATTTACAGAGAGACACAACTAGGTCATCCAGTACATCTTCAAGATGATGGCATGCTGAAATCTTAGCAACAGCTAAGAATCCATCAATACAGGTCTGGTAAACATCTTCATGTTCAGCATGATCAAATACAACAGAGATAGCAGCAATAGTCGGACCTGACATTATTGCAAACATATCATGGTCAAGGTATGCTCTAGAATCAGCTATAATAAACGGTGCAGTTTTCTTAGATTTGTGCATCAGATCTATCCACCGACTTGGGGTCATTTCAGGATAACCAAAGCCTTGCTCTGGAGTTGTGCGGATCTCATTCTTGCATATAGAGTGGTATAATTCCGACAGAAATTCTCGAGGTAGATCATTGCCTCCATTTATATGCCGGTTATTCCGGATGAAATCCTCCTCTGTCATCTTTTTCTTTACTTGGACATTGTGCTGGTCAGTGTTGAGCATTATAAGTGAATATGATAACAACAAAGCAGCATCCTTGTTAGCTAGAATCTGTGGTGATTGCTCATAGTACCTCTCAGAGAATGCTTCCAGCACCCTTTGTATCTTCTGTGATTCTCCAGGCAATCGAAAAGTTTCCAGGAACAGTCTTAGTGCAGTATCCAGATTCATATCTTGGAAATCAAATGTCCAAGCAAATTCATGAAGAACCTGAACACAGAACTCATCATGGTTTCCCAGGAAATCCCCAACAAGATTCTTATCTAATCCAGCAGTGTACCTGAAAAAGCAAGCCACACTTTGGGGGTCAAGTTTGTCAGGCAAAAGATGTGTTCCTTGGAGGAACTCTAACCCTTTTTTTGGATCACGGTTAAAGTGATCAGCTCCAATCATCAACCTTCTTTTGATGTATTTTCTCCGTCTGACAAATGGAACCCAATGAACTGGATCAGCATAGTTATCGCACTTCACCATCCAGAATGGCAAATATTCCTCAAGAATAACTGGGGCCTGCTCTGAACTAACCGAACCATTCCCAATCCTCTCAGCCATTCCCTGGATAACAGCAATTAAACCATCCAAGGCAAGAATGTGCATCGCAGACAAAGGGCAGTTCACAGGGAATGCACTCTTTGACAACAAATTAGCAAGGTCTTCAAACACATTGCGGCAAGTAATATCACAATCTAAATTAGCATACATCTCCACCATAAATGTTTTCTGCCTACAGAAATCAACTAGAGCTTCCATGGCCACCTCCTGCTGCTGGTATGAAGCTCCATATTTGCCTTGTGCAAGCCTCAGAATTACACAGGAAAAGAAAGCCTCAAGCTGTAGTTTGAGTTCTGTACGGAGATGATGATAAAGATTTAGAACAATACTGCATACCATTGAAAGAATAAGTGGACTCATTGACAACCCAAATTGCATCAGATTACGAAATAATTCATCCTGAATCAAGCTCAATAGCCTTGGGTGACGACAGAAGGAAGGCCCACCCAATTCTATGGCAGAATTAATTAAGCCCAAGGCAAAAAGTGGAACATCTTCATCAAATGCGAGGGTATTTGAGCGCGGGTCCATTCCCACATGCTCAACAGCATTTAGTAAAGAACACAAGAAATGAAATATCTCCACCATGCAAGGGACGCCATATGGTTCTGTCATGAGGTGCAAATCATATGGCACTGTCTCCTTTCCGTTACCAGCTACTACCATACTTTCTTCCCTCACAGTTCTTACCGGACCAGCAGAATTGGATGCAAAACTTCCAGAAGATGCTTGACCATCATACTCAGAGCCGTTTCCATTTTCAGCTTGTTTGGCCCCAAAGGCATAATCGTTATCTATCCCACCAAGCTGCAAAGCAGAAAAGTCAGATAAGATAACGTAGTAATAAAACCATAATCAGAAAAACAAAACATAACTGAAGAACATCAATTGGCTTCTGGAAACAAGCTAAAGAAGAGGTTGAAACCAAAATTGAAAAAAAGAAAAAAAGAGAGAAACACTAGAGCAAGCACCAACCTCTAGTTTAGCAGTGCTACTTCTGTTAACCAAGGCATGCTTTGTGTTCTCAACATTTGAAAGGTGTGAAAATATACACCTAACAAGTTCATGCATTGTGTGGCGAGCTATCCGTTGTAACAACTCGCCTTTCTTCTCTGCTTGGTGAACTATTCGAAAGCAGGTGTTAACAATTGTGCAAACATGCTGATTGCTCAACATAACAGAGGCTTTACTTTTCATGCAAGCAAGAAGAACCTGAAGTATCTTCATCAGAACCACTTCTTCTGAGGCAGGATCTGTCACCTCAAATCGGCAGCTAGTCACAGAATCAACTACCAAACGCATAGCATCTTCAACATTTACAGTATTTTGATCAATTACATCAAGGGTTAAAATTTTGTGAACAGAAGATAGAGCAACACCAGTGATTGGTGCACCAGTTTCATCAGATTGAATCACATCTAAAAAAGGCTGGAGATACGCGGCAGGGTTGATGGTATGCCACTGATTCTGCCACAAGAAAATGTGCTTCCGTAATGCCTTCAATGACTGAATTAAAGAGTGTTCTAGCTGATCGTCACTTGACATGTATCGACCACCCCATCTTACATTTCTCCTCATGACAGCTAATACAGCACCTACTTCTGAATTAATCATGCATGCTAAAGTAGCTTTGTTAGAATATGTAATATCATAGTCCTCGGGTTCTTCCTCAATTGCCTTGATCCCAGATTGCAGCTTGAGACGCCCCATTTCTGAGTAATATCCTTCTGGAACCTAAGGCCTTTCTATATTTACCAACTGTTAGAAAGAAAGGCGCAGGGATCCCACCAGAGCATAACCTTCAAAAGTTACAAAGACGGCATTATAAACAAGTTCACTAACAATTTCACAAACTAAAGAATCAACTACTGCTCAACAACTAAAAGAAGATAAAAACATCTTAAACCAGCCTCAATAGCTACAACAAATACACGGAAGACTAAATAAGCTAGCATGATAGCATGCATGTAGTAACACATGAAAGAAAATAGGTGCAGGTAAGCCTGTACATTCATATTGCAAAGCAAAGAGACAGGCTAAAGAAACATCTCAATACATAAGAAAAGCAAAAGAAAGGAGGGGGGGGGGGGGAATACTTGAATCAAATACTCCCAATTCCAAACCACAGACCAAGGTAAGGCCAGCTTCTCCACTACAGATGCACAGAACCTCGAAAGTCTGGCTCCATGTATATAATACACTTACTAGATATGAATCTCTGTGGTAAAAGTCATCTTGCGTTTATGAAATAAACATCGAGTATAAATAATGGTCTAACGAACATCCTTAAGTTTCTAAAACCAAGCTCCCAGCCGGGGCAGTTTCAAGCCAGAATCCGCCTCCGAACCTTACTGTTTCCTCCCTTCAACCAACCCTTCCACCAGGACATAATACCATCAGTTCGCTACATGGAAACTACAAATAACACTAAAATCGCATTATGTTTTTAATCCTAAATCTATTGCAAATCTAGGGTACCCTGAAAAAGGCAACGTTAAGGTTCCACAACCCATATATCAGTTTGAGCATATATGGGCAGCCCTAAAAGGAAAACAAGTTATTTTATGCAGAAAAAACCTAGCAATGATGGAAACCATAGTCATCAAAAGAATTGAGCATTGAACCAACTATAAGAAGTCTAAAGTAAGACAATGCAGTTATAAAGAAGCTGCAGAATCACTACCAACCAAACAGAATCCAAATTTTAGTTTGAGTAAGTGCAAAAATATATAGCTAAATATATCTGCCTAAATTCTTTTCCACTTAGAACAACAGGAAACATCAGCAGTACCTATCACAAGTTAAGAGATGTAGCAAAATGAAAGAAAAAACTTCAGTTCACCAGATTTCAATCAACAAAGTGCAAAGATAAAACCACCAAATCACAGCTTAATCAACTAAAAACTAACATAGATCTGATACACAGGTTCAGAACTCATAAAATATGATAAAAAAATAAGGACAAGAAAAGAAACTTGAATTTCTAAATGCACAGACTTCGACTCATAGTTCGAGTTAACCTTCAAGATTCAAAATCGTTTTTCCTCTTCGTTTTTTTTAAAGTTTTCGGCCTTCATTTCCTTTCCTCTACCTTATACTGCAGCTCAGCGCATATATAAAACTTACAACAAAAATTAGGGAAAACAAATAATTAAATCGTGGACGACGAAATTGAGATGAGATCGACGGGGGGAAACAAGTTACCTTAGTGAGATCCAACAATGAATTGAGAGGAAATGGAAAACGAGAAAAGCAAAGCAGTCTTGAGATCGACTGAAAATGAAAGTGAGATTTCCTAATTTACAAAAAACAGCCTTTTAAATTATTTGTATTTTTTCTCTTTTTAAATTAATTATAGGAACCCGTAGAAAAAGGTTTGATCCATTTTTTTTCGATAAAAGACCTGATGTTTCATATATTTCTATTTATTTAAAATATTTTGTGTGTTTTCAAATGAAAAATCAGCCCTTAAAATATATATATTTTATTTTTAATCTTTAAATTATTTTTGATCAAAATTAGTCTTTAGATTATTATTTTTAGTCACCTTAAGTCTTTAAACTATTTTTTGATCAAAATAAATATCTAAACTCTTTATTGGTTACAAAAATTTTGTGATGTGTCAATATTTTATTAGTTGAATTAATTTTTCTTTTATTTAGATAATTACCAGGCTTAAAGTGACAAAAAATAATAGTTTAGAGACTTGTTTTGAAAAAAAAATTAAGAGCTAAAAACAAACATAATTTAAGGGTTGATTTTTTTTATTTAAGCCTTAAAATATCACTACAATGATAAGAGTAATTAATTATTTAAGAAATTATAGAAGATTGTCAAAGGCTATCTTTCATCTAATTTCGAAAATTTATTTGATATAAACAATGGTCCAAAAAAACTTATTAGGACCAAATTCCATCTTTCCCTTTCTTAGGTAGAAATTATTAAAAAATAGTCGAGAAAAAATAAAAAATAGGGTAATCTTTACTGGAGTACCTTTTGTTTAGGGTGTGTTCTATTTTAGTCACTCAAATTTAAAAAAAAAATATTTTGGTCACTTATGTTTTAAATTGTTATCGTTTTGGTTACTCGCGTGTTAGCATTCGTTAACCCCGTTAATACGATGTGGCACGTTAATAAAAAAATTAATTTTAAAATTTACTCTCAAACTTTTAAAACTTTATTTTTGACCATCTTCACACACAAAAAACTTCATTTTCTCTAAAAAAATCTTTAACCCAAACCCTAACCTCTCCCTCTAAACATCCGAAACCCCAACCGGAGAGAGGAAGCTACTGTAGGAGAATAGATAGGTGAAAGTTTTTTCATTGCAGTTATGCAGGCATGGATATGATGGTAGAAACTGTAAGAGCATTTACAAATTACAAGCGGTATAAGATATTGTATTTGTACCCCGGGAGAATCTGAAACAATTCCTTAATTTGACAGCAGCGGCAACAACGCTCTAACATTTGTTGCTGTCCAATAATACAGACATATCAGAATTCTTTGAAGCATCTTTCGGAATCTTCATTTGGCAATGTAACTCAAATATGTAATATAGGATAAATAAATAAATCCCCGGTGGCTGTAGTTTCGTTAGAATTAGAAACCACAATGTTAAGAGCAGCATGTGTGTATTCTTGTACTGTTCCAATATCAGAATACATTTGTTCAAATGCATTCTGTTAACAATTTGTTTCGACCACACCATGATAACCTACACAATGTTCCATAAACCTCTTAAGTAACTTATAGAGGGAGGGATTAGGGTTTAGTTAGAGATTTATTTAGAGAAACGAAGGTTTTCTTTAAAGATGGTGAAAAAATAAAGTTGGCGTAAAGTCAAAAAAATGCCCCCAACGTTTGACTGAATAGTCACTTTGGCCCCTACTTTTTGGAGCAATTCAACCCCAATGTTTTATTTTAGGTCAAAATGGCCCCTCTGCGGATGAAAACTGCCAGTCAACTGACGGTAAATGGCTTGAAATGACGTAATAAACTTATATGGCAGTGCACACTGACATGGCAGTATCATATAGACAAATATGTTCACTTGAAAAATATTACATCAATCAAAAAATAAATTTATAAAATTATATAAAATATAAAACAATTTTTTCTGCTGACTTATCATTTTGTCAAGTCTTTTCAAAATGTTTACCGTCAATTTTTAAAAATTTTCATTCGCAGAGGTGCCTTTTTGACCTAAAATGAAACGTTGAGGGTTGAATTGCTCCAAAAAACGAATAGGGGACAAAGTGACTATTCAGTCAAACGTTGGGGGTATTTTTTGACTTTATGCTAATAAAATTTTAAAAGTTCTGAGGGTCAAATTTAAAATTAACCTTTTTATTAACGTTCCATGTCATTGCATTTGTAACAACCCAAATTTTCATGTCAACGATTGGTCGTTGACACGGGTTATGAACTCTCGTGTTGGTTTGAAAAATTAGACTCATTAGGTTAAGTTTGGACCTCTTGGATGAGAATTGAGTTATTTAGGTGTAGTAAGTAGCCATTTTGTAAAAAGTGTTGAAACTTAAAGTGTTTATGTTGTATTTGGGCCCATTCTTAATTAAGAGGCTGATTTCCTTTTATAAAAGGCTTGACTTTGCGTGTTGGAGGGGGGACAAATATTGGGTTTGTGAGATCATCCTTTTTCTCCTTTTTTTTTTCCTTTCTCTTTTTTTTCTCCTTCGAAACTATGGCTATCAAGGTTTAACGATCAAATTTTTACCTTCCAAAGTCTTATTTCGAAATTTATGAGTGGAGAAGAAATTAATCATCATTCAAAGAACTTCGTAAAAATAATCTTCTCTTCTCGAAAATGTGAATTTGTCATTTATAAATTTTTGGTGTTCAAGGCTTGTAAGAAGCTTTTCCTTGATTTTAAAGTTGTATATTCGTAGCAAAGCTTACCCCAAGTTGTTATCTCAAGTATTGTCTAATTTTCATGTTGTATGGTAAAAAGGAAGTGTTTGAGGACTCTTCCAAGCTTGAGTTGAGAGAGAAGTTGTAAGGTTTTTGGTTGGAAGGCTTGATTCGAGTTTCCAGCTAAAGGTCAGTATATCTCCGACTCCTACTCTTCTTGAAGATCATAAAGTGATCGCTTTACTTTATTTTGTGGTTTATGACTGCTAGTAGGTGTTTTGGTAGCTTAAAGCTTCATTAATGGTAAACCATGGATTAAATGTTAGTAAGGTGTAAAAAGGGTAGCAAACAACCCTAATTAACCTCCATAATATGTAAGATTGAGTTAAGGGGGTTAAAGGTTACGTTTTGGGGGCTTGAGAAGTGATTTCTTGAGCCTTGGAAACCATTTCTAGGCTTTTGTATCAGTACACTGGGAGCTCGTACCGATACTATGTGTTCTAAATGATGAACATAGGCGAAATTTAAAGGGAGTATCGGTACAGGCTTGAGTCATATCGGTACCCTTGTTCTATTGATTTTTCTAGTAGCGAGGTTTCGTACTGGTACGCTTGGGGGCGTATCGGTACCGAAGGGGTATTGGTAAGCAGGGTTCACGTACCGGTACGGGGTCAACGATCAACCCTTCCCTTGTGAAGCTAAGTATCGATGCACATATGGTAGGTATCGATACCAGAGAAGCGTATCGATACTCGATGTTTGGTATCGGTACCTACTGAGCAATCTGCCCATAAAAGTTGAAAATGAGTTTGAGGGGTTGATAATTCGAGGACTACAACCCAATGAGCCTCTAATGTGATAAAATAAATTGTAAAACTGAGAAAATCGAGATTTAACCCCATGGATGAGTGTAACGTATAATAGCTTGGTAAGAGTGTTATGCCTTGGGGGATTTGTTTGATAGCTTGGCTTGGTGCCACTTACCTCTTAGTGAGGTGTTCGAATGTTCAGGGAGCATGTGTTGCTTTATGATTAATGAAAATGAATCTGGATGTCCTAGAGTCAGTACTACGGTACTTGTATAAGAGGATGCATACTTTGGGTTGAGTGAACAAGTACATCCGACGTACCCACGGGTTGAGTGATCTGGTGCGGTTAGAAACCTATCAGTGGCTATAGTGATCCGGATAAGGTAATAAACTCGATAGGCTGAGTGAGCTCGAGTAACTTGATAGGCTGAGTGACCTCATGTAAGGACTACTTGTGGCTAATGTGATCCAAGTATGTCTAGGACGCATTCGTGGCTATGGTGATTCGGGTATGGTCCATTTAACCCAATGACTGTGTGAACACGGGTAACTCGACGGTTGTGTGAGCACATGTAAAGTGGGGCTTCACTCGCCATTATGTAGATGATGTATGGATTCATTTATGTACGTTGTGTGGATGCTATAGATGACAGCTTATGAATGTATTAACTTGATGGGCTGAGTGAGCTCGAGTATCTCGATAGACTATGTGACCTCGAGAATGGCAAAGCCTTGTGGAACATGTAAGATTTCTTGTAGACTTGTTGATGCCTTGAGTAGGGTTGTAAAAACAGGTAATCGGATGGGTTTCAGGTCGGGTACTGTCAGGTCGGGTAAAATCAAATGCATGTCATTTTTTCTGTTTTGACTCGATTCAGGTCGGGTGCGGGTTAATTTCAGGCTGGGTCGAAA